>CM075978.1:193879132-194045711 GCA_038087875.1 Malacoraja senta
CTATTAGTCGTGCACTCCACAAATCGGGCCTTTATGGAAGAGTGGCAAGAAGAAAGCCATTGTTGGAAAAAAAGCCATAAGAAGTCCCGTTTGCAGTTTGCCACAAGCCATGTGGGGGACACAGCAAACATGTGGAGGAATGTGCTCTGGTCAGATGAGAACAAAATTGAAGTTTTTGGCCTAAATGCAAAATGCTATGTGTGGCGGAAACCTAACACTGCACATCACCCTGAACACACCATCCCCACTGTGAAACATGGTGGTGGCAGCATCATGCTGTGGGGATGCTTTTCTTCAGCAGGGACAGGGAAGCTGGTCAGAGTTGATGGGAAGATGGATGGAGCCAAATACAGGGCAATCTTGGAAGAAAACCTGAAAACCTGCAAAAGACTTGAGACTGGGGCGGAGGTTCACCTTCCAGCAGGACAACGACCCTAAACATACAGCCAGAGCTACAATGGAATGGTTTAGATCAAAGCATATTCATGTGTTAGAATGGCCCAGTCAAAGTCCAGACCTAAATCAATTGAGAATCTCTGGCAAGACTTGAAAATTGCTGTTCACAGACGCTCTCCATCCAATCTGACTGAGCTTGAGCTATTTTGCAAAGAAGAATGGGCAAAAATTTCAGTCTCTAGATGTGCAAAGCTGGTGGAGACATACCCCAAAAGACTTGCAGCTGTAATTGCAGCGAAAGGTGGTTCTACAAAGTATTGACTCAGGGGGGCTGAATACTTTTGCACGCCACACTTTTCAGTTTTTTATTTGTAAAAAAATTGAAAACCATGTATCATTTTCCTTCCACTTCACAATTATGCACCACTTTGTGTTGGTCTATCACATAAAATCCAATAAAATACATTACGTTTGTGGTTGTAATGTGACAAAATGTGGAAAGTTCAAGGAGTATGAAAACTTTTGCAAGCCACTGTATTTACTTGGGAGGGCATGATTTGTATGTTTAGATCGAACCCGGGTCTGATCGAAACATCTTGAGATGTTTTCAAGAGAGAGTTAGATTTAGCTCTTCGGGCTAATGGAATCAAGGGATATGGGGAGAAAGCTAGATGTTGGTTTTGGATGATCAGCCATGATCATATTGAATGGCGGTGCTGGCCCGAAGGGCGGAATGGCCTACTCCTGCAACTATTGTCTATGTTTCTATGTTTACCAGACTCAATATTAAATGGGTCTTAAGGAAACTCACCATTGATTTTAAATATTAACATTAGTACCCTCCAACCAACCAAGTCTGTGGAATTCTCTGCCTCAGAGGGCGGTGGAGGCAGGTTCTCTGGATACTTTCAAGAGAGAGCTAGTTAGGGCTCTTAAAGATGGTGGAATCAGGGTATATGGGGAGAAGGCAGGAACGGGGGTACTGATTGGGGATGATCAGCCATGATCACATTGAATGGCGGTGCTGGCTCGAAGGCTGAATGGCCTACTCCTGCACCTATTGTCTACGGTCTATTGTCAAAGAGCACTTTATGAATTTGAGCATGAAAACATCCGTTTCTCTTAATTTTAAATTCAAACAGGAGGTTATTGTCTTTGCAGTAGAGATATACGCACTTTAAATGGACACAATCTTCATTGATGCCATAAGCTGATTGGAGAGTGTTGGTGCTGTTCCGTGGACCACCTGGCGCGCTGGTGACAGGCAGAGAATGCTGGAGTAACTCAGCGGGCAGGCAGCATCTCTGCAGGCAAGGAATGGGTGACGTTTCGGCTCGAGACCCGTCTTCACTCTGGGGCTGTTTCTCTGCACTCTCACAGTTCTGCCTGAGAGTAATTAGAGTCATAGAGCGATACAGTGTGGAAACAGGCCTTCACCCCAACGTACCCACACCGCAACATGTCCCAGCTACACTAGTCCCACCTGCCTGCGCTTGGTCCATATCCCTCCAAATCTGTCCTATCTATGTACCAGTCTATCTGTTTCTTAAACGTTGGGATAGTCCCAGCCTCAACTACCTCCTCTGGCAGCTTGTTCCATACACCCACCACCCTTTGTGTGAAAAAGTTACCCCTCAGATTCCTATTAAATCTTTTCCCTTCACCATGAACCTATGTCCTCTGGTCCTCGATTCCCCTACTCTGGGTAAGAGACACTCTCACCGATTTACAAATACAGATCCCCCACTGATTTACCACTCCATTCCAGCTTCACAGCGCTGGAGACCCGGGTTTGATCATAAGATCATAAGTGATAGGCGCAGAATCAGGTCTACTCCGCCATTCAATCATGGCTGATCTATCTTCCACTCTCGACCCCATTTTCCTACTTTCTCCCCATAACCCCTGACACCCGTACTAATCCTGACCTTGGGTGCTGTCTGTGTGTGTGTGTGTGAAGTTTGTACCTTCTCCCTGTGACTGCGTGGGTTTTCTCCGGGTGCTCTGGTTTCCTCCCACACTCCAGAGACGTGCAGGTTTGTAGGTTAATTGGCCCTCTGGAAATTGTCCCAGTGTGTAGGGTGGAATCAGTGGTCAGCAGGGACTCGGTGGGCCGAAGAGCCTGGTTCCGCAGTGTCTCTTGAAAACTAAAACCTGATTCCAACCCCAACTCCCAGATCTTCCCCCAGACTGGTCCTCCCACAGACCCCAGACTGGTCCTCCCACGGAACCCAGACTGGTCCTCCCACGGAACCCCAGACTGGTCCTCCCACGGAACCCCAGACTGGTCCTCCCACGGAACCCCAGACTGGTCCTCCCACGGAACCCAGACTGGTCCTCCCACGGACCCCAGTCTGGTCCTCCCAAGGAACCCCAGACTACACAGGGGTCGGCTGCCTGCCCCTTTTCTGGGTTACGCCGTGCCTGCGTGTCCCTGGAGAGGGAACACGCGGTGTCCACGGGGTCGCTGGAACCTTCCGCGAACGCTGGTCGTCGTGGGAGGTCGACTGTATTATAGACAAGGATGGCGGGATTTTAATTTGAGTTTTTTTCGTATTTGTAAACTGCCGATACAGGCAGCATTTGATATGAATGCTATACTACTTGGTATGTTGATTTCGTTTTTTGGAATAAAGTATTTGTATTTTTAAAAAAGGAACCCCAGACTGGTCCTCCCAAGGAACCCAGACTGGTCCTCCCAAGAACCCAGACTGGTCCTCCAAGGAACCCCAGACTGGTCCTCCCAAGGAACCCCAGACTGGTCCTCCCAAGGAAGCCACTATTCTCCAGCTTTGTTCCTGTAACTTAAGAGGACCACATTAATGTATATAAGTGCGTTTGGTTTATATGTAGAAGCACAATATTGGGGAACTCCAAACAAATATTCCCTAGGTCTCAGCCAATTCTCAAATTCTCAAATTTCATTCTATTGAATAATGAATCAGAAATAGTTATGAAATATGTGACATGAATAAGTGGCAGTGAATTCTCACGGTTGCAGTCCGTTCCTGCTCTTTGCTTCCTTTCAAGTCCCACTTCCCCAGCTGCAGAGCGTGGGGCATTGACTGTTTAATTATTAAACACAACACATTTCATGCTCACTCTCCAGTTATTACAATCCTTGGTCTCACCGTTCACATTTTGAACTTTTACTATTGTAAATTGACAAGTTTCCAAGTAAGATTTGCTGTGCTAATTGTTTGATCAAAAGACACAGCATGGAAACTGGCCCTTCGGCCCACCGAGTCCACGCCCACCATCGATCACCCATTCACACTAGTTCAAGGTTTTGGGCCGAAACCCTTCTTCAGACTGATGTAGGGTCGGGGGGTGGTGGGGAGAAGAAAGGAGAAAGGAAGAGGAGGAGCGCGAGGGCTGAGGGGGAGCTGAGAGAGGGAGGAGACAGCAAGGGCTACCGGAAATTGGAGAAGTCAATGTTTATGCCGCTGGGTAGTTCTAAGTTATCCCACTTTCTCATCCACTCCCTACACACTAGGGGCAATTTACAGAGAGCCAATTAACCTACAAACCCGCACGTTGGGAGGAAACCGGAGCACCCGGAGATAATAGTCAGTCAAGTCAAGTCAAGTCACATTTATTTATATAGCACATTTAAAAAACAACTCTAGTTGACCAAAGTGCTTTACATTTGTTATAAGAATAGCACAAACAAACAAACTACATACATATATACATATAGCCCTCACTCAGAGGACGTCAGGAAAGGCTTGAGAGTATAGATAAGTATTTAGTCTTGACTTAAATGAGTCGATGGAGGGGGCAGTTCTGATGGAAGGTGGATGCTGTTCCACAGTCTAGGGGCTGCAACCGCAAAGGCGCGGTCGCCCCTGAGCTTATGCCTAGACCGTGGGATATTCAGCAACCCCAAGTCGGCCGATCTGAGGGACCTGGAGGTGGTGTGGTGGGTGAGAAGACTTTTAAAGTAGTTGGGTGCAAGCCCATTGAGGGCTTTGTAGACATAGAGGAGGATCTTGAAGTTTATACGGAACCGCACAGGGAGCCAGTGGAGAGAGGCCAGGATCGGGGTGATGTGGTCCCTTTTTCGGGTGCCCGTTCAGGAGTCTCGCTGCGCGTTTTGGGCCAGTTGCAGGCGGGACAGGGAAGATTGGCTGATGCCAGTGTAAAGGGAGTTGCAGTAATCTAGGCGGAGGAGATGAATGTGTGGATGATCTTTTCGAGGTCATCAAAGTGGAGGAATTGTTTTATTTTAGCTATCGTCGAAGCTGAAAGAAGCTAGCTTTTACCACGGCATTGACTTGTTTGTCAAATTTCAATGCTGAGTCAAATATCACGCCAAGGTTTTTGACGTGAAGTTTGAGTAGTGGGGTAAGGCTTCCAAGGCTGCCCTGCTATCATTTTGATTGAGTCCGAGGGGCTGAGAAGGATGACCTCAGACTTACTCTCGTTTAGTTGGAGGAAGTTCTGGGCCATCCAACACTTTATATCCTCGGGGCAGCGGGTAAGGTTAAACAGATTTGATTGTTTTTTGGGCTTCAGGGGAGATAGAGTTGTGTATCGTCTGCGTAGCAATGGAAGGAAATGCCGTGCCTTTCAATGACTTGGCCTGAGGGGAGCATATACAGGGAGAAGAGAATGGGGCCAAGGATGGAACCTTGTGGAACCCCACAGCAGAGATTAGCTGGGGAGGAGAAGAGTTGCCTATGTTAGTCGAGAAACTCCTACCTTTGAGGTAGTAGATGAACCAGCTCAGGGCAGTGCCATCAATACCAACCCCATACCGGAGACGGTCAATTAGGATGGTGTGGTCGACAGTATCAAATGCTGCGCTGAGGTCACAGAGAGATAGGTCAAACTCCACACAAACATTACCTGAGGTCCGGATCGAACCCAGGTCTCTGGCCCATTGTGGGCTCTACCTTCCTTGGTCTGGCGTTGTGAGGCAGCAGCTCTACCCGCTGCGCCACCGTGCCGCCCTTTGATTGTTGCAATGTAATCTTGGCTCTTGGAGGAGACTATTTTGATCCATTACCTTGTTGCTTATACATAGAATTGACCTACATTCACAGGATGACCCTGGACTAGTGCTCCAGGCAGATTTCTTGTAAAATAGAGGGATTTAGAAACTTTCACGAAATCTCGGTTCTGTGAAGATATTTTTGTCCATGTCAGCGAACGTGACTTCAAGTAACAACCAGTGACACAGAAACTCCAGAGGTTTTGCATTTGAGTCCTCGTGTTTGAAGGTCAGTACAATGCTGCTTGTAAAAAGACACAGAGTGCTGGAGTAACTCAGCGGGTCGGGCAGCATCTGTGGAGAACATGGATAGGTGACGTTTCACAGAGTGCTGGAGTAACTCAGCGGGTCAGGCAGCATCTGTGGAGAACATGGATAGGTGACGTTTCACAAAGTGCTGGAGTAACTCAGCGGGTCAGGCATCATCTGTGGAGAACATGGATAGAGACGTTTTGGGTGTCTGATGAAGGCTATCAACCTGAAACAATGCAAATTGGAGGAACAGCACCTGATATTTCGCTTAGGCAGCTTACAACCCAGCGGTATGAACATTGACATCTAATTTCAAGGAACCCCTGCATTCCCTCTCTCCCTCCGTCCCTCCCCCACCCTGGTCGAACTAACAGTTCCACTGTCCGCATCCTTGTATCCCTTCGATATCACCTCTTCCACAGCCAACAATGGACCATTGTGGGCTCTACCCTTCCTTGGTCATCTGTTGCCGCCCCTGATTTGTCCTGGCCTATTCCTAACTCTGGTTCTCCCCCTACCCCCCCCCCCCCCCCCCCACCCTCCCCCACCCTACTTTCAGTCTGAAGAACGGCCTCGACCCGAAACGTCGCTCACCCTTGTGCTCCAGAAATGCTGCCTGTCCCGCTGAGCTATGCCAGCACTTTGTGTCTATCTGCATTTCTTTGTCTCTGCAACATTGCTGGCGCTATTTTGCAGATGATCTAATGCCTCATCTGCCCATTTTGATGGATAGGGAAATTCCTCGGGTATTATTTCAAAGTTGGGAATTGCCCCAGTTATCCTCGCTAAAAGGTTGGTCTCGGTTGGTGTTGCCAAGGCAGATTAACTAGTCGTTCGTGTGACTATTAAAGACATCTGGTCCGCACAATTGGCCACCGTGCACGCCCTTGCACTACAATGACTACATTTCAAAAATACTGTTCACCATTTGCACTCTCACAACCAATTGCATGTCTTGAGTTAAAACCGAAGATGGACGCAAAAAGCTGGAGTAACTCCGCGGGTCAGGCCATAACCTCAGAATTAACGGACGTTCCATTAGGAGGCGATGAGGAGGAATTTCTTTAGGCAGAGGGTGGTGAATCTGTGGAATTCTTTGCCACAGAAGGCTGTGGAGGCCAAGTCAGTGGATATTTTTAAGGCAGAGATAGACAGATTCTTGATTGGTACGGGTGTCAGGGGTTATGGGGAGAAGGCAGGAGAATGGGGTTAGGAGGAAGGGAGATAGATCAGCCATGATTGAATGGCGGAGTAGACGATGGGTCAAATGGCCTAATTCTGCTCCTATCACTTATGCTGGTTTACAAAAAAGACAAAAGGTGCTGGAGTAACTCAGCGGGTCAGGCAGCATCTGTGGAGCGAAGGAAATGGGCAACCTTCGGGCCGAAACCCTGAAGGAAATAGGCAACTTTTCGGGCCGAAACCGGAAGGGTTTCGGGCCGAAACGTTGCTATTTCCTTCGCTCCATAGATGCTGCCGGAACATGGATAGGTGACGTTTCACAGAGTGCTGGAGTAACTCAGCGGGTCAGGCAGCATCTGTGGAGAACATGGATAGGTGACGTTTCACAGAGTGCTGGAGTAACTCAGCGGGTCAGGCAGCATCTGTGGAGAACATGGATAGGTGACGTTTCACAGAGTGCTGGAGTAACTCAGCGGGTCAGGCAGCATCTGTGGAGAACATGGATAGGTGACGTTTCACAGAGTGCTGGAGTAACTCAGCGGGTCAGGCAGCATCTGTGGAGAACATGGGTAGGTGACGTTTCACAGAGTGCTGGAGTAACTCAGCGGGTCAGGCAGCATCTGTGGAGAAAAGGAATAGGTGACTTTTCAGGTCGAGACCCTTCTTCAGACTGAGAGTCAGGGGGAAAGGGAAACGAGAGATATAGACGGATATAGAACAAATGAATGAAAGATATGCAAAAAAGTAACGGTGATAAAGGGATTGTTAGCTGTGGGCTAGGTGAAAACGAGTTACAGACAATGAGACTCAACACGACCACTTTGAAGATAGTCGAACGACTTGGGTGGGGGGCGGGGGACGGAGAGAGAGGGGATGCAAGGGTTACTTGAACTTAGAGAAATTAATATTCATGCAAGGCAGACGAAAATGCTGGAGAAACGTCAGCGGGTGAGGCAGCATCTATGGAGCGAAGGAATGGGTGACGTTTCGGGCCTCACTGCGCCACTGTGACCGCCCACTCTTGCAACAGATTCTAAAGCAGAAAGCATTCTGAAGAAGGGTCTCGACCTGAAACTCTGCGGTTGAGGCAACATCTATGGAGCGAAGGAATAGGCGACGTTCCGGGTCGAGACCCGAAAGGGTCTCGACCCGAAACGTCACCTATTCCTTCATCAGCCTGAAGAAGGGACTCGACCCGAAACGTCACCTATTCCTTCATCAGCCTGAAGAAGGGTCTCGACCCGAAACGTCACCTATTCCTTCGCTCCATAGACGCTGCTTCACCCGCTGAGTTTCTCCAGCATTTTTGTCGACCTTCGATTTTTTTCCAGCATCTGCAGTTCTTTCTTAAATATTCTTGCAAGGGTTATTTCTGCTTCTTCTTCTTGCGTGTGGCGTGCACAGCCTAAAGTTGTAAGACAACTTGTTCTGTTTGATCTTCTGTTTGTGCACGCCAGGTTGATTGCATTCGTCGAAACAGGGTGGACCAGGTGAAGGTTGCGATCTCCACCCCCAAGGGTTACTTGTGTTTAGTAAACTGCTGTATAGATCTGTAATGCCTCTCTAGGTTCAGGAGAAAGCTTCTTCCACTCTGTGTATATATTTATAGAATGCCTACTATGTTCTGTTGTGCTGAAACAAAGCAAGAATTTCATTGTCCTATCAGGGACACATGACAATAAACTCTTGACGTGACTTGACTTGATTTATCAGGCTGCATGAAGTCACGGCAGAATAAAGCACCTTGCTTCAGGTGAGGTAGACGGGGATGAGTTTCACGTCTCACCTTGACTGAGCGCACTCACCAGCCTTTTACCGTTGATCGCAGTGTGAGTGGGTCACAGGTTGTTATTTTCCTAAACGAGTGTTGACATTGGAAAAATTAATGGGGCAGAAAAATTCTGCTACATGCCTGTGTTATTTGACCGCCAGGCATGTCACTCTGGTTCCAAGATGGCACAGTTGCTGTGCCTGTTGTGTTATCTTCGGCCCCCTTCGGCCGTGGCCGACCACGGGTGTCTCCAGGGTTGGAGGACGCCTGTGCGTGACTTTGTTTAACGTGGGGAGACTGGTGCACAGACAGCCACCCCCACGGTCCTTGACAGATCTGGGTCAGGATCCAGTGGCATGGAGTCCTAGACGACCGGAGACCCTTTTCTGCTGCAGCTTCATCCGCCTTCCCAGCCGTTGTGACGCTCCACTAAGGTCAGCCGTCGTCCTCCGCCTGTTCCACTGTTGAGGTCTTGGTTGGATTGCTCTTTTGTCAGAGACCTCCCCCTCGACCTTACCGCCATGGGTGGCCCTACCAGGAGCATAGCTCCAGACGGCATCGCTCTCAGGATCTCAGGACCACACAAGCTTCTCCACCACGACAAGGTGACAATCCACGGAGAAGTTGTTGTGTCATAGACAATAGACAATAGACAATAGGTGCAGGAGTAGGCCATTCGGCCCTTCAAGCCAGCACTGTCATTCAATGTGATCATGGCTGATGATGGGTGCCATATTAGGCCGGGTGTCATTCTAACAAGTCAGAGGCATACGTGTTGGGTGGAATGTGACATTAATCCATCTGCAGTGCTGACCCAATCAAATAGGACATCAATTGTTCATCCCGTGGCACGTGTACAATGTGGACAGAGCATCATGCTTGCCCAGAGTGGGGGAATCGAGGCCGAAGGGCCGAAGGGCCTGTTTCCACACTGCATCACTCTAAGGTGAAGGGGAAAAGATTTAATAGGAATCTGAGGGGTACCTTTTTCACGCAAAGGGTGGTGGGTGTATGGAACGAGCTGCCAGAGGAGGTAGTTGAGGCTGGGACTATCCCAACGTTTAAGAAACAGTTAGACAGGTACATGGATAGGGACAGGTTTGGAGGGATATGGACCAAATGCAGGCAGGTGGGACTAGTGTAGCTGGGACATGTTGGCCGGTGTGGGCAGGTTGGGCCGAAGGGCCTGTTTCCACGCTGCATCACTCTATGACTCAATGATACGCGTTTAGCTACAGAAAGTCCAGTCCCCAATTAAACCCACTTAAAGGGGTCATCATAAAAAAGTGTTTCGGGTCGAGACCCTTCTTCAGGCTGAGAGTCAGGGGAGAGGGAACTGAGAGAATGATAAAAGGTACAGAAAGTTGTAAACACTGTCCAGTCCATCATCGGCTCTGACCTCCCCACCATCGAGGGGATCTATCGCAGTCGCTGCCTCAAAATGGCTGGCAGCATCATCAAGGACCCACACCATCCTGGCCACACACTCATCTCCCTACTACCTTCAGGTAGAAGGTACAGGAGCCTGAAGACTGTAACGTCCAGGTTCAGGAATAGCTACTTCCCCACAGCCATCAGGCTATTAAACACAACTTCAAACAAACTATGAACTATAACAGCCTATTGCACTTTATCTGTTTACTGGTGTGTGTATATATATATTCTATGGTATATGGACACCCTGATCTGATCTGTATTTATGCCTACAATATTCTGTTGTGCTGAAGCAAAGCAAGAATGTCATTGTCCTATCTGGGACACACGACAATAAACTCACTCCACTCTTGACTTGAGAACAAATTAATGAACGTTATGCATGAAGACAGATCAAACAAAGCCAGCAATGCTGATCTAGGAAAGATGGAGCCCACAATGGTCCATTGTTGGACGTGGGATAGGTGATACAGTTGTTCCTTCATGTACAGCGCCCTCCATAATGTTTGGGACAAAGGCCCATCATTTATTTATTTGCCTCTGTACTCCACAAGTTGAGATTTGTAATAGAAAAAAATCACATGTGGTTAGAACTGTGGTTGCTCTTTTAAGTACTTCTTGGCAAACTGTAACCTGGCCATCCTATTTTTGCGGCTAACCAGTGGTTTGCATCCTGCAGGGTAGCCTCTGTATTTCTGTTTATGAAGTCCTCTGTGGACAGTGGTCATTGACAAATCCACACCTGACTCCTGAAGAGTGTTTCTGATCTGTCGGACAGGTGTTTGGGGATTTTTCTTTATTATAGAGATAATTCTTCTGTCATCAGCTGTGGAGGTCTTCCTTGGCCTGCCAGTCCCTTTGCGATTAGTAAGCTCACCAGTGCTCTCTTTCTTCTTAACAATGTTCCAAACTGTTGATTTTGGTAAGCCTAAGTTTTGGCTGATGTCTCTAACAGTTTTATTCTTGTTTCTCAGTCTCATAATGGCTTCTTTAACTATCATTGGCACAACTTTGGTCCTCATGCTGATAAACAGCAATAAATGTTTCCAAAGGTGATGGAGAGACTGGAGGAAAGTCTAGGTGCTGAGAGCTCTCTTATACCTGCATTAAGGAGGCAATTAAACACACCTGAGCAATTACAAACACCTGTGAAGCCACGTGTCCCAAACATTATGGTGCCCTGAAATGGGGGCGGCACTATGTATAAACACAGCTGTAATTTCGACATGGTGAAACCAAAATGTATAAAAATACCCATTATTAAAATCTGACAATGTGCACTTTAACCATATGTGATTTTTTAAATTACAAATCTCAAATTGTGGAGTACAGAGGCAAATAAATAAATGATGGGTCTTTGTCCCAAACATTATGGAGGGCACTGTAGATCATTATAATGTGCCTGTATCATCTACTTTGTCCTTGTGTCGACAGCGAAATGCTTCATTTTGTAGGCAATCCAAGTAAAAGTAAAAGAGTGCAATGATTGTAACGTAAAAAGGAATGGGAGGAAAAAGGAACGTTATCCCTTAGAACCAGGAGGCTGTGGTGATCGTATACAGATGTTGAAATTCATGGGGAGAATAGATAGGGTGAATGTACAGTCTTTTTCCCGGGGCAGGGGAATCAAGAAACACAGGACGTATGTTTAAGATGAGAGGAGAAAGATTTAATTGGAACCCGAGGGGCAACGTTTTCACACAGGATGTGGTGGGTGTACGGACCGAGCTGCCAGAGAGCAGTTGAAGTAGCCGAAATGTGCAGGAAGGAACTGCAGATGTTGGTTTACACCGAAGATAGACACAAAATGCTGGAGTAATTCAGCGGGACAGACAGCATCTCTGGAGAAGGAATGGGCGACATTTCGGGTAGAGAGCCTTCTTCAGACAACAACATTTAAAAGACATTTGGACAGGTACATGGATCGGGAAGGTTTAGAGGGAAATGGGCCAAACATGAAAATGGGACTCGCTTAGATGGGGCATCTTGGTCGGCCTGGACGAGTTGGGACGAAGGGCCTGATTACGTGCTGAATGACTTTTAAGAAATAAATCGGAGCAATGTCGTGATGTCTTGGCTCTGTGGGCCGGCATGAACTGAATGGGCCGAGTGGTCTCCTGTAAAGGGAGATGGTAAATCTGAGAAATGTCCACCGTGACCCATTGCAGATTTTGAAATTGCAGCTGCCCCTTTAGTACTAAAAAGATCACGTTACTTATCCTACAATGAGAAAGATTCTATTAAGATAAAGAAAGACGTTGATTTTCTGCCAACGTGCATCTGCACTAGTCACGGTTTCTTCAAACTGGATTCGAACGCTGTCAGGAGCAGGGCGACAATGTGACTCTGGCAATGAAGCACAAAGGCACTTCTTTCTATTCCCAAAGAAGATTGGTGACATTTATGAATTAATATTACAGAATATTACAGACAATAGACAATAGACAATAGGTGCAGGAGTAGGCCATTCGGCCCTTCGAGCCAGCACTGCCATTCAATGTGATCATGGCTGATCATCCCCAATCAGTACCCCGTTCCTGCCTTCTCCCCATATCCCCTGACTCCGCTATCTTTAAGAGCCCTATCTAGCTCTCTCTTGAAAGTATCCAGAGAACCTGCCTCCACCGCCCTCTGAGGCAGAGAATTCCACAGACTCACCACTCTCTGTGAGAAAAAGTGTTACCTCGTCTCCGTTCTAAATGGCTTACTCCTTATTCTTAAACTGTGGCCCCTGGTTCTGGACTCCCCCAACATTGGGAACATGTTTCCTGCCTCTAGCGTGTCCAAACCCTTAATAATCTTATATGTTTCAATATGATCCATCTCTCATCCTTCTAAACTCCAGAGTGTACATATTAGTTGTTTGGTTTGAATGCAAGACAGAAGTTCAGTTTAGTTTCGAGGTACAGCGCGGAAACAGGCCCTTCGGCCCATCGAGTCCGCCCCGGCCAGCGATCCCCGCACGCTAACATTTTCCTGCACACACGAGGGACAATTTACAATTTTTACCAATGCCAATTAGCCTACAAACCTGTACGTCTTTGGAGTGTGGGAGGAAACTGAAGCACCCGGAGAAAACCCACGTGGTCACAGGGAGAACGTTCAATCAGCACCCATAGTCGGGATCGAACCCGGGTCTCAGGCGCTGTAAGGCAGCATCTCTACCGCTCAATAATGAGAACAGGATTACTGAGCATCACAACGGTTTTAATTGGCACCGGGATTTTTTGCTGCGTAAGATTCAGGAAAGAATATTTGACGGGGAACTGAAATCCTTTTGGCTCCTTTACTCCACAGTTTCTCCATGGGGAGAGGAAGTGCCCAGTGCTGTTGGACACGGTGGCACAGCGGGAGAGCTGCTGCCTCGTAGCACCAGAGACCCGGGTTCGATCCTGACCACGGGCGCTGTCTATGCGGAGTTTGCACGTTCTCTCCGTGTCCACGTGGGTTTTCTCCGGTTGCTCCGGTTTCCTTCCACACACTCCAAAGACGTGCAGGTTTGTAGTTTAATTAGCAATTGTTCCTGGCGTGCAGGATAGAACTAGTGTACGGGGTGGAGCAAGGAACTGCAGGTGCTGGTTTACATTGAAGATAGACACAAAATGCTGGAGTAACTCAGCGGGACAGCAAGCGTCTCTGATCTCTTCGGGTCTGAAGAAGGGTCTCGACCCCAAACGTCACCCATTCCTTCTAGAAAGAGACGCTGCCTGTCCCGCTGAGTTACTCCAGCATTTTGTGTCTATCTTGAGTGTACGGGGTGATCGCTGGTCGGCGGGGAATTGGTGGGCCGAAGGGCCTGTTTCCATGCTGTATCTCTAAACTAAACTAAACAAATCTGTTGTTTTTTACATTCAAGAGAGCTTTGTCCTGCTCAGGAATGATGCACGTACGTTCAATGCCAGATGGTGCACATTATTGAAGGCAGAACAGGGTACGTGATGTATTAAGCAAGTTTGCCCACAGTTTTTGTTGGATGCTGTCCTGGCAACAAATGCAATTTTTTTTAAAATATGAAAGTTATTTTATTCCATTTAATTGTAATAATCCTAGCGCTGGCAAAAGTAAACAAAGTTCAATAACTTAATCTGAGTCACAAAGCTGTTGATGTTGCAATAATATTCTCACTGAATCTATCTTCCCAGCAGGAAGGCTGTGGTTGAAGGCATAGACGACTGGTGTTTTGGGAAAGTAAATGTTTTGTGCGGAGCAGGCACTTGATCACCTCTGCACACGTTGCATTGACACCCACAAGGTTACTGAAATCTGCTTCCTACTTGTGCAAACTTATGTCAATGTTTTCCTTTGTAATCTGTTAGAAAATATGTAGCACAGCTGAAAACCAGACCTTTCGGAAATTAACGTGTCGGAAGGAACTGCAGATGCTGGTTTAAATCGAAGGGAGACACAAAATGCTGGAGTGTCTCAGCGGGACAGGCAGCATTTCTGGAGGGAAGGAATGGGTGATGTTTCGGGTCGGGACCCCTCTCTTCAGACTCGTAAATTAAATTTTCGGAGCCTGATATGACAACAGAGGGGAAGAAGCTGTTCATGAACACTGTTCATTTTAAGATAGACACAAAGGGCGATTAAAGTGATCTAATCTAAACAGAAGGTAGACAAAAGTGCTGGATAAACTCAGCGGGTGAGGCAGCATCTATGGAGCGAAGGAAACAGGTGACGTTTCGGGCTGAAACCCTTCTTCAGACTGATGCAGGGTGGGGGGGAGGGGGCGGGAAGAAGAAAGGAAGAGGAGGATCCCGAGGGCTGAGGGAGAGCTGAGAAGGGGAGGAGACAACAAGGGCTACCGGAAATTGGAGAAGTCAATGTTTATGCCGCTAGGGTGCAGACTGCCCAAGCGGAATATGAGGTGCTGCTCCTCCAGTTTCCGGTGGTGCTCACTCTGGCGATGGAGGAGGCCCAGGACAGAAAGGTCGGATTCGGAATGGGAGGGGGAGTTGAAGTGCTGAGCCACCGGGAGATCAGGTTGGTTAGTGCGGACTGAGCGGAGGTGTTAGGCGAAACGATCGCCCAGCCTGCGCTTGGTCCCACTGATGTAGATCAGCTGACATCTAGAGCAGTGGATCTAAACAGAATGTGTAGGGAGGAACTGCAGATGCCGGCGTACACTGATGATAGACACAAAATGCTAGAGCAACTCGGTGGGATCAGGCAGCATCTCTGGATGGTCTCCACCCACCTCTCGTCGTCTAACTAGATCCTGGGTTCGCATGGCTGTATCCCTTCGTTATCACCTCTTCCCCAGCCAACAATATCTGTTGCCGCCCCTGACTTGTTCTGGTCTTTTCCTCCCTCCAGTTCCCTCCACCCCACCTACTGTCAGTCTGGTTCTGACCTGAAACGTCACCCATCCTTTTTCTCCAGAGATGCTGCCTGTCCCGCTGAGTTACTCCGGCAGTAATGAGGATGAGGGGAGATCTGATAGAGGTGTACAAAATCATGAGTGGAATAGATTCGGGTAGATGCCCACAGTAGGGGAATCGAGGACCAGAGGACATAGGTTCAAGGTGAAGGGGAAAAGATTTAATAGGAATCCAAGGGGTAACCTTTTCCGCACAGAGGGTGGTGGGTGTTTGGAACAAGCTCCCAGAGGAGGTAGTTGAGGCTGGGACTATCCCAACATTTAAGAAGCAGTTAAGACAGGTACATGGATAGGATAGGCTTGGAGGGATGTGGACCAAATGCTGGCAGGTGGGACTAGTGTAGCTGGGACGTGTTGGTCTGTTTCCAGACTGTATCACTTAAGAAACAGTTGGACAGGTACATGGATAGGACCTCGACCTCCGCGCAGCCACCGCTTCCGATTTGGTAGCGCTTGCCGCATGCAGCCACATGCTGGTGGGACCGGCCCTGTACGGGGATCACTCGACCTCCGCGCGGCCCCCGCTTGCGGTTAGGTCGCGCTTGCCGCTTGGAGTCGCATGCCCGTGGGACAGGCCCTTTAGGGTCTCCACCCAAAATATCAACTGTCCATTCCGTCTGCAGGTGCTGCCTGACCTGCTGAGCTACTCTTAACACTCTGCACACCATCCACTATATTGGCAGGAACTTTTCCCCAGGAGTTAATTTCCTTCAACTAAGTAAGAGGGGAAACAATGGTATTGGATAGACCATCAGCTCCACATCTTATTGAACACGATAGACACAAAATGCTGGAGTAAGGTAGCAGGTCAGGCAGCATCTCTGGAGAGAAGGAATGGGTGACGTTTCTGGTCGAGAATCAGTCTGACGAAGGGTCTCAACCCAAAACGTAAGCCATTCCTTCTCTCCAGAGATGCTGCCCGTCCCGCTGAGTTACTCCAGCATTTTGTGTCAATCTTCGGTTTAAACCAGCAAAAAAAGGGGTTGGACAGGCTAGATGCAGGAAGATTGTTCCCGATGTTGGGGAAGTCCAGAACAAGGGGTCACAGTTTAAGGATAAGGGGGAAGTCGTTTAGGACCGAGATGAGAAAAACATTTTTCACACAGAGAGTGGTGAATCTGTGGAATTCTCTGCCACAGAAGGTAGTTGAGGCCAGTTCATTGGCTATATTTAAGAGGGAGTTAGATGTGGCCCTTGTGGCTAAAGGGGATTAGGGGGTATGGAGAGAAGGCAGGTACGGGATACTGAGTTGAATGATCAGCCATGATCATATTGAATGGCGGTGCAGGCTCGAAGGGCCGAATGGCCTACTCCTGCACCTATTGTCTATGTTTCTATGTTTCTATCTGCAGTTCCTTCCTACACACCTCTACCCCATTGCAGACGTTGCACTTTGCCTGTGGAACTGGTGTGCTACAATGCTGAGAACTATATTCTGTATCTTCCCCTTGGTTCTACCTATTGTACTCGAGTTTAACTTGATCAAATTAGGTATAGTACATGTCATCTATACACGTTCGCCAGAGATGCTGCCTGACCCGCTGAGTTACTCCAGCATTTTGCGGCTATCTTTGGTTAAAACCAGCGTTTGCAGTTCCTTCCTACAACATGTTATTGAATATTATCTTCGTTGACTTCAGCGGAGTATAAAACCAGGCGAGGTGCATGGATATGGATGTTGGGCCGAGGAGAAGTGCATTGCCACGGAGGTTAGCTCACCGGATCAAAGGAAACACATGGATATGCAAGGAATGGAGAGATATAGATCATGTGCAGACAGATGAGATTAGTTGAACTTGGCAACATTTTCAGCACGGACTTTGTGTGTCGAAGGACTTTTCCATGTTGTACGTAGACATTGTACCTGAGCCAATCATTTTCTTCAAGGGTGGGTTGGTTTAAAATAATCCATCTTCAGAGCATTCCCGAAACGTGGGTGCAATGTAGTGAACATTAGTTAGATTTAGACACAGAGTGCTGGAGTAACTCAGCGGGTCAGGCAGCATCTGTGGAGAACATGGATAGGTGACGTTTCACAGAGTGCTGGAGTAACTCAGCGGGTCAGGCAGCATCTGTGGAGATCCCAACCCGAAACGTCACCTATCCATATTCTCCAGAGATGCTGCCTGACCTGCTGAGTTACTCCAGCACTCTGTGTCTTTTTTTGTAAAGCAGCATCTACAGTTCGTTATATCCCCAATAGTTAGATTTAGGTTAAGTTGTAAAGTTAAGTTTAATCATTAGTGCGGCGGCGCGGATTACTGCAGCGGCCCCTACAGCCTGTCTGTCTTTTTTTAATTTTTGTCTAGTTAAATGTAGTTGTTTGTGGGTTTTTTTGTACTGTTTTAATTGTGTATATGTGGGGGGGGGAAACTTTTAAAATCTCTTCCCTGCACGGGAGACCCGACTTTTTCCCTGTCGGGTCTCCGTTGTGGTTGGGGCCTAGCTCCGTGGAGTGGCCTCCAACCGGGACGACCTGGGGCTCCAGTAGTGGAGCCGCTGACTCACGATCATGGGGCTAGCCGGCCTCGGAGCGTGAGGAGCGGTGGTGGCTCGTTGCTGCGGCCCGACTCCGGAGCTCCAGCTGCAGCTGCAGACCCGTGGACTGGGACATCGGGAGCTCGTGGGTCCGGGTGAGAGACCGCTTTCCGGAGCTCCCGCAACGCAACTTCTCCCGCTCGTGTCGCGGGGTTGGAACGACCTGGAGCGGGGCCGTACATCACCCGGTGCGGCTTTAACGGCCCCGGGACATTCCAGCGCCCGCCGGGGGCTCCAACTTGTGACTTCTGGGCCCGGAGCGGGGCCGTACACCGCCCGGCGCGGCCTCAACGGCCGTGGGTCTTAACATTGCCCACCTGGGGCTTCAACATCGGGAGAAAAATGGTGCAGGGGAGAGAAAAGACTTTGCCTTCCATCACAGTGAGGAGTAGAATCACTGTGATGGATGTTTTTCTGTAAATTGAATTGTTTGTGTGTCGTGTAGGAATTGTTTTGTTTGTATGGCTGTGGAAACGGAGTTTCGTTTGAGCCTCACTGAGGTTCAAATGACAAGTAATAAAATCTAATCTAATCTTAAATTGAAGATGTGCAATTCAGTTTCCCTCCATAAATTAGTTAGAAATGTGGAGTTTTCACTATTCTTTTATGAAAACACATTAGTTGAAAACAGAATTAGTCGCTAACTTGATTCCTTCCACAGCCTCTGTTGTACAAACACAGCCAGAGTAGAAAACAGCGTTAGAAAACAGTCAAGCTAACAAACATGTCCGAGACACTTCATCTGGAAAATATTAGACTTGTCTTGGCAGAAAAAACAGATCAATTTTTCAAGACATGGACACCCTTCTCCAAATTCTTACAAGGATAGTATGGCACAACACAACTTTGGATTTAAATCCAACTATGGGCTGGGTGAGGTGGGGGGACAAGAGGCAGGTATATCACCACTTTTTTTTTTTTTTTCCTTCTTTCTTTTTTTTCTTCCTTTCTTTCTTTCACCCACTCTCGGGCTACACTACTTTGTTAGTCTAGGGGTCCTATCTTTGCACCTCTCACTTTTTCTCTCTCTTGTTCTCTCTGTTTTTTTTCCCCTTTATTTTCAAGTTAAAAAGTTAAAATTGAAGCTGTACATTAACTGTATAATTTTATATGCCGACTGTTTTATTCTTGTACAATTGCTTCTAATAAATCATAAGTCAAGCTGAATGTTTTCTGTTCCGTGTGGGCCCAGCGATAGAGTTGCTGCCTTGGCACCAGTGCTTTTTAAACTGGTGAATGGTTCACCCAAGGGTGAATGAAATTATTTAGGGGTGAATGAGTTAATTTATGTTTTTTTTGCTCACGTGACAAAATAAATGATATATAAAATGACACACAAGATGAAAATTACCAAAACACATAAGATAAGTTAGTCGAGGGTGAATGAAATTTTCTGATACAGACTCAAGGGTGAATGACACTGAGATGGTTTAAGAAGCACCAGAGACCCGGGTTCGATCCTGACTACGGGTGCTGTCTGTGCAGAGTTTGCATGTTCTCCCTGTGAGCGTGTGGAATTTCTCCGGATATTCTGATTTCCTTAAACATCCCAATGTTTCTGGGCTTACTGGCTTCGGTAAAAATTGTAAATTGTCCCTAGTGCGTAGGATGGTGCTAGTGTGCGGGGGGGGGGGGTCGCTGGTTGGCGCGGAGTCGGTGGGCCGAAGGGCCTGTTTCCACGCTGTGTCTCTAAAGTCTAAAGCTGGTGCACTGACATTTTATCTTAGATAGATACATAGAAAATAGGTGCAGGAGTAGGCCATTCGGCCCTTCGAGCCTGCACCGCCATTCAATATGATCATGGCTGATCATTCAACTCAGTATCCCGTACCTGCCTTCTCTCCATACCCCCTGATCCCTTTAGCCACAAGGGCCACATCTAACTCCCTCTTAAATATAGCCAATGAACTGGCCTCAACTACCCTCTGTGGCAGAGAGTTCCAGAGATTCACCACTCTCTGTGTGAAAACGTTTTTTCTCATCTCGGTCTTAAAGGATTTCCCCCTTATCCTTAAGCTGTGACCCCTTGTCCTGGACTTCCCCAACATCGGGAACAATCTTCCTGCATCTAGCCTGGCCAACCCCATAAGAATTTTGTACGTTTCTATAAGATCCCCTCTCAACCTCCTAAATTCTAGCGAGTATAAGCCAAGTCTATCCAGTCTTTCTTCATATGAAAGACCTGACATCCCAGGAATCAGTCTGGTGAACCTTCTCTGCACTCCCTCTATGGCTATAATTTCCTTTCTCAGATTTGGAGACCAAAACTGTTAAGTTAATGGTATTAAAGCGTAAGAGTAATGATTTCTGAGTAAATATCAGAGGGGCTCAGTGGGTGGCTTGTACAGGAGTGTGAAATCTGATGGTTTGCTAATGATGGCCTGGGACCTTTCAAGGGATTTGCTTCTGGTGATAACATTCAGATCTCTCGGGCAGGAATGCAAAAGTAACGTCAATGTAAATGGTTGGGATTCTGCATCCCCCCCCCGCCCCTCCCGGCATTTCTCCAGCAAGATAAGAATGTTGACCTCTGGTGCGTGAGTAATTGAAGGATCGCATTTATCAAATAGCCCCATTTTGAATAAACCTGCCTGCTTGCCTTGCAGCAGCTAGGTGTGAAATTCTTTGACATCGCTAACGCCTGCTTTGGAAACTACTGAGTTGATTTCCCATTTAAAAAAACGAGCACCGCACAACAATACCTGTTGTATTAAACCAGGGTAATGTCTCACATGGCAGAGCCTTTCGTCCCAGCGAGTCCACCCCAACCACACTAGGGGACAATTCACCGAGGGCCAATTAACCTACGAACCAGAGATAGTCACACAAAAACGGAGTAAAACCCCTGTCCCACGGTGCGAGTTCATTCCAAGAGTTCTCCCGAGTTTGCCCTGATTCGAACTCGGAGATTAACGGTAATGGCCACTCGTCGGTACTCGGGGCTCTCGTGGACATTTTTCATCATGTTGAAAAATCTTCACGAGTCTTTCCCGTGCTCACCTGCCGTTAGCGAGTCTTCCCGAGTACCTGCCGTTATCGTTATGAGCCGCTAAGAGACGTCCCCGAGCTCCGACATACCCGCTACGTTCATTCTCCGTGCTTACCACGAGTTTGAATTTTTTAAAACTCGGGAGAGCTCTTGAATGAACTCGTACCGTGGGACAGGGCTACTTAACGGGTTAGGCAGCATCTGTGGAGAAAAGGAAGAGGCGATGTTTCAGGTCGAGACCCTTCTTCAGACTCTATTCCTTCTCTCCAGAGATGCTGTCTGACCCGCTGAGTTTCTCCAGTCATTTGCAGTTCCTTCATACACATTTAACCTACAAACCCGCAAGTCTTTGGGACGTGGGAGGAAACCGGAGCACCTGGAGGAAACCCACGCGGTCACGGGGAGAACGTGCAAACTCCACACAGACAGGCAGCACCCGAGGGCAGGATCGAACCTGGGTCACTGGCGCTGTGAGGCAGAGACTCTACCATAGTTTTATCCGACAACCAAGTCTGAAGAAGGGTCTCGACCCGTAACGTCACCCATTCCTCTTCTATCCAGAGATGCTGCCTGTCCCGCTGAGTTACCCCAGCGTTTTGTGTCCATCTTGTGAAATGTTGGAGGCATGTGTGACGAAAATAAAAGAATGCAATTGTCATCACCGTCTATTTTAGTCTCATCTGGCATCCAGCATCAAGCCGTGGGCTGCATTTCCATTTGAGACCATGTCTTCTCCATCAGTTGTGAATAGTTGCATACACTAATCAACTGATCCTTTGTACTTCGATCTTAAGGCTGTACTTGCTGGCGGTGGAACATTTAAAAATAGTTTGTTTTTTCACAGGTGTAGGACTTTACACAGTCTTAATAAATGTAAGCCGTCGTGATTTGTCACTTTTTGCAGATGAAACGTCCATCAGCAGGTTACCCAGAGGAAAAAAAAATGTGCTAATCGAGCAGGAACATTTCTGCGGCATCAAATGGCAACGAAGAATTTGGATTGCATAAAGCAGGCAAGGTTATTTAAGAACCTGCGCGGGGTGACGGAGACAACAGAGATCGCAGCTGAAGGAGACTGACAATGTTAAAGCTGATTTATTGTCCGTCTCTGGCAATATAACTGAGCTGGGGATTAGGCGAGAGAGACACACTTGTTTGTGGTGGTGGTTTTGTATTGGAGATTATTGAAGGGCGGAGGCAATGTCACGAGGCGTGTTTTGAAAAGCTCTTTTTGTCTCTGATTTATTCCCCCCCCCACACACAATATGAGTGCACGGGTCTCCCTGGCGACTTGCTTGGCCAGAATGTATGAAGGAGGGAACGTGGACGCTCAGAGTAAAAGCGAGTCCATTGTACAAGCAAAGAAACCGTCTGGTCCACATCAAGGCACCGTGGCCAATAATCTGAGCACCATGGATGGAAAACTGAATCTACTGAACGAGAAGATAGATCAAATAGTCAACTTCCAAGGGCAGGTGCTCAAGAAGCTGGAGCTCATGTCTGAGGGAATGTCTGACTTGGAAAAGAATCTTGTGCTCAAAGGAGGCCGTGAAGAGGCGGGAGAGGGGAGGGGTACCACCGACCCCATGCCACATTCCGACTGCCTTGGACACCCGGAGATGAAGCCACTGTTCACGGAGCTGCTCAGGCTGGTCGTGTCCGTGCACGAAGGCGCGGCCAAACAAAAGGAGAAGCTAGACGGCATCGAGAAGACCGTGTCAGCCGTCGGGAAGGCTGTCCACTTCGTGGGAGAAACCTTCAAAAATTCCCACGTCATTCAGTTCATCCTTAAAGGAACGGTGCCGTGGAGAAAGGGAAGTCTCGTAGAATATTCAGAGGTCAGTCAATTTAATAAAAAGCTATTGTTAACAAAAATTCATAATGTTTAATAAATCATTATGTGTTTAGAATTTTTTTTAACACATATACATGTTCCTCACGCACTTATGACCAAATAATTCGCTATTCGTATAATATAGTTCATAATTTCATAAGTGATAGGAGCAAAATAAGGCCATTCAGCCCATCACGTCTGCCATTCAATCATGGCTGATCAGGCTATTAAACTCAACTCAAACGAAACTGAACATTAATAGCCCATTATTAGTTTATTTTCACTTTATCTGTTTATTTATTCATGTGTGTATATATTTATATAATGGTATATGGACACACTGATCTGTTCTGTATTCATGCCGTCTATGTTCTGTTGTGCTGAAGCAAAGCAAGAATTTCATTGTCCTATCTGGGACACATGACAATAAACTCTCTTGAATCTTGAATCTATCTCTCCCTCCTAACCCCATTCTCCCGCCTTCTCCCCATAACCTCTGACAAGTTATAGGAGCCAAGGAAATGATTTTGACTTTGAGTAGAAAAAGGGGACTGTGTTACACTTGTGGAATAAAATCAAAATCATCCTCACAGTTGCCTTGTTTTAGCATTTATTTGTTTAAACATAAAAGGAGAAGTCAGGGGGGGCTGTCTTGTGTGAAAGTGTGTTACTCATATAGTATTTATTACAGTAAAATAATAGCAAAAAAGCATTTCAATGATGATACAGTTCCTGTACCACTCCAATCCTGTTGTGCTCTCGTGTGTCAAGAGTCATAAACCAGAGGGGAAATGTGTAGGAAGGAACTACAGATGCTGGTTTATACCGAAGATAGAGTCAAAAAGCTGGAGTAACTCAGCGGGAAGGGCAGCATCGCTGGAGAGAAGGAATGGTTGACGTTTCCTTCTATCCAGCGATGATGCCGGTCCCGCTGAATTACCCCAGCATTCTGTGTCTATCTTCGGTTGAAACCAGCATCTGCAGTTCCTTCCTACTCATTTCTACCCCATTGCGGACATTGCACTTTGTCTGTGGATTGAGTCTAATGAGAGGGGACAACCAGAACTTAACTGTGGGTCCCCAAAATTTAAAGAGTTAATGCAAAATGTATTTGCCTAGAGAGAAACTAAACCATAAGGTCCAAGAAAGTATTTAGTGAAGATAGAGGCAAAAAGCTGGAGTAACTCAGTGGGACAGGCAGCATCTCTGAAGAAAATGAATAGGCGACGTTTCGGGTCGAGACCCTTCTTCAGACTGAGAGTCGGGGACTGAAGCTCAGATGAGAGAACAGGTTACATGGGCATAGGGAAAAAAGAAGAACAGGGCTAGTGGGTTTGTTCCATTGGGGGCTAGCATGGCTTTGATGGGCCAAATGACCTCTGTCCATGCTTGTTTCAGTACAAGGTGTAAGATGTGACTCTGTACTTTGTTACTGTTAAGGGGCTGTCCCACTTGGGCGACCTAGTCTGTGAGTTTAGAAGAGTGTCTTCGACCTTCAAACTCGCAGCGTGGTCGACACGTGGTCCTATGAGGTCGCTGGAACTCTCCTTCATGCTTGAGGGAAGTTCCCGAATACTAGCGGCCTCAGCTAGGTCACGGAAAACTTTTCAGTATGTTGAAAAATTTTCCGCGAGTAAAATTAGGTCGGCATGTTTTTTTATAACTCGTAGTGCAGTGGAGTGGGGTCGCTATGTAGTTACGGGCAGTCGAGGGCAGCCGTAGGCAATCTCCTTCGCTGACCGGGCAATTTGAGTGGCTCATTGCAGTTTTCAGGACACAGGAAAACCGACCGGTAGGTAAAATGACCACACCTACGACAACCTACGTCCACCCGCGCGCGACAAGGTACGACCCTGTCGGTGACAACTGAAGACAATTCAGTCGCCTGTACCTGTCGCAGGTTGGCGTAGTTTGACGTAGGTAGTCGCCAATGGAAATCACCGTAGTCACCATCGGCGACAACCTACGTCATCCTGGCAACAACTTACGACAAGCCAACTGTCGCCGAAAACATTTCAAAATCCAGTGGCAACCAGAAAAACGCTCCAACTCTTTGGGCGACTGAGGAGACGACTCACGATCATACAGGCCACACCCCGGCGACCATGTGGCAACAGCCTGTAGTTGCCTAAAAAATCGCAGAAGTGGGACAGGGGCATAACCCACCCGCCCTGCCCTTAGGGGGCGGCAAGGTGGCACAGCGGTAGAGTTGCTGCCTCACAGCACCAGAGACCCCGGTTCGATCCTGACTACGGGTGCTGTCTGTACGGAGTTTGCACGTTCTCCCTGTGACCCTGTGGCTATTCTCCGGGAACTCCGGTTTCCTCCCACATTACATCACAAAGACGTGTACACGTTTGTAGGTTAATTGGCTTTGGTAAAATTGTAAATTGTCACTAGTGGGTAGGCAGGTGCTTGTGTATGGGGTGATCATTGGTCGGCGCGGGCTCGGTGGGCCGAAGCATCTGTTTCCACTCTGTATCTCTAAAGTCTGAAGTAGAGTCTAAAGTCCAAATGATGGTGTGAGGACTTGGCTCTCTTTAAGAGTGGCATCTGTACCGAAGGACAGTGAATCCTGACCAGTCAACAGAAAGACAATACATGATTATCGAGGCATCCACAGTGTACGGATACAGGATAAAGAGAATAATGTTTAGTGCAAGATAACGTCCAGTAAAGTCCGACCACGCATCATCCAAGGGTCTCCACTGATTCTGCCATCCTTATACCTGAAGCAACTGTAAACTGTAAAAACCATGGTTTCCAGTTTACTGCTTTCTTCTTCTTCTTGCGAATGAAACATAAACCTAAGGAATAGTTACATCTCAAGCCGGGTGTTGAGCGGTACTGTTACTGTTGCTAATAAGAGGGGATCTCATTGAAACATATAAGATTGTTAAGGGCTTGGACACGCTAGAGGCAGGAAACATGTTCCCGATGTTGGGGGAGTCCAGAACCAGGGGTCACAGTTTAAGAATAAGGGGTAAGTCATTTAGAACGGAGACGAGGAAACACTTTTTCTCACAGAGAGTGGTGAGTTTGTGGAATTCTCTACCTCAGAGGGCGGTGGAGGCAGGTTCTCTGGATGCTTTCAAGAGAGAGCTAGATAGGGCTCTTAAAGATAGCGGAGTCAGGGGATATGGGGAGAAGGCAGGAACGGGGTACTGATTGGGGATGATCAGCCATGATCACATTGAATGGCGGTGCTGGCTCGAAGGGCCAAATGGCCTACTCCTGCACCTATTGTCTATTGTCTATTTATACGTTGTACATATATTTACTATTTAGATCAGGAAGGAATCAGGAAGGGTGCAGAAGAGGTTTACCTCTGACCTCAGTGTGGCCTGAACACTGAGAGCAATGCAATTATGCTGAACAATGAAAAGGAATAGAATGTAAAAAACTGATATAATTTTGTGTTGGTTGACAAATCGATGTTAAACAAATGCAATGCAAGTCTGATGGCAAATTATTGGCAAAATGGTTTTATTTTAAACTTTATCTTTTGTTAGAGTTAACTTTTTTAGTGTCTTAAATCTGTCATTTTCTATATTTTGCTACCAAGAGCAATTGATTTAGTCGAGACAGATAGGAAAGCGTGAGTGTTTATAATCACACATGTTGCAATGTAGTACCGCCAGAAATAACGTGTTAGATTTAAACCTTGTAGTCCCTTCATGGTCTTGTGTACTTCTCGTAGCGTCTCTTAGACATTTCCAATACTGACTGAAATATCATGTATTCCTCCATTCATTTCTCATACCATACACAGTGGACACAAGGGATAAATCTAGTTTCCGTCTGCTACATGTCGGCGTTTGGTGATGGAATACTCAACTTGAGGCTGTGGTCACGGCAGGGCTTAGTATTTTTGGTGGCAGGAGTCTGTTAGCATTTGCTCCTTGCTGTAGTAATTATAATATATTGTGGCCTCTCTTCGACATTCTTTGTCTTTCCTGATTGATGCTGAACATTTTTTGGACAAACTTGATATCTTCCAAGACCAATAGATCACTTTGATTGATTGACTGGTCGATAGATACAGCGTGGAAACAGGCCCTTCGGCCCATCGAGTCCACGCCGACCATCGATCACCCGTTCACACTAGTATCCCACTTTCATATCCACTCCCT
This sequence comes from Malacoraja senta, assembly GCA_038087875.1. NCBI lineage: Eukaryota > Metazoa > Chordata > Chondrichthyes > Rajiformes > Rajidae > Malacoraja > Malacoraja senta. The sequence goes on from CM075978.1 coordinate 193,906,038, forward strand.
ACACACTAGGAGGCAATTTACAGAGGGCCAATCAACCCACAAGCCAGAAGTCTTTGGGATGTGGGAGAAAACCAGAGCACCCAGAGGAAACCCACGAGGTCACTCCACACAGACAGCTCCCTAGGTCTGGATCAAACCCGTTTCTCTGCCGCTGTTTATTTGTTAAATGTGTTGGAATTTCCACTAGTCCCCATTGGATTTAGACGTCCACAGGTCCAGCCAATATCAACTCCTATTGTTAAACTTTGGTATCGTCAGTGAGAAGAAGATGGATTTCATCGAACAGCCTTGCCTTTGAATTTGACTGAAACTTACTATATAAATGTCAGATGCAATGGACCAAAATTAATAAGTAAGTAAGTTTATTGGCCAAGTATTCACATACAAGGAATTTGCCTTGGTGCTCCGCCCACAAGTAACAACATGACATACAGTGACAGTTACGAATGACTCAGAAAATACTAAACATTAATAATAATAAAACATTAATGATAAAACACCATTGATCAAGCATGGGAACCAAATCCATGGGATGACAACAGTACCAGGTGAACCTAACTCAGATACAGTGACACAAGAGACTGCAGATGCTGGAGTAACTCAGCGGGCCAGGCAGCATCTGTGGAGAGACACAAAGGGCTGGAGTAACTCAGCGGGCCAGGCAGCATCTGTGGAGAGACACAAAGGGCTGGAGTAACTCAGCGGGCCAAGCAGCACCTGTGGAGATAGACACAAAATGCTGGAGTAACTCAGCGGGCCAGGCAGCATCTGTGGAGAGACACAAAATGCTGGAGTAACTCAGCGGGCCAGGCAGCATCTCTGGAGATAGACACAAAAAGCTGGAGTAACTCAGTGGGACAGGCAGCATCTCTGGAGAGAAGGAATGCGTGACGTTTCGGGTCAACACCATTCTTCAGACATTAACTCAGTGTTTTTTCTCTGCACAATATGGTGCCAGTATGTAACTGTTCACGTGATGGTTTTGGCGACTGTACATCAATCTACTGTTTAACTTCTTGGAGATGCCAATATTCCACACTTGTCACAAAGAAAAGCAGTGCCTTAATTGAATGCGTTAGCTGCCCGAGCTTACAACCCAGCGGTATGAATATTGATTTCTCTAATTTCAAGTAACCCCTGCATCCCCTCTCTCTCCATCCCTCCCCCACCATAGTTGTCTTGCTAGTTTCACTGTCCCTTTTTCCTTCATTTGCATCTCCTCTTCAGCCAACAATGGACCATTGTGGGCTCCTTGGCCATTGGTGCTGTCTGCTTTGTTCTGTACTATATTCATACCTCTAGTGTTCCCTTTCCCCCGACTCTCAGTCTGAAGAAGAGTCTCGACCCGAAACGTCACCCATTCCTTTTCTCCAGAGATGCTGCCTGGGCGGGCTGAGTTACTCCAACTTATTCTGTCTGTATCTTGCAGTTCCTTCCTACATATATAGATTAGGGTGAAAGCGGCCAGTAAAGATGGAAGTAATAAGACAAGAAGTTAGAGAGTGGGCAACATAAATGAGAGAAGCAGAACCTCAGCTAAAAAAGACCAAGAATAATTGCGGACAGTCAAAATAAGAAATAAAAGAAAAATATTCTAGAAATATTCTAGAATTGTTGAACGGTACATTGACTTAGCAAGGCTGTGAGTTACTGCATCTTGGAAATTTGTGTGTACAACACCTGTCCTCAGCTGTTAACCTTCAGAATGGCAGTGCGTGTTTGATGTGAGCCATAAATGTGCTGTGGGCCAGATTGATAAAGGTTACAAAATTGGCCAGTGTCAAAGATGCCAAGAATAGACACTTGGCCATGAGCAGACCTGGCTTTCTTCTGTGTGGAGAATGCGATGGGTTCTCACTGCGTGTGCGCCGGCCACAATTAGCAAGGCAATTTCCTTCAACGTACTCCGTGTGGAGCTGAAGTGGAGAGATGCGTCTCACTCAATCCCACATTCTAAGGATGTGGACCTCCTCCAGATCAATCACGCACCCCATTCCCCATCACAACCGTCGCCCTCTCCAATTGACGCTGCTCCCCGATTATCACGATGAACGATGGAGGTTACAGAGAGTGGTAGACATTGCTCGGACCATCACGGGTAACTGACCTCCCCACCACCGAAGGGATTAACATGAGGCACTTCCCTCAGGAAGGCAGCCAGCATCATCAAAGACCCACACCAATTTTTTTGACATTATTACTTCTTATTACTCTGACTTCTTGTCTTATTATCTCCATCATTCTCGTCCGCTTTCATCCTAATCTGGCCACGTTGACATCTCACTCCTACCACTGGGAAGAAGGTACAAGAGTCTGAAAACCACGATCTCCAGGTTCAAGAACAGCTTCTTCCCAACAACCATCAATCAGGCTATTGAACACTTCACAACACTAACCTCAACTGTGGAAGGTAGACAAAATTGCTGGAGAAACTCAGCGGGTGCGGCAGCATCTATGGAGCGAAGGAAATAGGCAACGTTTCGGGCCGAAACCCTTCTTCAGACCCAATCCTCAACTATGGACTTCTATGGACTGTCTTCAGTTACACTATGAACTGTTGATATGCATAAGTATTAGAAACATAGACAATAGGTGCAATAGTAGGCCATCCTTCCCTTTGAGCTAGCACCGCCATTCAATATGATCATGGCTGATCACCCAGATTCAGTGCCCCATTTCTGCTTTCACCCCATATCCCTTGATTCCGTGAGCCCTAAGAGCTAAATCTAACTTTCTCTTGAATACATCATGTGTGGTAGACAAAAGTGCTGGAGAAACTCAGCGGGTGCAGCAGCATCTATGGAGCGAAGGAAATAGGCAAGGTTTCGGGCCGAAACCCGAAGGGTTTCAGCCCGAAACGTTGCCTATTTCCTTCACTATTTCCTTCGGGTTTCAGCCCGAAACGTTGCCTATTTCCTCCGCTCCATAGATGCTGCTGCACCCGCTGAATTTCACCAGCACTTTTGCCTACCTTCGATTTTCCAGCATCTGCAGTTCCTTCTTAAACAAGGCTTGTAAGCCCCATACACACAGGTAATATATAAGAATAAAAAAATCAATAAATAATAACTGAGGCATTAATAACTCAGTTATTATTTATTGAATTTTTGATTCTTATATATTACCTGTGTGTATGGGGCTTACAAGCCTGTTACGCTGCTGGAAGTAAAAATGTTATTGTTCTACCATCGTTATACATGACAATGAAACACTCTTGACTATTAAACGGATTGGTCAGTAAGATGTCCCGCCCTCACCAATCCTCCACACTCACAGTTTGTTATTTGCTTTCTTGGACCAAACCAGGGGCACAGAGTGAAGGTGGAGGTTTTCTTGTGTCATTTAATAATAATAATAATAATAATAATATATTTTATTGTCATTGCACAGAGGTACAATGAGATTTGGTATGCAGCTTCCATCCGATGTAATAACTTAATCAACTAAAAATTTAGATATCCAGGGAAACATGATTTATATATTTTTTTAAACAAAAAAAAAACTAGTAAAACAGTATACATAGAAACATAGACAATAGGTGCAGGAGGAGGCCATTCGGCCCTTCGAGCCAGCACCACCATTCATTGTGATCATGGCTGATCGTCCCCAATCAATAACCCGTGCCTGCCTTCTCCCCATATCCCTTGACTCCACTAGCCCCTAGAGCTCTATCTAACTCTCTCTCAAATCCATCCATTGATTTGGCCTCCACTGCCCTGTGTGGCAGGGAATTCCACAAATTCACAACTCTCTGGGTGAAAACGTTTTTTCTCACCTCAGTCTTAAATGGCCTCCCCTTTATTCCAAGACTGTGGCCCCTGGTTCTGGACTCGCCCAACATTGGGAACATTTTTCCTGCATCTAGCTTGTCCAGTCCTTTTATAATTTTATATGTTTCTATAAGATCCCTCCCCTCGTCCTTCTAAACTCCAGTGAATAAAGTGCAAATGTGTCTGAGCTGGGTCGATGTGGGACGTGACCATCTGAGGGAGACAGTTCATGGGGTGGGGGGGGGGTGCTCTCAGCAGGGCCGGTTCAGAGCAGCTATAGCTCTGGGGATGAAGCTGTTCCTAATTGCTTGCTGTTGCATTACTTAGTAAATCATTTTCTTAACAGGCAAAGAATAAAGTTGAAGAAAAAGACGCCAAAGCCAAGCGTGGATTTAACAGCCGGGGAGTCCACGTGCAGATAAGCAGTGAAGTGTCTGAAGGTACGGAAAAAAACCCACCGGCTCATCGAGAAATAAATAGCGAGTGGTTGCGAGATTGCGTGTGTCATCTTCATAACTGCACAGTCACAGTCTGGTGTAGGTTTAGAGATACAGCATGGAAACCAGGCCCTTCACACCACCAAGCCCACTCTGGCCATCCAACGCCCACTCACACTAGTTCTATGTTATCCCACTTTCTCGTCCACCCCCTACACACGAGGGGGCAATTTACATTAACCTACAAACCCACACGTCTTTGTGATGCGGGAGGAAACCGGAGCACCCAGAGGAAACCCACGCAGTCACGGGGAGAACGTGCAAACTCCACAAAGACCACAACTATGGTCAGGTTCAAGCCTGGGTCTCCGGCACTGTGAGGCAGCGGCTCTGCAAGCTTGTGCCGCCCTCTCTGTAGTGGAGAGAACAAAACACCGCAAGGCAAACAGAGACAAAGTATTCCAAGCCACACGTTGCTTCTGTGCCCTTGCCCTAGATTACACGAACAGTAGAGGAATGTTGATAATATTGGTGAATCAGTAGGTTCCATTTCCACCACACATATGCTTAAACATGCATTACAATGTAAGGAACTGTAGATGCCGGCTAACAAAAAAAGACACAAACGTTTGGAGTAACTCAGCGGGTCAGGCAGCATCCGTGGAGAACATGGATAGGTGACGTTTCACAGAGTGCTGGAGTAACTCAGCGGGTCAGGCAGCATCTGTGGAGCGAAGGAAATGGGCAACCTTTCGGGCCGAAACCCTGAAGGAAATAGGCAACGTTTCGGGCCGAAACCCGCAAGGGTTTCGGGCCGAAACGTTGCCTATTTCCTTCGCTCCATAGATGCTGCCGGAACATGGATAGGTGACGTTTCACAGAGTGCTGGAGTAACTCAGTGTGCGGGGATGGCTGGTACCTCTAAACTCAAACAAAGTTCCTTCTTACACATGATAGTACTATTTCAACATCGGGAAACATGTTCCCGATGTTGGGGGGAGTCCAGAACCAGGGGCCACAGTTTAAGAATAAGGAGTAAGCCATTTAGAACGGAGACGAGGAAACACTTTTTCTCACAGAGAGTGGTGAGTCTGTGGAATTCTCTGCCTCAGAGGGCGGTGGAGGCAGGTTCTCTGGATGCTTTCAAGAGAGAGCTAGATAGGGCTCTTAAAAATAGCGGAGTCAGGGGATATGGGGAGAAGGCAGGAACGGGGTACTGATTGGGGATGATCAGCCATGATCACATTGAATGGCGGTGCTGGCTCGAAGGGCCGAATGGCCTACTCCTGCACCTATTGATCAATGGTGTTTTATCATTAATGTTTTATTATTATTAATGTTTGGTGTTTTCTGAGTCATTCGTAACTGTCACTGTATGTCATGTTGTTACTTGTGGGCGGAGCACCAAGGCAAATTCCTTGTATGTGAATACTTGGCCAATAAACTTACTTACTTACTTGTCTATATTTATTAATGAAATGAAAGAATTTTTGAATGGTTTTCTTGAACATTGCTTTTCCAGGCAGCAACGGTGGCACAGAGCTTTGCGGAAAGAACAAGAAAGTTGACGATGAACACGTGGGCGAGGACGTCCGCTTTGTACCTGCATCACCAGCAAGGATTCAGTGTAAAGAGGCCGACACCTCAGAGTCAGCAGCCAAGCGCAAAGAGTCGTCATGTTCGGCCCCTCCACAAGCTGCAGCAACAAGGTCCGGAGCATCCAGTGAGGAAGAGACGTGCTTAGCAACAAGGAGAGGAAAGGATGTTGCCCGGGAAAATGGGGGATGTCCGCAGGGTCACGAAACAACGGGGAAACACCGGGAAGAAGCGAGCAGAGAGAATGAGGAACATCAAGCGCAGAGGAGTGAACAAAGTCAGGGGAAGGAGGCCCAAAAGATGCAGTCTGCTGGCACAACAGAAGCTGCAGGGATCAGTCCTTCAAAGATTGATGCAAGCTCCATATTACTTCCAGAGAGGTAACAATTAAACAATTAAAGTAACGGGTCAACCCTTGAGCCCTTACATCAAACGCTAAGTCCTTGCGTTTCAATTCATTGTCATTTAATTTTAAAAAATCAGAATAAAGGATGTTGTTTTCCATTATTGTTTCTCTACTAAACTCTAATTAACATTTAAACTGTTAAAGTGAGAAAAAAATTCATTAGATAAACTGACACAGAGTGCTGGAGTAACTCAACGGGTCAGGCAGCATCTGTGGAGAACATGGATAGGTGACGTTTCACAGAGTGTTGGAGTAACTCAGCGGGTCAGGCAGCATCTGTGGAGAACATGGATAGGTGACGTTTCACAGAGTGTTGGAGTAACTCAGCGGGTCAGGCAGCATCTGTGGAGAACATGGATAGGTGACGTTTCACAGAGTGCTGGAGTAACTCAGCGGGTCAGGCAGCATCTGTGGAGAACATGGGTAGGTGACGTTTTGGGATGAAGAAGGGTCCCGACCCCAAACGTCACCTATCCATGTTCTCCAGAGATGCTGCCTGACCGGCTGAGTTACTCCAGCACTTTGTGAAACGTCACCTATCCATGTTCTCCAGAGATGCTGCCTGACTCACTGAGTTACTCCAGCACCTTTTGTCTTTTTTGTAAACCAGCATAAGTGACAGGAGCAGAATTTGGCCCATCGTCTACTCCGCCATTCAATCATGGCTGATCTATCTCTCTCTTCTAACCCCATTCTCCTGCCTTCTCCTCATAACCCCTGACACCCGTACTAATCAAGAGTCTATCTATCTCTGCCTTAAAAATATCCACTGACTTGGCCTCCACAGCTTACTGTGGCAAAGAATTCTACAGATTCACCACCCTCTGACTAAAGAAATTCCTCCTCATCGCCTTCCTAAAGGAAGTCCGCTAATTCTGAGGTTATGGCCTCTAGTCCTAGACTGTCTCATCAGTGGAAACATCCTCTCCACATCCACTCTAACTCCAGGCCCTTCACTATTCTGTAGTTAATTTGTACCGTGACTATTTTACAGGACATCTGACTCAATAAAGGGAAAGACGTCGAAGCTCACAGCCGGGCTCAACACGGACATCAAAACCAGCAAAGTCCTTGTGCCTGCACCTTTCAATAGGTTGAAGCAACCCCTCGAAAAGCTCAAAGAACCCAAAGAGACCACAAAAGCAAACTTATCGCAAAAAACAGCAAAGGGAACAAAGCCCATGGCGGTGTCGGACGTCAGAGACAGCAGGCCATCCGAACACCAGGAAAAAGCTTCACCAGACGTCAAAAGCCAAGAGGGCGAGGAAAATATCCAGAGGTGTCAAAGTAAAGAGGAAAACAGCGGCGATCTGGAGAAAGGTGTTGAATCACAGGCTTCAAAAGAAGCTGAGACAACCAGCAAAGAAGCTGACCGTGTAAATGAACGAGAGAAGAAGGGCTCCACAGAGACCACGGCCGAGGAGGCAGAGAAAACAAAGGGAGGTGTTGAAATGCCAGAAGATTACAAGATCATTATTGGTGAGTTGATTTTTCACACTCCAGATATTACTTCCGGCGTGCCTCACTCTCACTCATATTTCTTTTTTTTCAATTTTATGATTATTATTATTATTATTATTATTATTTATTATTATTATTATTATTATTTATTATTATTATTATTATTATTATTATTATTATTATTATTATTATTATTTTCTAATTTTTGTTTCCTTGTGTAGAATATTTTTACTAAACTAATAAATCACTTGTCAGATTTCTGAAACCATTCGTGATGCCGGTTGTAAAGATTTCCTTTTCCTTTTCAGACGATAGTCCGTCGCCTGCCGCCCCCTTCAGCCACCGCATTGTGACTGCCAAACAAGTCCATGTAGCCTCCTCATACACTGTTCACCACCATGAGGTATTAGGAGGGTAGGTTGGCCTCAAGATCTCCAGTCCATCTTGGACAGTTACGGATGAACAAAAGGATCGGGGAAGACGTGATTGTGAAGGGGGGGGGGACTCAAGGATAGGGCGCTGGTCAGGCTGCAGTTTGGAATAGTGCGAGCTATCATGGGCACCATATCTGAGGAAGGATGTGCTGGCTCTGGAGAGGGTCCAGAGGAGGTTTACAAGAATGATCCCAGGAATGAGTAGTTTAAGAAAGAACTGCAGATGCTGGGAAAATCGAAGGTCGACAAAAATGCTGGAGAAACTCAGCGGGTGAAGCAGCATCTATGGAGCGAAGGAATAGGTGACGTTTCGGGTCCAGACCCTTCTTCAGGCTGATGAAGGAATAGGTGACGTTTCGGGTCGAGACCCGGAAGGGTCTCGACCCGGAACGTCGCCTATTCCTTCGCTCCATAGATGCTGCCTCGCCCGCTGACGATTCAGGTCGAGACCCGGCTGAGTTTCTCCAGCATTTATGTCTACCAGGAATGAGTAGGTTAACATAAGATGAGTGTTTGACGGCACTGGGCTTGTACTCGCTGGAGTTTAGAAAAATGAGGGGTGGGGGGGGCTCATTGAAATGTACCGAATAGTGAAAGGCTTGGATAGAGTGGATGTGGGGAGGTTGTTTCCACTAGTGGGAGAGTCTAGGACTGGAGGTCACAGCCTCGGAATATGGAAGGAGATAAGGAGCAATTTCTTTAGTCAGAGGGTGGTGAATCTGTGGAATTCTTTGGAGGCGAGGTCAGTGGATATTTTTAAGGCAGAGATAGATAGATTCTTGTTTAGTACGGGTGTCAGGGGTTATGGGGAGAAGGCAGGTGAATGGGGTTGAGAGGGAGGAATAGATCAGCCACGCTGGAGTGGCGGAGTAGACTTGATGGGCCGAATGGCCTAATTCTGCTCCTATGTTTCATGATCTTATGAATCCACAGATGCTGTAACGTTGAGCACAACACAAAGTGCTGGAGGAACTCGTTGGGTCGGGCAGCATCCATGGAGAGAATGGACAGACAATGTTTCAGGTTGGGACACTTCTTCCTGACCCAAAACGTTGCCTGTCCATTCCCTCCCCACTGACCTGCTGCTTGACCCGTTGAGTTCCTCCAGCACTTTGTGACTTGCTCAAGATTCCAGCATCTGCAGTTCCTCGTGTCTCAATTACTACCAAAACGCATCGTACATGTAGTGTATCAAGTAGTCTAAAAATTCTCCGTAAGGTCTAAAATATGTTCAGGAGTTGAGAGTCCAGTGTGTTTAATTGTCATATGTACCGACAATGGAACAACCTGCCGGTGAAATTAAGCGGGTCAGGCAGCATCTGGGGAGAATATGAATAGGTGACATGCAGTTGTACTGAGCAGTTGTACACAGCCCTAGTGAGACCACACCTGGAGTATTGTGTGCAGTTTTGGTCCCCTAATTTGAGGAAGGACATTCTTGCTATTGAGGGAGTGCAGCGTAGGTTTACAAGGTTAATTCCCGGGATGGCGGGACTGTCATATGCTGAGAGAATGGAGTGGCTGGGCTTGTACACTCTGGAGTTTAGAAGGATGAGAGGGTATCTCATTCAAACGTATAAGATTGTTAAGGGCTTGGACACACTAGAGGCAGGAAACATGTTCCCGATGTTGGGGGAGTCCAGAACCAGGGGCCACAGTTTAAGAATAAGGAGTAAGCCATTTAGAACGGAGACAAGGAAACGCTTTTTCTCACAGAGAGTGGTGAGTCTGTGGAATTCTCTGCCTCAGAGGGCGGTGGAGGCAGGTTCTCTGGATGCTTTCAAGAGAGAGCTAGATAGGGCTCTTAAAAATAGCGGAGTCAGGGGATATGGGGAGAAGGCAGGAACGGGGTACTGATTGTGGATGATCAGCTATGATCACATTGAATGGCGGTGCTGGCTGGAAGGGCCGAATGGCCGACTCCTGCACCTATTGTCTATTGTCTATTGTGATGTTTTGGATCAGGACTCTTCTTCAGACTGATTATAGGGAATGGGGGGAGGGGGGGGGGGGGAGAAATCTGGAAGAGAGGAGGGGCAGGACAAAGCGTGGTAGGAAATAGTTTGACACAAAGTGGGTTTTGACAGGCAGATGTTGGTCAAAGCCAGAGATGAAATGACAGAAAGAAGGTAGACGCGAAATGCTGGAGTAACTCAGCGGGACGGGCAGCATCTCTGGAGAGAAGGAACGGGTAACGTTTCGGGTCGAGACCCTTCCTCAGACGGATGAATAGGCAGAAGGTACGAGACAAAAGGATTGACGAAGTTGCGAATTGTGAAGCTAGACGAAGGAATGTAGTGGAAGGGGAGATACAGGTCTGAGTCCAGGTGGGGCCGAAGGGAGGTGGGGAACTGAGATTCTTAACAAAGCTTCTGTTGTAACCTGGTCTACCAACTTCTTGTAACATGTACAGTCATTGTTTTTTCTTTCTTATCCAGGGGTCGGTTTGGCCAGGTTCACAAGTGCTCAGAAACATCAACAGGCCTCGAACTTGCTGCCAAAATAATAAGTGTGAAAGGAGCAAAGGACAGGGTACGTGCCTTCCTTATCGGGAGTCCAGAACCAGGGGTTACAGTTTAAGAATAAGGGGTAGGCCATTTAGGACTGAGATGAGGAAAAACCGTTTCACCCGGAGAGCTGTGAATCTGTGGAATTCTCTGCCACAGAAAGCAGTGGAGGCCGATTCACTGGATGTTTTCAAGAGGGAGTTAGATTTAGCTCTCAGGGTTAACGGAATCAAGGGATATGGGGAGAAAGCAGGAACGGGGTACTGATTTTGGATGATCAATAGACAATAGGCGCATGAGTAGGCCATTCGGCCCTTCGAGCCAGCACCGCCATTCAATGTGATCATGGCTGATCATCCCCAATCAATACCCCGTTCCTGCCTTCTCCCCATACCCCCTGACTCCACTATCTTTAAGAGCCCTATCTAGCTCTCTCTTGAAAGCATCCAGAGAACCGGCCTCCTCCGCCCTCTGAGGCAGAGAATTCCACAGATCAGCCATGATCATATTGAATGGCAGTGCTGGCTCGAAGGGCCGAATGGCCTGCTTCCTGCGCCTATGTTTTAATGTTGTATCAATTGTCAACGCTGCTGCTGAATTCTCGCATCCTAAGTAATGTTGTGGCCTGGGAGTGTTTTGTGCTGTGATTTGGTGAAGGACGCAGACTTTGTTTCGGTATTTGCCTGGGTCTTTCAATTGCGCTCCCCCAGCATCATTGTTCACCCACCAGGACCATGAACTGTGATCATTGTTATCAGGGGCGGCACGGTGGCGCAGCGGGTAGAGCTGCTGCCCCACAGCGCCAGAGACCCGGGTTCGATCCTGATTACGGCGGCTGTCTGTATGCAGTTTGTACGTTCTCCCCGTGACCTGCGTGGGTTTCATCCGGGTGCTCCGGTTTCCTCCCACATTCCAAAGACGTGCAGGTTTGTAGGTTAATTGGCTTTGGTAAAAATTGTAAATTGTTCCTAGTGTGCAGGATGGTGCTAGTGTGTGGGGATCGCTGGTTGGCGCGGATCTGGGGTGCCGAAGGCCTGTTTCCACGCTGTATCTTAAAAGTCGAAAGAGTGTAAAAACCCAGTCAGCCTTGCATCTGCCCTAATGCTGCTAAAACCCACTCTTGTCTGCCTGCATATAATCCACATCCCTCCATATCCATGTGCCTGTCAAAAGTCTCTTCAATGCCACTATCCGCTGCTTTGTCGTTCCTCTGCAAAGTGGTATAGGGAGTCATTTGTGGGCAAACATGTGTGTCAAGTCAAGTTAAGTCAAGTCAATTTTATTTCTATAGCACATTTAACAATCAACTCTCGTTGACCAAAGAGCTTTACATCAGTGCAGGTACTAACATGCTACATACAGTGGTACATAGATCTAACAATACATACATAAATACATACATACAGCGCTCCCTCAGAGGGCCTCAGGAAACGCTTGTGAGTAGAAATAGGTTTTAAGTCTAGACTTAAAGGAGTCGATGGAGGGGGCAGTTCTGATGAGAAGAGGGATGCTGTTTTGTGTGTGTGTGTGTGTGCACATGCGTGTGGACGTACTTGTGTGTGTACTCTGAAAAATAGACGGTGCGTGTGTGTCTGTGTGCATGTGTGTGTGTGTACTTATGTACACATTCTGAAAAATAGGCATCATGTATGTGTGCATGCATGTTTCTGTGTGTGTGCATGCATTTGTGCGTGTGTGTGTGTGTGCGTGCTTATGTACACATTCTGAAAAATAGGCATCATGTATGTGTGCATGCATGTTGTTTAAGAAGAAACTGCAGATGCTGTAAAATCGAAGGTAGACAAAAGTGCTGGAGAAACTCAGCGGGTGAGGCAGCATCTATGGAGCGAAGGAAATAGGCAACTATATATGGAGCGAAGGAAATAGGCAACGTTTCGGGCCGAAACCCTTCAGGGTTTCGGCCCGAAACGTTGCCTATTTCCTTTGCTCCATAGTTGCTGCTGCAGCCGCTGAGTTTCTCCAGCACTTTTGTCTACCTGTGCATGCATGTTTCTGTGTGTGTGCATGCATGTGTGTGTGTGTGTGTGCGCATGCCTGTGTGTGTGTGGTGCGTGTGTGTGCATGCATGTATGGATGCATGTGCAGTGTGTGTGTGTGTATGTGTGTGCGTGTACACACACCGTGATAAACAGGCACCATTGAAAGAGTCTTTAGAAAAACATAACATTTCAAGAATAAGTGTTTACCTAATACCGAACATTCTGCGGTGAATCTGAATTCTCTTCTGATTTAGGAAGAAGTAAAGAATGAAATAACTGTGATGAACCAGTTGAGTCACGTCAACCTAATCCAGCTTTACGATGCCTTCGAAGCCAAGAACAATGTCACTCTGATCATGGAATAGTAAGTGGTTGGATCACTGCGCTGAAAAAGAGGTTCAAACAAAGGGCCGAATGGCCTACTCCTGCACCTATTTTCTATTGTCGAACTCTGAACAATGTTTGTGCTTCAAAGTTATTTACGCTAATCCTAGATTTAATTACTTATTGCCATCTGAAACTGTTTGCAATTCAAATAGATCATGAAAAGATAAAGAAAAATATTGATTTGAGGAACAATTTTGCTTGTAATGATAATTGTTTATGAATCGATGTATTAGCCTAAGAGTATGAGATGGAACTCTTGGAATGTTCCAGGACAATTAATATCATCCCCCCTGTTCCCTTTCTACCTATATTCCTTCCTCTGGCTTCACATTTTCACTCCTCTTCTCTCATATCCGACACCCTTTTTGTCTCATTTTCATCTCTGAACTTTGGTCCACCCATCTGCCAATCACCCCCCCCCCCCACTCAGCTGTGTCCACCTATCACTCACCACACTTTGCCACGCTCCTCGCTTCCAGCTTTCTCCCCCCCCCCCCCCCCCCAATCAGTCTACAAATGTGGGACTAGACTGAATGGGGCATCTTGGTCGGGATGGATGCGATGGGCCGAAGGGCCTGTTTCTGTGCTGAGTGGCTCCGCGGCGTATTTTTATGACCAAACCACGCTGGGTGTTATGCGAGTGCTGTGTGTGATCCTCACCAACACCCTCTCAACGATAGCAGAGAGTTTATTTTAAAACATTTGAGTGATAAGAATACTTATGAATAAGACTCTACCTATGAATAAGTCCCATCCTGCATACCACTCAAATCACTCAGCAAGTAGCCACTGCTACACCAGAGAGTGGAGGATCTCCTCAAAACTCCATTGTGGGGTTCGCACAAGACTAAGACTTCTAATGTCAGGGCAGCGTAGATAAAGAGTTTAGAGATACAGCCTGGAACCAGGCCCTTTGGCCCACTGAGGCCATGCTGACCAGCGGTCACCCGTACACTAGTTCTATCCGACACACTAGTACACAGAAGCCAATTCGCCTACAAATGTGGGAGGAGACCGGAGCACCCGGAGAAAACCCACGAGGTCACAGGCAGAACGTACAAACTCCACACGGGCAGCACCCGAGCTCAGGATTGAACCCGGGTCTCTGGCGCCGTGAAGCAGCAGCTCTACCGCTGCGCCACAGATGTGCGACAGATGTGTGAACGGGTAATTGTTTTTGCAGTTGTTATATCTACGGCATGAAGAGCACCTTTAACAGAAGCAGCTTAGTCTTATTATTGTCACATGTACCGAGGTACAGTGAAAAGCTTATCTACCACCTTTCTCCCCCTTACGACAATCACTCTGAAGAATGATCCCAACTTGAAACGTTGCCAGTCCATGTTCTCCAGAAAAGCTGCCTGACCCACTGAGTTACTCCAGCATTTTGCACTAGATGGCAAGGAAACAGGTCCTGTGGCTCAACTTGCCCATGCCCACCCAGATACCCCATCTAAGCTAGTCCCATTTGCCCACACGTTCCATATCCCTCTAAACCGTTTGCATTTTGTCCATATACCTTTAACCCTTTCATATCCATGTATCTGTCTAAGTGTCTTTTAAATGTTGTTATTGTACCAGCCTCAACTATCTCCTCCAGTAGCTCGTTCTATATACCCACCGCTCTCCAAATGTCAAAGTTGTCCCTCAAGTTCCTATTAAATCTTTCCCCTCTCACCTTAAACCTATGTACTCTGGTTCTTAATTCCCCTTACTCTGGGTAAAAGACATTGACCCTATTAATTCCTCTCATGATGCTATACACCCTCTATAAGATCCTCTTTGCGTTCTTTGTTTAAAGATCACTTCTTTACTTTACTACATATTTGTTTAAAGAAGAGCAAACTAATTGGGGCGGCACGGTGGCACAACGGTAGACTCGCTGTCTCCCAGCGCCAGAGACCGAGGTCCGATCCTGTCTACGAGTGCTGTCTGTACAAAGTTTGCACGTTCTCCCCGTGACCGTGTGGGTTTTCTCCTTGTGCTTCGGTTCTGTCCCACACTCCAAAGACGTGCGGGGTTGTAGGTTAATTGGATTTGTAGCTGCACCAAACGTGGTGAATAAGGCCAGACGTCAGGCAGGTTCAAACAGTTGTTTTATTCAGGTGTTACATGTCAAGTTGGTCCGCTAACGTAATTATCATTGCTGCTGGTAGCTGAGCGAGGTTGTTCTCTCGGGCTCGGCCAACTGTTGACTCCCTTGGTCTCAAGGTGAGATAAGCTTAAGTAGCAGGACGCTCCCCCTAGGCCGTGACGTCACGTGCCAGCCCTCGTACCTACTGACGAGGGTTCCACCATAAGTGGTCTGCGTATCAGCTGACGCCACAGATTGATATCAATGTAAATTGCCCCTAGTGTGTGTAGGATAGTGTTAGTGTGCGGGGATCGCTGGTCGACGCGGACTGGGTGGGCCGAAGAAGGGCCTGTTTCCGCGCTGTATCTCTAAACTAAACTAAACTAAACCAAATTGAAAGTGTTATTCATTTAACTTACATCAGAACATTATGTTGATTGTAGTGTTGGAGGTGGGGAGCTATTTGATCGGATTATTGATGAAAACTATAATCTGACAGAATTGGACACAATCATCTTTGTGAAGCAGATTTGTGAAGGTATCCAATATCTACATCAACAGTACGTCCTTCATTTAGACCTGAAGGTACTTCTTACATTTCTCCATTTAGAAATATAACATTGAATGTTTTTATTAAAAAATCTAATTGCTTTTGTGGATTCTCGATTATTCTATTTGATTCTAGATTCTGTTTTCAGTTTTCAGTTTTCCATCTTTGATTTGTAACTAGTTTCTTGGTAATGAATGGTAGACAAAAATGCTGGAGAAACTCAGCGGGTGAGGCAGCATCTATGGAGTGAAGGAATAGGTGACGTTTCGGGTCGAGACCCGAAAGGGTCTCGACCCGAAACGTCACCTATTCCTTCATCAGTCTGAAGAAGGGTCTCGACCCGAAACGTCACCTATTCCTTCATCAGTCTGAAGAAGGGTCTTGACCCGAAACGTCACCTATTCCTTCATCAGTCTGAAGAAGGGTCTCGATCTGAAACGTCACCTATTTCCTTCGCTCCATAGATGCTGCCTCACCCGCTGAGTTTCTCCAGCATTTTTGTCTACCTTCGATTTTTCCAGCATCTGCAGTTCCTTCTTAAACATTGCTAATCAATGCTAATTTTAAAATTGAAACAAGTATCTGCAGGCAATGGCCGACAAAAAATGACATAAAGTGCTGGAGTAACTCAGCGGGTCAGGCAGCATCTCTGGAGAAAATACATGGGTGACGTTTCGGGTGGGAACCCTTCTTCAGACTGCATTTAAAACAATAGACAATAGGTGCAGGAGTCGGCCATTTGGCCCTTCGAGCCAGCACCGCCATTCAATGTGAACATGGCTGATCATCCCCAATCAGTACCCCGTTCCTGCCTTCTCCCCAAATCCCATGACCCTGCTATTTTTAAGAGCCCTATCTAGCTCTCTCTTGAAAGCATCCAGAGAACCCGCCTCCGCCGCCCTCTGAGGCAGAGAATTCCACAGACTCACCACTCTGTGTGAGAAAAAGTGTTTCTTCGTCACCGTTCTAAATGGCTTACTCCTTATTCTTAAACTGTGGCTCCTGGTTCTGGACTCCCCCAACATCGGGAACATGTTTCCTGCCTCTAGTGTGTCCAAGCCCTTAACAATCTTATATGTTTCAATGAGATCTCCTCTCATCCTTCTAAACTCCAGTGTGTACAATCCCAGCTGCTCCATTCTCTCAGCATATGACAGTCCCGCCATCCCGGGAATTAACCTTGTAAACCTATGCTGCACTCCCTCAATAGCAAGAATGTCCTTCCTCAAATTAGGAGACCAAAATTGCACACAATATTCCAGGTGTGGTCTCACTAGGGCTCTGTACAACTGCAGTAGGACCTCTTTGCTCCTATAGTCGATTCCTCTTGTTATAAAGGCCAACATGCCATTCGCTTTCTTCACTGCCTGCTGTACCTGCATGCTTACTTTCATAGACTGATGTACAAGGACATTCCAGATCCCGTTGTACTTCCCCATTTCCCACATGACGCCATTTAGCAAAGTAGATGAGCTGTCAATGTTATTGGGATTATTCCTGAAAAGCAAGTATCTCTGGTAGACAAAAGTGCTGGAGAAACTCAGCGGGTGCAGCAGCATCTGTGGAGCGAAGGAAATAGGCAACGTTTCAGGCCGAAACCCTTCTTCAGACCTATTTCCTTCGCTCCATAGATGCTGCTGCACCCGCTGAGTTTCTCCAGCACTTTTGTCTACCGTCGATTTTCCAGCATCTGCAGTTCCTTCTTAAAAGCAAGTATCTCTGCAGAGTGTTAACCTCTTTAACAGCAGCATTTCTTATACTAGCTATGTATATAC
Source organism: Malacoraja senta (assembly GCA_038087875.1). Lineage (NCBI taxonomy): Eukaryota > Metazoa > Chordata > Chondrichthyes > Rajiformes > Rajidae > Malacoraja > Malacoraja senta. The sequence continues at coordinate 193,923,435 of CM075978.1, forward strand.
AAGGTCCGTTACATGACAAGCTCATAAATTCTCCATGATCAAGTGCGCACCATGCGCTTCCTGAGGGAAGGTGACCTATCATTTTGGCCACTCCAGGCCTCTCCTCGCCTGCTCCAGAGTCACGAGTCATTGGCAGTACGTACAATATTTGCCCTCTTGGTGAATTGGGGGACTGGGAGTGCAGAGTGAGGGCAGGCCAACAAGTAAAAAGGTTAAAGTAACCTTCAGGTGAGCCCGCACCTGGTGTGCTGTCTGCAATTCTGGTTGCCCAAGTCTAGGAAGGCTCTCATCACGTTGGAAAGGGTGTAGAAGAGATTCACCAGGATGTCACCCGGGCTTGCGGGCTTGAGTTAAGGGCCTGTCCCACTTACCCGATTTTTATCGGCGACTTGCCAGCACCCGTCATAGTTGCAGCAGGGCGCCGAAAATTTTTAAAATGTTGAAAATCCAGCGGCGACCAGAAAAAGGTACGACTCTTTGGGCGACTATTCACCACCGTACAGGCGTTACGTGTCGACATGTCGCGGGGTGACGCCTGTATGGTCCGTGAGTTGTTGCCCAAAGAGTCGTACCTTTTTCTGGTCGCTGCTGGATTTTCAACATGTTGAACATTTTCGGCCACCTGCTACGACTATGACGGGTCATAGCCGCCAAAAAAATCACGTAAGTGGGACAGGCCCTTTATAGAGAGGGGTTTGGGCTGCCTGGGACTTTCTTCTATAGAGCGTAGGAGGTCGATGGATGACCTTATTGAGGTGGACAAGTTCATGTGGAGCATGGGTATGGTGAACAATCGCAGTGCTTTTCCCAGGCTAAGCAATTCTAAATCTAGAGAGCTGAGGCTTAAGGCGAGAAGGGAAAGATGTAAGAGGGATCGCAGGGACAACTTTTTCACTCAGGGTGGTCCTTGTATGGAATGAACTGCCACAGGAAGCTATAGGAGTGGATACAATTATAAACGTATAGAAGGCATTTAGAAACATAGAAACATAGAAATTAGGTGCAGGAGTAGGCCATTCGGCCCTTCGAGCCTGCACCGCCATTCAATATGATCATGGCTGATCATCCAACTCAGTATCCTGTACCTGCCTTCTCTCCATACCCTCTGATCCCTTTAGCCACAAGGGCCACATCTAACTCCCTCTTAAATATAGCCAATGAACTGGCCTCGACTACCCTCTGTGGCAGAGAGTTCCAGAGATTCACCACTCTCTGTGTGAAAAAAGTTCTTCTCATCTCGGTTTTAAAGGATTTCCCCCTTATAAATGAGCTTGGGTATATGGGTAGGAAGGGTTGTGAAGGGTCTGAAGAAGGGTTTCGGCCCGAAACGTTGCCTATCTCCTTCGCTCCATAGATGCTCACCAGACTGATTCCTGGGATGTCAGGACTTTCATATGAAGAAAGACTGGATAGACTTGGCTTATACTCGCTAGAATTTAGGAGATTGAGAGGGGATCTTATAGAAACGTACAAAATTCTTATGGGGTTGGACAGGCTAGATGCAGGAAGATTGTTCCCGATGTTGGGGAAGTCCAGGACAAGGGGTCACAGCTTAAGGATAAAGGGGAAATCCTTTAAGACCGAGATGAGGAAAAACTTTTTCACACAGAGAGTGGTGAATCTCTGGAACTCTCTGCCACAGAGGGTAGTCGAGGCCAGTTCATTGGCTATATTTAAGAGGGAGTTAGATGTGGCCCTTGTGGCTAAAGGGATCAGGGGGTATGGAGAGAAGGCAGGTACGGGATACTGAGTTGGATGATCAGCCATGATCATATTGAATGGCGGTGCAGGCTCGAAGGGCCGAATGGCCTACTCCTGCACCTATTTTCTATGTTTCTATGCTGCTGCACCCACTGAGTTTCTCCAACATTTTTGTGTACCTGTAAGCAAAGATAATCCATCTTGGTTAGCATGGACAAATTGGGCCGAAGGGCCTGTTTCCGTGCTGTAGAGTTATATGACTCTTACACCAAATAAATTTAGTTTTAAATGTTAGTCAAAAACCTCTTGCAAAAACAATATATTTTGATTATTATAGATGTTGTGCTGTGATTTAATGAAAAATGCCTTCCCTTTGTTTACAGCCAGAGAATATTTTGTGTGTAAACTCCATGGGAAATCAAATCAAGATCATCGACTTTGGTCTGGCCAGAAGGTAATGCCGCTTCTAATTCATTATTAAGTACTTCTCATGCATTATGGTCGTAGGAATAAAGGCGGAGAGGAGACTATTTTCTAAATGGGGAGAGAATCCAGAAATCGGAGGTGCAAAGGGACTTGGGAGTTCCCAAAACGTGAATCTGCAGGTCGAATCAGTAGAAAGGAAATCAAACTCAATGCTAGCATTTATTTCAAGAGGGCTTGTATACAAAAACTCGAATGTAACGCTGAGGTTCCATAAGGCGCTGGTCAGGCCGCATTTGGAATATTGTGAGCAATTTTGGGCACCCTATCTGAGGAAGGATGTGCTGGCTCTGGAGAGGGTCCAGAGGAGGTTTACAAGAATGATCCCAGGAATGAATAGGTTGATCTATGATGAGCGTTTGTCGGCACTGGGCCTGTACTCGCTGGAGTTTAGAAGAATGAGGGGGGACCTCATTGAAACGTACAGAATAGTGAAAGGCTTGGATAGAGTGGATGTGGAGAGGATGTTTCCACTAGTGGGAGAGTCTAGGACTAGAATTAAAGGACGTTATTTTAGGAAGGAGATGAGGAGAAATTTCTTTAGTCAGAACAATTTTTGTGGAATTCTTTGCCACAGAAGGCTGTGGAGGGCAAGTCAGTGGATATTTGGCAAAGATAGATAGCTTCTTGATTAGTACCAGTGTCAAGAGTTTATGGGGATTTATAGGTTAATTGCCATCTGTAAATTCTGTATAGGACATAGAGCTGGTGTACGGGTGATCAATGGTCGGCGTGGACTCAGTGGGCTTTCCATGTTGTTTCTCTAAACTAAACTGAACTAATCTAAATTATCAGTAAGAGTGTCATGGGTTATGGGGTGAAGGCAGGAGAATGGGGTTGAGAGGGAAAGATAGATCAGCCATGATTGATTGGCGGAGTAGAATTGATGGGCCGAATGGCCTAATTCTAATCCTATCACATGACCTCATGATCCAAGCATCTTATATTGAACAATTGCAATGAAGCCGAGTTAATTGGTAGCTAAGTTGTATCTTAGTGTAATCTAAAATTGTACATTTGGCAAAAAGCTGTGAAGTGTCTGGTTCGTTGTATACAGATACTGCCAATGGGTCCTTATTGTCAAGTGTGCACAGCACAGTGAAAGTCCTTTGCACAACCCACAAATGCACAGTTGCCATATTTTGGCACCGTTGATAGTTCGGTCCACATGTTGGAAATACCGGAGCTCCCCCCCGATCCAGGTAAACCCCAGGCTGCTGCAGAATAGAAATGACCAAGATAATATGTTAAAGAAGGAACTGCAGATGCTGGAAAATCAAAGTTACACAAAAATGCTGGAGAAGCTCAGCGGGTGCAGCAGCATCTATGGAGCGGAGGAAATAGCCAAGTTTCGGGCCGAAACCCTTCTTCAGACTGATAGGGGGTGGGGAGAAGAAAGGAAAAAGGCGGAGGAGGAGCCCCGAGGGATGAGGGATGGGAGGAGACAACCAGAGGGCTGAGGAAGGGGAGGAGACAGCAAGGGCTAGCAAAATTGGGAGAATTCAATGTTCATGCCCCCAGGATGTAGACTGCCCAAGCGGAATATGAGGTGACCAAGATAATCTGATGTTTAATGAATATCGAAGTTTGACATGTGTAGGAAGGAGCAGCGGATTCAGGTTTACACCAAAGATAGACACAAAATGCTGGAGTAACTCAGAGGGCCAGGCAGCATCTCTGGAGAGAAGGAGTAGGTGACGTTTCGGGTCGAGACCCTTCTTCAGACTGATGAAGGAATAGGTGACGTTTCGGGTCGAGACCCTTTCGGGTCTCGACCCGAAACGTCACCTATTCCTTCACTCCATAGATGCTGCCTCACCCACTGAGTTTCTCCAGCATTTTTGTCTACCATTCATTACCGATGAACCAGTTACAAATCAAAGATGGAAAACTGAAAACTGAAAACAGAATCTAGAATCAAATGGAATAATCGAGAATCCACAAAAGCAATTAGATTTTTAATAAAAACGTTCAATGTTATATTTCTAAATGGAGAAATGTAAAAAGTACCCTCAGGTCTAGATGAAGCACGTACTGTTGATGTAGATATTGAATACCTTGAGAGGGAAACTGGAGGTGTGAAAAGGTACAGATAGCTGGCACTGATGGCCAAGGAGCCCACAATGGTCCATTGTTGTGATAACGAAGAGATACAAACAGTGAAACTAGAAGGACAACTAGGGTAGTGGAACGATGGAGAGAGGGGGAATGCAAGGGTGACTTGAAAAGAGAGAAAATCAATATTCACTTGAAACTCATTACTTTCAATCAGACAAGCAAATATCGACCGGTTTCCTGGTCCATGGTGCCACCTGGTGGCTATAACTGGACATTGTGCAGTAAATGGAACTCCTGCAGTATAGTTAGTGGATTCACAATGGTGCTGGAATCCTCAACAAAACACTTAAGTGCTGGGGAAACTCAGTGGGTCAGGCTGCATCAGTGGAGGAAACAGAGACAGGAGACGTTTTGGGCCAGGACCCTTCTTAACATAGAAACATAGAAAATAGGTGCAGGAGTAGGCCATTCGGCCCTTCGAGCCTGCACCGCCATTCAATATGATCATGGCTGATCATCCAAATCAGTATCCTGTACCTGCCTTCTCTCCATACCCCCTGATCCCTTTAGCCACATCTAACTCCCTCTTAAATATAGCCAATGAACTGGCCTCAACTACATTCTGTGGCAGAGAATTCCACAGATTCACCACTCTCTGTGTGAAAAATGTTTTTCTCATAGATACATAGAAAAACATTTCATCTCAGTCCTAAAAGATTTCCCCTTTATCCTTAAACTGTGACCCCTTGTTCTGGACTTCCCCAACATCGGGAACAATCTTCCTGCATCTACCCTGTCCAACCCCTTAAGAATTTTGTAACTTTCTATAAGATCCCCCCTCAATCTTCTAAATTCTAGCGAGTACTTGCCGAGTCTATCCAGTCTTTCTTCATATAAAAGTCCTGACATCCCAGGAATAAGTCTGGTGAACCTTCTCTGTACTCCCTCTACGGCAAGAATGTCCTTCCTCAGATTAGGAGAACAAAACTGTACGCAATACTCCAGGTGTGGTCCCACCAAGACCCTGTACAACTGCAGTAGAACCTCCCTGCTCCTATACTCAAATCCTTTTGCTATGAATGCTAACATACCATTCGCTTTCTTCACTGCCTGCTGCACCTGCATGCCTACTTTCAATGACTGGTGTACCATGACACCCTGGTCTTGTTGCATCTCCCCTTTTCCTAATCGGCCACCATTCAGGTAATAGTCTACTTTCCTGTTTTTGCCACCAAAGTGGATAACCTCACATTATCCACATTATACTGCATCTGCCATGCATTTGCCCACTCACCCAGCCTATCCAAGTCATCCTGCAGCCTCCTAGCACCCTCCTCACAGCTAACACTGCCCCCCAGCTTCGTGTCATCCGCAAACTTGAAGATGTTGCATTCAATTCCCTCATCCAAATCATTAATATATATTGTAAATAGCTGGGGTCCCAGCACTGAGCCTTGCGGTACCCCACTAGTCACTGCCTGCCATTCTGAAAAGGACCCGTTTACTCCTACTCTTTGCTTCCTGTCTGCCAGCCAGTTCTCTATCCACATCAATACTGAACCCCCAATACCATGTGCTTTAAGTTTGTATATTAATCTCTTATGTGGGACCTTGTCGAAACTGATGAGACGGTTGTGGAGAAAACTGGTAAAGAAAGGTGGGGGCAGGACAAATGATAGGTAGATACAGGTTTAAGAAGGAACTGCAGATGCTGGAATCGAAGGTGGACAAAAATGCTGGAGAAACTCAGCGGGTGAGGCAGCATCTATGTAGTGAAGGAATAGGCGACGTTTCGGGTCGAGACCCTTCTTCAGATACAGGGTGATTGGCAGATGGCTGGAGCAAGTGACAAAGGCTAGGGGTGAAAAGGAGATAAAAGGGTGTTGAATAAAGGGCGGAGAGAGGTGGAATGTCTACTCATATCCCTCCCCCCGCCGGCGTTTCATTTCACGCCTACCCTTCTCTCCTCATCTGACACCCTTCTGTCCAAAGATCCTATAGCAAGCAAGATAGTCCACTCGACGTAGTACGGTCATGGGCAGATTCATGGGTCATTTAAGTCAAGTCACATTTGTTTATATAGCACATTTAAAAAACAACTCTCGTTGGCCCGAGTGCTTTACATTTGTTATAAGAATAATATAAACAAACAAACTACATACATATATACATGTAGCCCTCACTCAGAGGACGTCAGGAAAGGCTTGGGAGTATAGATAGGTTTTTAATCTTGACTTAAAAGAGTCGATGGAGAGGGCAGTTCTGATGGGAAGGGGGATGTTGTTCCACAGTCTAGGGGCTGCAACCGCCCTGAGCTTATGCCTAGACCGCGGGATATTCAGCAACCCCAAGTTGGCCGATCTGAGGGACCTGGAGGTGGAGTGGTGGGTGAGAAGACTTTTAATGTAGGTGGGGGCAAGCCCATTGAGGGCTTTGTAGACATAGAGGAGGATCTTGAAATGTATACGGAACCGCACAGGGAGCCAGTGGAGAGAGGCCAGGATCGGGGTGATGTGGTCCCTTTTTCGGGTGCCCGTCAGGAGTCTCGCTGCGGCGTTTTGGACCAGTTGCAGGCGGGACAGGGAAGATTGGCTGATGCCAGTGTAAAGGGAGTTGCAGTAATCTAGGCGGGAGGAGATAAATGTGTGGATGATCTTTTCGAGGTCATCAAACTGGAGGAATTGTTTTATTTTAGCTATCGTCCGAAGCTGAAAGAAGCTAGCTTTTACCACGGCATTGACTTGTTTGTCAAATTTCAGTGCTGAGTCAAATATCACGCCAAGGTTTTTGACGTGAAGTTTGAGTAGTGGGGTAAGGCTTCCAAGGCTGCCTGCTATCATTTTGATTGAGTCCGAGGGGCCGAGAAGGTTGACCTCAGACTTACTCTTGTTTAATTGGAGGAAGTTCTGGGCCATCCAACACTTTATATCCTCGAGGCAGCGGGTAAGGTTAAGCAGATTTGATTGGTTTTTGGGCTTCAGGGGGAGATAGAGTTGTGTATCGTCTGCGTAGCAATGGAAGGAAATGCCGTCCCTTTCAATGACTTGGCCTAAGGGGAGCATATACAGGGAGAAGAGAATGGGGCCAAGGATGGAACCTTGTGGAACCCCACAGCAGAGATTAGCTGGGGAGGAGAAAGAGTTGCCTATGTTAGTCGAGAAACTCCTACCTTTGAGGTAGGAGATGAACCAGCTCAGGGCAGTGCCATCAATACCAACCCCGTACCGGAGACGGTCAATTAGGATGGTGTGGTCGACAGTATCAAATGCTGCGCTGAGGTCAAGAAGGATTTAAGGCCCCATTTCCGTAACCGGCTTCCGTCTCCGCACCAAAGATCCCATAGGATAATAGTGCGGAGACGGAAGCCTGTTACGGAAACATCCTTGTAATAATAAAAGTTATTTGGGGAAAATCTTCTCCTCATTTTCAGAATTTTAATTTATTAACACAAACTGTTCCCCCGCAACGTTGATTACACTGCGGGTCGGGTCAGGTTACGGAAATGGATGAAAAAAAGGCCCACGTTCCGCTCCGTTGCGTACTACACGTCAGCCCATTGCATTTAGCAGGAGTGGTCTATCTTGCTCCGCTATAGGATCTTTGCTTCTGCCTTCTTGTTACCTATAGCCTTTGACTGAACTCTCCTCACCCACTCACAAAGAAGGAAGGTACTTCCACTTTAAATTCTGAAGTATTATTCAGTCGAAAGGAATTGAAGCCCTAAGCCAGGCCCTAACCCTGCACCATTCCCGACTGCCATACCGGCTGTGTTAGGAATTGTTACACTTGATATGGTGGAACGAGTACACACAGAGGGTAACGATTTCAATAGCAATACCATCTAATTGTGGTGGTAACGCATAGATGACAATACACTGTTTAACTGAACCTGAAATTCTAATGATAAAACATGGTGAACTTAGAAACATAGAAAAAATACAGGAGAAGGCCATTCGGCCCTTCGAGCCAGCACCGCCATTCAATATGATCATGGCTGATCATTTAAAATCAGTGCCGGCTTTTTACCCATGTCCCTTGATTCCTTTGACCCCAAGAGCTAAATCTAACTCTCTCTTGAAAACGTCTAGCCTCCAGTGGAATTCTCTGCCTCAGAGGGCGGTGGACGCAGGTTCTCTGGATGCTTTCAAGAGAGTGCCAGATAGGGCTCTTAAAAATAGCGGAGTCAGGGGATATGGGGAGAAGGCAGGAACGGGGTACTGATTGGGAATGATCAGCCATGATCACATTGAATGGCGGTGCTGGCTCGAAGGACCGAATGGCCTACTCCTGCACCTATTGTCTATTGTCTATTGCCACCACTGCCTTCTGTGGCAGAGAATTCTACAGATTCACAACTCTCTAGGTGAAGATATTTTACCTCATCTCAGTCCTAAATGGCCTACCCCTTATTGTGACCCCTGGTTCTGGACTCCCCTGACAGCTGGAACATCTTTCCTGCATCTAGCCTGTCCAATCCTTTAAGAGTTTTATATGTTTCTATAAGATCCCCTCTAATCCTAAATTCCAGTGAGTATAAGCCCAGCCGACCCATTCTTTCATCATATGTCAGTCCCGCCATCCCGGGAATTAACCTGGTGAACCAATGCTGCACTCCCTCAATAGCAAGAATGTCCTTCCTCAAATTAGGAGACCAAAATTGCACACAATTCTCCAGGTGCGGTCTCACCAGGACCCTGTACAACTGCAGTAGGACCTCCTTGCTCCTAAACTCAAATCCTCTCGCAATGAAGGCTAACATGCCATTAGCTTTGTTCACTGCCTGCTATACCTGCATGCTTACTTTCAATGACTGATGTACAAGCACACCCAGGTCTTGTTGCACCCCACGAGTCACTACCTGCCATTCTGAAAAGGACCCGTTAATTCCTGCTCTTTGCTTCCTGTCTGCCAACCAGTTCTCTATCCATGTCAATACCCTATCCCCAATACCATGTGCTCTAATTTTGCACACTAATCTCGTGTATGGGACCTTGTCAAAGGCTTTTTGAAGGTCCAGATACACCACATCCACTGGCTCTCCCTTATCCATTCTACATGTTACATCTGCAAAAAACTCCAGAAGATTCGTCAAGCATGATTTCCCCTTCAAAAATCCGTGCCTACTTTGACCGATCCTGACACTGCTTAAATGAAAGATAGACACAGAGTGCTGGAGTAACTCAGCAGATCAGGCAGCATCTCTGGAGAAAATGGATAGGTGATGTTTCAGTTCGGGGCCTTTCTCCCTTTTCATCTCAGGCCAAATTCCAGATTATGCTGACTCGGCGACCGTTTCCGACACTTGTGCTCAGTCTGCCAAGGTTGGCCTGATCTCCCCCTTCTCCCCTCTCTGATCAGGCAAAAGGTGCAGACGTGTGAAAACGCACAGCTCCAGATTCAGGGAGTTTCTTCTCAGCTGTTATCAGGCAACTGAACCATTCTGTCAACAATTAGAGAGCCGTCCTGAACTACTATCTATCTACCTCGTTGGAGATCCTCGGACTATCTTTAATCGGACCTTAGTGCACTTTATCGTGCGCTGACATTATTCCCTTTATTCTGTATCTGTACACTGCGGATGGCTTCATTGTAATCATGTACAGCCTTTCCACCGACTGGATAGCGCGCAATAAAGAAGCTTGTCACTGTACTTCGGTACACGTGACAATAAACTAAACCAAATCTAGCGGTTGCTGAAGGAAGGTTGTTTCTCTTTTTTTTTATAGGTATAAGCCAAGAGAAAAACTACGAGTTAATTTTGGTACTCCAGAATTCCTTGCTCCAGAAGTGGTGAATTACGATTATGTTTCATTCTCCACAGACATGTGGAGTGTGGGAGTTATCGCCTATATGTTGTGAGTATCAAATTCCGTGCAAGTTATATTCTACCCCAGATGGAACATGTGCAGGAGTGATTTTCTACAACTCGTAACAGTACAGCACAGGAACAGGCCCTTCGGCCCACAATGTCCATGCCGAACATGATGCCAAGTTAAACTAATCTCCTCTGTCAATAGTCAAGAGAGTTTTATTGTCATGTGTCCCAGATAGGACAATGAAATTCTTGCTTGCTGCAGCACAACAGAATATGTAAACATAATACAGAACAATAGGCAATAGCTGCAGCAATAGCTTCGAATCCAGCACCGCCATTCAATGTGATCATGGCTGATCATCCCCAATCAGTACCCCGTTCCTGTCTTCTCCCCATATCTCCTGACTCCGCTATTTTTAAGAGCCCTATCTAGCTCTCTCTTGAAAGCATCCAGAGAACCTGCCTCCACCGCCCTCCGAGGCAGAGAATTCCACAGACTCACCACTCTCTGTGAGAAAAAGTGTTTCCTCGTCTCCGTTCTAAATGGCTTACTCCTTATTCTTAATCTCAGGAGATAAAAGTTTAGTGTATCTATATACCACAGACCATATATATACAATAAATAAACAGATAAAGTGCAATAGGCTGTTATTGTTTAGAGTTTGTTTGATGTCGTGTTTAATAGCCTGATGGCTATGAGGCCTGCACATGATCCATTTCCCTCTATTCCCTGAACTGGGAGTTTGCTATCTGACGGCTATGTCCACCGCATGCATTACAAACTCACTCAACAGCACAATGAAGCATCACAAAATATAGCTACACTGAAAGTGAAATTCATATTTTTATAATCTAATTGATTTCTGGAGCTTATAGTAGAGACTCACAACAGCAGAAGGAGGAATCATGAATGGCCACTGAAGGAATTCCACGCTAGACTGGTCATGTGCATTCTCAAAAATTTCTGATGAACAATCTTGATTACACAGGCAATATTTCGACCACGTATCTTTGGCTCTTTGTAGTCCCTAACATCGGGAACATTTTTCCTGCATCTACCCTGTCCAATCCTTTAAGAGTTTTACATGTTTCTATAAGATCTCCTCTCATCCTTCTAAATTACGCTGAATACAAGCCCAGTCGACCCATTGTTTCATCATATGACAATCCCGCCATCCCGGGAATTAACCTGGTGAACCTACGCTGCACTCCCTCAATAGCAAGAATGTCCTTCCTCAAATTAGGGGACCAAAATTGCACACAATACTCCAGGTGCCGTCTCACCAGAGCCCTGTACAATTGCAGTAGGACCTCCTTGCTCCTAAACTTAAATCCTCTCGTTATGAAGGCCAACATGCCATTAGCTTTGTTCACTGCCTGCTGTATCTGCATGCTTACTTTCAGTGACTGATGTAGACAAAGGAATACTAATTGTACAAGGTCTATGTCTTGTCGAGCCAGTTCCAAGAGCCACATGAGCAATAAGCTCACTCATCTACATTGTTTAGGAGAGAAAGACAATGCTATGCACAGTCACCCATCATATTTGATGTCATAGTCATACAACATGGAAACTGGCCCTCCAGCCCAATTTGCCCATGTCAACCAAGATGCCCCATCTATACTACTCCCGCCTGCCTGCGTTTGGCACATATCCGTCCACACCTTTCCTATCCAAGTACCTGCCCAAATGTCTTTTACCCTTTTTGAAGGCATTCTGGAATGTGTTCCCTTCCTTCATTGATATTGGGTCAATGTTACGGCAGAGACTGTGGCAGCTCAACATGATGATGTCTGTGCCCACGATAGACTCAAAAAGCTGGAGTAACTCAGGCTCAGGCAGCATCTCTGGAAACAAGGAATGGGTGATGTTTCAGATCGAGACCCTTCTTCAGACCCGAAACGTCACCCATTTGACCCGAAACGTCACCCATTCCTTCGCTCCAGAGACACTGCCTGTCCCACTGAGTGACTCGGCCTTTTTGTGTCTATCTTCGGTTTAAACCAGCATCTGTAGTTCCTTCCTACACACGATGCCAGCACCCATGTTGGATAACATCTTGAGCAGCTGATTTGGTGATCGCACAGATATTTCTGATGAGCTGCAATGTCCTTTCCACTGGTCACCTCAGGATCAATTTACAATCTATTTCAAGATACAACTTAATGGCTCTTTAATCAAACCGCACAATTAATTGATAGAGTATGGTATAATTGCATTCATTGCACTTAATTGACACTCAGTCGTCCGTGCTAGACATCACCTCCCTCTCCCACCAGCAAACCAATATCAACTACAAAATGCACCACAAAGCTTCTTTGACGGTACTTACCTAACAGCCAAAGTCTACACCGAGGACAAGGGGACTGGCTCCAGAGGAATACGACTGCCCATGCATTACCCTAACTTGGAGGTGCATTACCTTCCTTCATTGATATTGGGTCAATTTCACCACAGAGAATTGTAGCAATTTAAGATGGTGGCTGATTAAGACCTTCCCAAGCACAATTATGGATGAATAATAAATCAATAATACATTAATACATTAATACAATAATACATTCCATGCTGTACCTTTCAATCTATTTAATAAATCAATAATACATTATTGATTGATTAAATAGATTGAAAGGTACAGCATGGAAACAGGCCCTTCGTCTCACTGACACCACGCTGACCATCGATCACCTGTTCACACTAGTTCTATGTTACCCAGTTTCTCATCCACTCCCTCCACAACAGGAGCAATTTTTTACAAGAGGCCAATTAACCTACAAACCCGCACGTCGTCGAGATGTGGGAGGAAACCCACTAAGTCACAGGGAGAAGGTGCAAACTCCACATAGGTCAGGATCGAACCCGGGTCACTGGCGCTGTGAGGCAGCAGCTCACAGCTACATTAATTTCAAAAACTTTGTTCGTTATATCACAGGGAAGGAATTCCACAATTGCAAACATTGCGAAAGCCACATTTTGTCCCTGGTACTGATGACAATATAATCATTCTTCTTGTCAAACACAAATACATCTATAAGATTATGAGTACTGGGATTACTGTCAGATGTCTGATGCTTGGCTGGAAAGCTGCAGTTTTGTTATGTTACGGTTGCCGTTAAATGAGTAGCTGCCTTGCTGTGGTTTGTATGGTTACATACAACAAAAATAGCACTCAGTAAAGCCAGATATGCAACACCTCCTCAGCCACGTCTTCCTCCTGCGCGCAAATACAACTGGCGATGTCCCACAACAACAATTCTGCAGCTGTTAAGCTGGGCAACGTTAATGGAAACACTGGGCTACCTTGGTGAAAAGTTCACAGGTCTTGGCATGACCTTTCCTTGCAGGGACTGGTTGCAGTACGTGCCGTGCTTCCTGAGCTGTTGTGTAGCTCGGACCCCTGCACCACACGTGGAATCCAATGGAGATCAACAGATGTCAATGGCCTTTGATCCCCCTGTAGATAGACATAAAAAGCTGGAGTAACTCAGTGGGTCGGACATCATCTCAGGAGAAAAGGAAGTGGTGATGTTTCGGGTTGAGACCCTTCTTCACGCCCCTGTACATCAATGCTGTTCAGGGTCTTGCCATTATCCTGCATACGTTCCTTTGCATTCAACCTCCCAAAGTGCAACACCTTATTTAAGAATAAGGAGTAAGCCATTTAGAACAGAGACGAGGAAACACTTTTTCTCACAGAGGGTGGTGAGTCTGTGGAATTCTCTGCCTCAGAGGGCGGTGGAGGCAGGTTCTCTGGATGCTTTCAAGAGAGAGCTAAATAGGGCTCTTAAAAATAGCGGAGTCAGGGGATATGGGGAGAAGGCAGGAACGGGGTACTGATTGGGGATGATCAGCCATGATCACATTGAATGACGGTGCTGGCTCAAAGGGCCAAATGGCCTACTCCTGCACCTATTGTCTATTGTCTATATCATCTCTGGAGAAAAGGAAGTGGTGATGTTTCGGGTTGAGACCCTTCTTCATGCCCCTGTACATCAATGCTGTTCAGGGTCTTGCATTATTCTGCATACTTTCCTTTGCATTCAACCTCCCAAAGTGCAACACCTCACACTTGCCCGGAATAAAGCCCATTTGCCTTTTCTTTTTCCTTTCTCCCTCAGCCTTGCTGCTGTGAGTTAATTCTGTTGGGGTTAAGTGGCAAATTTGGAGCCTACCTCGAAGTACAGTCCGACAATGCAAAGCCTCCACATCCTTCCTGTGCTGGGTCAAATGCCAATGTTAAACAGATGGAGGGAATAATGATTGATTCATTACAATTGAACAATGATGGATGCTTGCATTTTCAGGCTGAGTGGATTATCTCCTTTCCTGGGCGACCACGACACTGAAACCATGAACAACATTATCAATACAAACTGGGACTTTGATGCTGAAGGATTTGAAAAAGTGTCTGAAGAAGCAAAAGAATTTGTTTCAGACCTGCTCGTGAAGGAAAAGTGGTAAGACATATAAAACATAACTGTCCGTGCAAGGTTTTCCTGCTTTAAGAGATTGGTTTAGAGCTTAGTTTAGAGATATAGCATGGAAACAGGCCCTTCGGCCCACCGAGCCCATGCCGACCATCGATCACCCGTTCACACTGGTTCTATGTTATCCCACTTTCTCATCCCACTCCCTACACACTAGGGGCAATTTACAGAGGGGCCGATTAACCTACAAACCTGCATGACTTTGAGATGTGGGAGGAAACCAGAGCACCTGGAGGAAACCCACGCGGTCACAGGGAGAACGTGCAAACTGCACAGAGACAGCAACCAAGGTTTGGATCGAACCCAGATCTCTGGCGCTGTGAAGCAGTGGCCCTGCCCGCTGCGCCAACCTCTTGAGCCAGTGCTGATATGCTTTCGTTTATGTGTGATTTTCAGCTTCCGGGGAAAATCTCTTTAATTTCCTCCATCTGCAGTTTCCTGTGACCATGGGGTGCTTCACAAAATTAGTTATTACATTTTTTGTTTTAAAATCTGAATTCAGAGCTTTTCCGCAAATGGTTTTGTATTGCTTGTTAATGTTGTCTACATTATCTAAAGCCTTGCATTTATTTATGTGTCTATGTCACCAGCAGCAGATCAAGTGCATCAAAGTGCCTCAAACACAACTGGCTGAACAACCTACCAGAGAAAGCAGACAGATACAGGGTCCGGCTCAGATCCCAGGTGCTGTTGCAAAAGTATATAACACAGCGTTTATGGAAGGTAATATTACTTTAATTTCATTCATTCAGATTATGTGTGAAATATTTAATAAATCCTGGGCAGAATGTTTATATAGGTTTAGTTCAGGTGTAGAGATACAGCATGGGAACAGGCCCTTCGGCCCACCGTGCCCACGTCGACCATCGATCACCCGTTCACCCTGGTTCTGTTATCGCACTTTCGTATCATCTCCCCACGCACTAGGGGCAATTTACAGAGGGCCAATTAAACTACAAACCCGCACATCTTTGGAATGTGAGGGGAAACCGGAGCACCCGGAAGAATCCCGCGCGGTCACAGGGAGAACGTGTACAAACTCCGTACAGACAGCACCCCAGTAGTCAGGATCGAACCTGCGTCTGGCGCTGTGAGAAAGCAGCTCTACCAGCTGCACCACTGTTAGAACAATCCATAAGGTCAGAAGGAATAGGAGTAGAATTAGGGCATTCGGCCCATCAAGTCTACTCCACCTTTCAATCATGGCTGATCTATCTCTCCCTCCTATCCCCATTCTCCTGTCTTCTCGCGATAACCTCTGACACCCGTACTAATCAAGAATCTATCTATCTCTGCCTTAAAAATATTCACTGACTTGGCCTCCACAGCCTTCTGTGGCAAAGAACTCCTCCGATTCACCACACTCTGACTAAATAAACTTCTCCTCATCTCCTTCCCAAAAGAACGTCCTTTAATTCTGAGGCTATGACCTCTAGTCCTAGACTCTCCCACTAGTGGAAACATCCTTTCCACATCCACTCAATCCAAGCTTGTCACTATTCCGTATATTTCAATGAGGCCCCCCCCTCATTCTTCGAAACTCCAGTGAGTACAGGCCCACTGCTGACAAACGCTCATCATAGGTTAACCTACTCATTCCTGGGATCACTCTTGTAAACCTCCTCTGGACCCTCTCCAATGCCAGCACATTCTTCCTCAGATAGGGTGCCCAAAATTGCTCACAATATTCCAAATGTGGCCTAACCAGCGCCTTATAGAGCCTCAGCATTACATCCCTGTTTTTGTATACAAGCCCTCTTGAAATAAATGCTAGCATTGAGTTTGCTTTCTTTACTACCGATTCGACCTGCAGATTAACTTTTTGGGAATGCTGCACGAGCCCCTTTGCACCTTTGATTTCTGGATTCTCACCCCATTTAGAAAATAGTCCACGCCTTAATTCCTACTACCAAAATGCGTGACTCCACACTGTGGACTCTACACTATATTCCATCTGCCACTTCTCTGCCCACTTTCCCAACCTGTCCAAGTCCTTCTGCAGAGTCCCTGCTTTCTCTACACTACCTGCACCTCCACCTATTTTCGTATCATCTGCAAACTTTGCCACAAAGCCTTCAATCCCCTCGTCCAAATCAGTAATATACAACGTGAAGAGTAGCGGCCCCAGCACCGATCCTTGCGGAACTCCGCTAGTCACTGGCAGCCAACAAGAAAAAGCCCCCTTTATTGCCACTCTTAGTCTTCTGCCATCCAGCCAACCTGCTATCCATGCTAGTTAGTATCTGCCCTTTGATACCGTGGGCTCTCATCTTCCTAAGCAGCCTAACGTGTGGCACCTTATCAAAGGCTTTCTGAAAATCTAAGTAAACAACATCCGCAATGACTCTCCTTTGTCTGCCCTGCTGAATCCAGCAGATTTGTCAAGCAAGACCTCCCCTTCACATAGCCATGCTGACTTTGGCCTATTTCATCGTACTCTATAACCTCATCCTCTATAATGGACTCTAAAATCTTACCAACCACCAATGTCAGACTAACCGACCTATAGTTCCCACAATTTTTCCGTGCTCCCTTATTGTGCAGCGGGGTAATTAATATTGGCAATTTTCCTATGATCTGGGACCACTCCTGACTCCAGTGATTCCTGAAATATCACTATCAATGCCTCCACAATCTCTAAAGCCACCTCCTTCAGAACCCTAGGGTGCCGTCCATCTGGCCAAGGTGACTTATCCACCTTCAGATCTTTCAGCTTCCCAAACACCTTCTCCCTAGTAATAGCCTCCCTTGTGAACTCCATGAAGTTTTCAGTCTGAACTCGTCTGGGAATATCCTGTACATGTTTTAATGCTGGTACTGGATTAATGCTCAACATATTGGACCAAATCACACTAACAGTTAACTAGCTATCCCACACAAAGGCAGCGGCTACTGTATGACAGTGCCTTCTGCGCCTTCTGATGTTGAGGTCAGATGCGGGTGAATCTGACCTGCTCTACCACCGACTCCATGATGCACACTTCACCCGCTCTCAGCTTTCCACCGGCCATGGCTGGCATTTAAATAGGCTTGCTGACCTTCAATAAAATGTTGAATGAAGTCTAGAATTTTATTTTTACCTTATTTTAATCAATATTAATGTATTCATAATTCATAGATATTGAACGTGGCTTCTGATGAATTAAAAATATTTTAAAATTGTTTCAAAAGTTTTGTTCGACTATTTAAATAGTTTCCAACTGTTTGTAATAATACATACAGCACAGGGACAGGCTCTTTGGCCCACAATGTTGGGGCTGAACATGATAAACTAATCTCATCTGCCTGCATATCCCTCCATTCCTTGCATGTCCATATGCCTATCCAACATCCACTGTCATATATGCCTCCACTAAATCTGGCAGTGCATTCCAGGCACCCACCACCCCCTGTGTAAAAACATTTGCCCCCACACATTTCCTTTACTTTGCCCTTCCTACCTTAAAGCTATGTCCTCTTGTCAACCATTTGCCATTTAGCTCAGTCTCTAGTCTATCATCTACCTCTAAACCTTTCCATCCATGTGCCTGTCCAAGCATCTTTTAAATGCTGTCATAGTATTTGCCTCAACTCCCTCCTCAGGCAGCTCATTCATATACCGACCACCCGCCAAGTGAAAAGGTTGCCCCTCAGGGTCTTTCCCCTCTCACCTTAAACCGATGTAATTCCTCTTCTGATTATGGTGACAAGACCAATGTGAGGAAATGCTGAGGAGACAGAAGGAATTGCAGATGCTGGTTTACAGAATCAAGGAACTGCAGATGTGGAATGATGGGTCCCCGATCCAAAACGTCACCTATCCATGTTCTCCAGAGATGCTGCCTGACCCGCTGAGTTACTCCAGCACTCTGTGAAACGTCACCTATCCATGTTCTCCAGAGATGCTGCCTGACCCGCTGAGTTACTCCAGCACTCTGTGAAACGTCACCTATCCATGTTCTCCAGAGATATTGCCTGACCCGCTGAGTTACTCCAGCACTTTGTGCCTTTTTTTGAGAAAAAGCTAAGTTTCAGACCAAATGTAGATAGTGTTACCACGGGATGTTATTGCATATTTTCTCAGAATGAGAGATCACATAACAAAGGAAAATACCGAGGGAAAAACATGCTAATCACTTTAGAACGCAGGTAAGCCTAAAGATTAATTTTCCTTTGTGTCGACAGAAAAATTATTACATAGTTGCTGCAGCCAACAGGTTCAAAAAGATCAGACAGCAGAGTTCATGCAAGGATGTTTAGCCAGTGCCTTGGGATGCAACAACAGAAGAAATGGAACCATCTGGTGAAAGAAAAATCCAGTATATTATCATATCAGAAGTGGTGGAACTATGAATTAATTGTATTTTGTCTTGATTGCATTCATATGCTGTGTTTTAAACCTTTGGGACACTGCTCTTAAAAAAATGTGGCCAAATTGTATGATGAAATTAATAATGTTACCTTTAAACAGCAGAAATGTGGAAAGTTCTCCTTTCTCCCTGAAAAATGCAGGTTTAGGTTAATCATTGTTTTGTTCTGCCTGCTATCCAATCAGGTCAGATAATGGCCTACATAAATACTATAAAGTTAAACTCCAGTACAATAGGTAGAGCAAAGGGGAAGATACAGAGTGCAGAATATAGTTCTCAGCATTGTAGCGTAACAGTTCCACAGACAAAGTCCAACATCTGCAATGGGGTAGAGGTGAAACAGACTGTCATGGAAGGGCTGTTCAGAAGACTGATATCGGAGGGGAAGTAGCTGTTCCTGAGTTGTTTAGCAGCATGAAAAGATATCCGTCACAGCATTCCCCACATTTCTAATGAAAAGCCATGTCTCAATTGAAGCCATATCTTCATGGAATGCTATGAAAAATTATATTTGAGAATTACATACAATCTACTACTCACTGACAAGTATGCATACATGACTAGTTTGCAAAGTGACAATCTGATAAGACTGCATTTGAAAAATATTACTTCACACCACAGTGTAGCAAATTGTTGTAGATAAATTACTAGAAAACTGTACTAGCTTTTGAATGGTATAAAGTGAACTGAGATCCCTTGAGGGGTGAATCGCTAGCAATCTAATTCTTCAGTACTCTTTGATGTTTTTTTAAATGCTTTATTGTTAAAGTACTTATGTAATTAAAGTGTGGGGTCTCTTAACCCTGAGAATCAAAATGTTACTGCTGTAAAGAATAAGCCATAGCTCTATACCTCAAGGTCCTTTTGTATTAATCATATTGAGTACATAGATTTCAATTGAAGTTGTAATAGTTTTTTTTTTCAGGTAACGTTTGGTTTATTGCTAACGTTACAACATGTAATAACATTTTGGCAGGCGTATTAATAGTTAGTCTCTGGGGAACCTGCAAATGAAATTGCCAGTAGCTTTGCATTGTGATCAATATATCAATTTTCCCGTGATATTGTTTTCTGTGTTTTCAACAATATTGGCGGGATGGTGAAAGAAAATCAATGCAAACTTTGTCAACCAAGTAGCCTCTTAAAACTAACATTGGGCATTGTTTCCCCACCCCGCCTTCTCGAAACAGTGAAATCAGCTCCTTAATCCGCATGAAAATTATTGAGCTGCCTTTAAAATGAAGTCTGAGCAGTCAGTAGCATTTTTCTATTTGTTCTGCATCAGTAATATCGATATGGAAACTATTCACTACAGATAAGGTAGATAATTGCATTGATGGCAGTATTAATCTATTCAAATGTAAACCCAAGTGGGCACTACACTGGAAAAATCCATATATTAATTATTGCTGTATAGTGTTATAAATAAAGGTATTGCAAGTAGCACAATAATAAATTGGAATAATGCAATATCCAAGAACTCTCAGTGTTCCTGACCTTTTGTTCGCAGCTGAGTAAAGAAATAGGTCATTAATCACCGTGGCAATGCAAGATTAGGGTCACATTCCAGTCTCAAGCAAAGCAATTGATTCTAACATCATTACATTAATCTTCCGACCCTTTCCCCTTCCTTCTCTAAAGCTCTGAAATTATTTTCTGTATTACTTATGCAGGTAGGAAGCACTTGGCAGACTTAGTCATACTTGCTGTGTGTGCTTAAGGGATATCTGAGGCCGTGGACGTTTTCAGAGCCATACAGAGAAGTAGTGCAGAAATAGGCCATAGTCCGTACCGACATCAACCACTCTTCCACTTTAAATGATATTTTATTTTCCCCACCTTCCCATCAACTCTGCCCAGATCTGTCCCTATCTTTGCATCAACGGCATCTCTTCCTCCAGTACCTACCTCCTTTCCGAGCGAGTGCCACCATGACATTCTGAGATCTGCTCCACCTCTCTTATCTCCCTCTCTATCACGTCTGAAACACTGAAAACGTGGAAAGTTGAGCTGCCTGCCATGTCCCTCTCGCAACCAAGTCTCCATCATGAGTACGGACATTGTGGGCTGACTAGCCTGTCCCTGTGCTGTGTTGTTCTATGTTCCTCTGGGAAATTTATAATGTGATTATCAAACTGGTAGAGGAAGAATCTCCCTCAGCACCTCAATGTCTTGATCTCGGCTTACAATAAAGTGCACAAATTAATATCAGACATTTTTCTATTAAAAATTAATTTTAATGCTTTGGTACAAGTTTTTTAAATTTCATTCAAGAGATGTGGGCTTCAGAGGCTGAGCCAGCATTTTGTTGTCCTTGAAGTATTGCCCTGAGCTTTCGTGAACTTCTGCAGTTCTTGAGGGGCGGATACACCTGCACTGTTGTTAGGGAGGGAATTCGAGATTTTTTACTCAGCGACGGTGAAGGAACAGCAAAAAAATTCCAAGTGGGAATGGCGCATTGATTGGAGTCCAACTTCTATTTGTTGGTGTTGCCCCTGCTTCTGCTGCTGTTGTCCTTCCAGTGAGTAGAGGTGGTGGGTTTGGAAGGTGCTAAGGACTCTTGGTGGGTTGGTGCCGTGCATCTATGGATGGCACAAACTGCTGCTATTCTTCATTGGTAGTGAGGGAGTTAATAGTGGTAGATGGAGCGCCTACCAAGCAGACAGCTATGTCCTGTGTGGTGTTGGATGTCTGGAGCATTGTTGAAGCTGCACTCACCCAGGCCAGTGGAGAGTACTCCATCACACTGAGTTACTCTAGCACTTTGTGTTCTACACCAGATTCCAGCACCTGCAGTTTCTTGTGCCTCTGTTTTGCTGCTCCACTGCGAAATCTCAAACCTTGAAGAATTTCTCCTTCCCCCTGGCTTTGTCCCACCCCCGTCTCTTTGCTCCAAGCTTTCTCCCTCCTACTACAATCAGTCTGAAGAACGGCGCTGACTCGAAGTGTCACCTAACTATGTCCGCCACAGATGCCGCTGAGTACCTTCAGCACCTTGTGCTCTACTCAAAAGAAATAACCATCTCTGTACTGTTTGGGTAGACCTCTTTCAGGCTTTGTTAAGGGGTGCTTTTATCTTAAAATAACATTTTGTTTTTGCAGATTAAATGTGATTATTACAATTATAATAAGGCTCACATGATCAGAAAAGTACCACAAGTGTTTTGTTTTTGGAACCGGGTCTTGATATAGTTCTGTCCTTCAGAACTCGCAGAGCGGGACTAAAAAGTAATGGGTAGGTTTGCCGAGTTACTCCAACACTTTGTGTCCTTTACAGATAGGACAATCCATGGACACTCCAACCGACAGCAGTGAGAATTATAACATGTGTATCCACTCTGTCCAATATTATATTTAGCTGAAGCAACCCGATAAGAGTTGGAGCAGCACAGATTTGCAGCCTCATGGCTCCTCTAACCAAGCTCAGTTCTGGCCTCTGGTGGTAATAGCACGCAGTTACTTTAGTGTGTGGTTTTGTGGATTGGTATGAATCCTGGAACTCAAAAGGTTTTAGACATTCTCCACATGAATGCATAGGCTGGTAGGTAAATTGGACCTGTAAATTTCTCCCAGTGTGCAGATGAGTGGAAGAATCCAAGAAGAGTTGAAGACAATGTCCAAAGAATAAAATGTATTTTTGGACAGTTAGTGATATTAAAATCACGGATTTTAAAGCTTAGGAAAATATTTCATCCTTGCAAATGCGACACAACAACACCTTGCAGAGCAAGCATAGCTGTTGCTTTGCGTAACTGAACAAAATGACGGTGTACTACGAAAAGTGACAACCTCCAACATGCCTGCGTGCACTATAATTTAAACTGCTGTGAATGCAAACAACAATGAACATTGCAGCCACCCACACACTTCACTGAGATCAAGGTTTCAACAGGGGCAAATAACTTGGTTTATCTTCCACATAACTATGTGTCAGAATACAGCCAAGGTCCAGAGTCAACATTTTGGAATGAAAGGGAAAAGCTGATAAAAGAATGGGCTTGACTCAAAACGTCACCCATTCCTTCTCTCCAGACACACTGCCTGTCCCGCTGAGTTACTCCAGCATCTTGTGTCTGACTTTTTCTGAGACAGAGTCAACCATATGCTTTAACACAAGGGTCCCGACCTGGAACGTTGCCTGCCCATTTCCTCCACAGATGCTGCCTGGTCCACTGAGTTCCTCCAGCACATTGTGTTTTGTTTTAACTTAAACCATTCTATAACATTAGAACAGGGGAAGTTTTATTTGCAATCATATTTAAGAAACAGAATTAAGAACGTGCATTTTTTGCTCTACTTTTGAGAATTAAAATGTGAACTGCATGAAATGTATGCTTTGTAACTGAATATGGAACATGGTTTGTTTTCAGCATCATAGCCTCCATGATACAGTAAAAGTATATGTATGACCTTCCATGAAGGCAAACTTAAAAACCACGACTACTTTTATTGGTAAACACATGCAGATTTATTATTGCAATGCGTAACTTTGAAATGTAACCCAACGTTCACTAATAAAATATCTCATTAAATTTAATTGTTCTCATATTACAGATTATTTCTCTCTTAAAAACAATTCCTGTTGAAAGTGAACCTCTGTACACAGAATGCAACATTCCAGGCCATGGAAGTCACGATTTAGCCATGAAGGCACTGGCATCATTCCCTGAAATGTACAACTCTTGGAATATTCCCATGTGGAGTTCCAGGTGATGTCCACAACTCTCTGCTCCTCCCCTACCATGCAACTTTATCTGGCCTGATTTTCAGAACATAGAATAGGACAACGCATGCGCAGGCCCTTTGACCCACAATGTCTGTGCCGAACACGATGTTGATATAAACTAACCTCCTCTGCTAGCATGTGATTCAAATCTCTCCATATCCATAAGCCTATCCAAAAGACTCTTCAACGCCACTATCAAATTAGTGAACTAACCAGAACTTCAATTATTTATGAACTATTTCATTGTAAAATGAATTCTAAAAATGCTGTTGCATAAAATGTTGACAGCATATTAAACATAATTACCATGCTACACTGTCCCTGGCACTAAAAAATGTCATAATTTAAACATACTTCTAAAAATAGAAATATGTATTTTTTAAATATTTCAGTTTCTACCGTAATCTCATCCTCATGCTCCAATCGTGACTTTGAGTCAGAGAGTGATACAGCGTGGAAACAGACTATTCGGCCCAACTTGCCCACACCGGTCAACATGTCCCAGCTAAACTAGTCACACCTGCCTGCTTTTGGCCCACATCCCTCCAAACCTGTCCTATTCCTGTACCTGTCTAACTGCTTCTTACACGTTGGGATAGTCCATGCCTCAACTACCTCCTCTGGCAGCTTGATCCATACACCCACCACCCTTGGTGTGAAAAGGATTACCCCTCAAATTCCTATTAAATCTTTTCCCCTTCACCTTAAACCTATCTCCTCTGGTCCTCGACTCACCTACTCTGGCAAGAGACACTCTCACCGATATACAAATACAGATCCACTACTGATGCCTGATCTATTCCTCTCATATACCTCTATAAGATCACCCCTCATCCTCCTGCACTCCAAGGAATATTGTCCCAGCTTACTCAACCTCTCCCTATAGCTCACACCCCCTGGTCCTGGCAACATCCTCGTAAATCATCTCTGTACCCTTTCCAGCTTCACAACATCTTTCCTATAACATGGTACCCAGAACTGAACACAATACTTTAAATGTGGCCACACCAACATCTTCTACAACTGTAACATGACCTCCCAACTTCTATACTCAAGACTGATGAAGGCCAATGTGCCAAGAGCCTTTTTGACCACCCTATCTACCTGCGACTCGACCTTCAAGGAACCATGCACCTGCACTCCTAGATCCCTCAGCTCTACAACACTCCCCAGAGACCTACCATTCACTGTGTAGGTCCTGCCCATGTTAGACTTCCTAAAATGCAACACCTCATATTTCTCTGTATTAAATTCCATCAACCATTCCTCGGCCCACCAGGCCAATCAACCAAGATCCTGCTGCAATTTTTCAAAACCATCTTCATTATCTGCAAAACCTCCCACTTTTGTATCATCAGCAAACTTGCTAATCTTACCATGTATGTTCTCATCCAAGTCATTGATATAGATGACAAACAGTAACAGGCCCAGCACCGAACCCTGAGGCACACCACTAGTCACAGGCCTCCAGTCCGAGAAGCAACCTTCCACCATCACCCTCTGCTTCCTTCCATGAAGCCAATTTTCTATCCATTCAGCTATCTCTCCTTGGATCCCATGCGATCTAACCTTCCAGAGCAGCCTACCATGCGGAACCTTGGCAAATGCTTTGCTGAAGTCCATGTATACAACATCTACAGCTGTGCCCTCATCAACCTTTTTGGTCACGTCTTCCAAAAACTCAATCAGATTTGTGAGACACGACATCCTGCATACAAAACAATGCTGACTATCCCTAATCAGTCTTTGTCTATCTAAATGCCTGTATATCCTATCGCTCAGAATACTCTTTAGTAACTTTCTGGCTACAGATGTTAAGCTCACTGGCCTATAGTTCCCAGGTACAATGCTAGTTAAAATAGTGCTTTTCACTTCAAGGTCTGTGAATTGAACCAAGTGACCTTCTCCAAACTACATACACTATGATACAATAAATAGCTATAAGCCAAGAAGATACAAAATACCCTGCTGCTTTACAGATCCACCTGCAGTGCTGAAAACAAGCCAACACATTAATATTAGGTCCAATTATTAAAATGGATTGCTACAATATCCCCTCATGGGACTTGACTTAAAACACTTTGACAACTGCATAAAATACACGTTCCTCAGAGAAGCTCCGCTCTGCATGTGTTAACAGTGATCAAACGCTTCTATACGCCTGCTGATCAACAAGGAGGATGCATGTATCAGGAAATGATGAATAGATCTGTTCTCTATTCTACTGAAAAACAAAGGCCAAGAGGTGATTAAGAATTCTTTAAAGTTACTCAAAACCTTTGATGGGGCATTTCCACGTGAGGAAGAGCGTAACTTAATATCCTCAGTATAAGACAGTCACTAAGAAATCCAAAAGATAATTTTGCAGCTTCTTTACTTAAAGGGCAGTGGGAATGCAAAACTTGTTGCACAGTGTGTGGCTGAAGCGAATAGTACAGATGCATTTCAGGTAAGATTGGACAAGCATGGTAGAGAGGGGTATTGAAGGATACGCTGTATGATTTAGGGTGATGACAGGAGGCTCAACTGCGACATGAATATCACCATGGTCTAGATGAGTCGAAAGGCCTGTTTCTGTGCTGCATATCTGATGCATTTGATGGTGGATATTCGCTACTGTTAGCCATAGCAGTTGAGACAGCACAATATATTGATAACTCTGAAAGAGTTAGTTATTAATTGATTGATGTCATATTTAAGCTTTCCTGTTGTAAAAAGCCAATTGTAATGCATGATGCGATTTGAAAAAAAATCACGACAAGGTTTTTTTTCTTACATAAGTTGAATAGTTCAAAGCTCTCTTACAAGTTTTTTATGTAAGTTGAAGAGGTTAATCGGATAAGGGGCCAGAGGATGCCATTGGGATGACTGGCTTTTGGCAAAGAGTGAAAAACAACTCCATATTTGGAGGTGGCTGAACGTATATTAACCCCGGTTTTCTGGTATTTCTTTGTGTGTGTGCTGCTGGAGATTTGGAGGTAAAACTGTTGCCTCTGGGTCTCTAGGTCCACACCCGTCAGACGTTAAATTAAAGCTTTGTATGGTCTTAAGAATTTGTACTTTGCCTATCTATTTAAGTGAACTTTTACAACTCTATACACTGGATGTACACAGTCGAGGGGACTATCATTTCAAGGAAGAGAAAGCTTATTCAGAACTATGAAGCCCCTCAAGGCACTCACTTGGAGGGCTGAGGTTTCCAAGTTATACAATGGATAAGAGTTGATATAAAGAGTTAACGGCTGTCATGTAATCGTTGAATTCTCATACCATCCGACAAGCTATTAACACACGGCAGCACAACATATGAACAGGCCCTTCAATTTCACATTTAGACAAAAGTGCTGGAGAAACTCAGCGGGTGCAGCAGCATCTATGGAGCGAAGGAAATAGGCAACGTTTCGGGCCGAAACCCGAATTAAAGGAAATAAAGGAAACCCTTCTTAAAGGAAATAGGCAACGTTTCGGGCCGAAACGTTGCCTATTTCCTTCGCTCCAAAGATGCTGCCGCACCCGCTGAGTTTCTCCAGCACTTTTGTCTACCTTCGATTTTCCAGCATCTGCAGTTCCTTCTTGATCAAGTTCACATTTATTGCCACATGCACCAATTAAGGTACAGTGGAATTTGACTTACCATGCAGCCACACAATCAAAAGAGCACAATACACAATAGAATGTAACATGAACATCCACCACAGTGGAATCAACATTCTTCACTGTGGTGGAAGGCAATAACTTTCAGTCAGTCCTCCTCCTTTGTTCATCCCAAAGTGCCTGCGCTGAACACAACTCCAAGTTAAACTGGTCTCTGCCTGCACACGTTGCATATCTATCTGTCCGTTCCCTGCAGATCCATATGTCTATCCAAAAGCCTCGTAAATGCCACTATCTGTCACCACTGCCGCCTTTGGCGGCGTGTTCCAGGCACCCACCACCATCTGCGTATAAATATCTCCTAGAAGCCAAGTTGCACCAGATGGCGGTGCAGGAGAGAGGATACACACTTGGTTGTGGGAACAAGACCGGTTCAGAAAGCACAGCAACGCCTCCACTTCCTTCGACGGATGAGAGCCGACCTCCCCCCTTCTGCCCTCACCACTTTTTACAGGGGTGCCATTGAGAGCATTCTTACCAGCAGTCTCTCAGTCTGGTATGCCAGTTGCTCTGCTGCTGACCAGAAGGCCCTACAGAGAGTGGTGAGGACAGCGGAGATCACTGGATCACCCCAACCAGCAATCCAGGACTTATACCCATCTCGCTGTCGCAAGAGAGCAACCAATATCATCAAAGACACCACCCACCCAGCACACAAACTGTTCACCCTCCTACCATCCGGCAAGCGCTACTGCAGCATGCGGAGCAAAACCACCAGATTCAAAAACAGCTTTTTCCCTCAGGCCATCAGACTACTCAACACACTCAAGAAAATTCCATGAACATTACACAAAGACCAACTGACTGTCAAATTAACTTTAACTCAATGTCTGCAGTATGCTATTTGCACTTTTCTATATTGCACCTTTTATTATTGCACCTTAATAACATACCTCAAAATTTTACTACACTCTGGCACACTGTGAATATTTTATATAATGTATATGTCCATTGTCTATCTTTATTGGTATATTGTCTGTCTGTGTTATAAATATTACTTGCACATTGGAGTACGGGGAAACGCAATTTCAATCCTCTGTGTAAGTACTTGTTGCATTATTTGAATTGACAATAAAGTTTACTTTGACTTTTACAGAAGATGGGTGAAGATCAGGAGGAACCACAGAGGGGGACGCAGTAAGTGAGTTCTATTGCGTGTGCCGAGGAAAACATACAAAGACAGGATGCCTCCAGGTTCGGTCTTTTTGACCACACTGTTGGATGATCGCAACAAAGTCTAGTAGTTTCTATGCAATCAGCTCACTCCTTGCAGTCCCGCTCTCTGAGGTATATCATAGGTTGTCAGGCATTTTAATGAGGTGTCATTGACTCGAGACATTAACTCTCCACAAAAAAGGTGGAATACAAATACAGATGGGGAAGAGCGTTTTCCTTTTCAAAGACACCCCACCTGACCAGCTGAGCAATCCGATTCTTTTTCTCCAGAATTCCAGCATGTGAATCCCAAACATAGACATGATAATCCATTTTATTTCTCTGAAAATATCATTAAATTTAAAACATAATTTGAAAAATCAATAAAACAGAAGGAATAATCTTAAATCAGGCAGGCTCTTAAAAAGTACACAAGGCAAATTAAAATTGTAAAGATAATTTTTCAGAAGGAGATGGATCTGAAGACTTCCATACACGGATTCCTTGAGCAGTGGTACCACAACTGCAAAGTTTGCCAAGTCCCTTTAATCTACGTATCCTGACGATGATTGTAATTGAAGCGACCATTGCACAAGTTATGTGAAGTCATAGTTTGAAAGCTTGGTTTTTAAAATGTAGTCAACAGTCATAAAACAATCGGCCTCTTCCCCGATACCCAGTAGGTTATTCCATGTAAAATTGCTGCATTGACTCGAGCTGAACGCAAGTTGAGTAACTAAGAATTCATCATCTTGGCCTTGGCTGCATTTTCTAGAATTCGCTTTTTCCAGTCTTCATAATCCTGTTTTTTTGTTACTTCGGGTTCGATTTTTTCCCGTTTGGGTTCTGTTGGTTCTTCATCTGTTAATAATTAGAACAGCTTTATTCTTTTTTTGCAAAAATAATGGTTCATTCATTGTAAGTGGTATTTTAACATTATCTCTTAATTTATTGAAAATGAGTAATGAAATATCACGGTAAGTTCAGTAACTCGACAGGTCAGCTTGAAGAAAATATACACTGGACAAAGAAATGATTGGATAGACACAAGAATAAATAATTGGTCTCTTCAAGCATGGCTCAAGATTCCATTTGAACCTGGCTAGATTAGTAAATCATTTGCTCATAGCAGTGCACACAGCTCAGTGATCCTATTCAGATGCACATACAATGTAGAACACAACAGCAATCCAGAAGATCACAGCACAGCAGAATTCAGGCTTTAATTATTTTCCGATGCAAACTTTACTTAGTAATATGGTGCATTATCCATAACTCTCAATGAACAGACAAACATATCTTCTAGTAAAAATGACTTTTCTTGAGAGGATTGGGGTGAGGAAGTCAATTTGGAGTTTTATTTCTCAGAAAAAAAATAGAAAAAAAATTGAAAGTTTACAATTTCTTACCTTCCTCCTTTTCTAATAATTCTAGGAATGTCCTCTGCCTTTTATTCTGTTTAAATTTTTCAGCAGATTCATCTTTGAAGAATAATTAGACAATTGTTAATCAAACACTGTTACCTTTGTTGTCATGGCTGTACTTAAAATAATCTAACAAAGTTGTGTTCAAAACTCACTGCAAACAACTTTCCCAAACGTTTCCATCTGAGAGCAGAGTCGATCAAAGATGGTCTTCTTTACACCAGATGAAGCAACAAGCTTGATCTTATCAATCTTGATTTTCAAACATCTAAAGAGCATCAGACCAATCCATAATATTAGTAAAAGTTAAAAACAAAACCCCAGAGGCTGGAAATTTGGAATAAATTTGGAACATGCTGGATATACTCAGCAGAACGGGCAGCATTTGCGGAAGGAGTTAGCACTTTATGTCAAAGACCCTGCATCAGAACTGGTCAAGTGCTTCTGATGAACACTATTCAACCCAAAATGTTAATTTTGTTTATTATACCCAAACCTGCTGAGTGAATCCAGTATATTTTTTAATATAATCCACAATTTAGTTTGGTACCATTGACAAATTTACAAATACTGTTGTGAAACAACATTTTTGACAAGGCTTCAAAAATATGATGGAATCAAAAACATTTTGCATTTAATTGTGCTTTAGTTGCAATTAGTAACCCTAGCTTATTTGTAAAAACCACACGATGTTAATGTTTGAAAGACAACACACTGGGTGAAAATAGAGTAGAAATGATTGGGGGAAATAAAATGGAGGATGATTTATCGTGCTAAGCTGACCAGCTGTGTGGCCACATATCTCCAAGCAGTGTCAGCAAGTCTATCAAAGTAAATGTCTAATGACATGTATAGATTATTATCCCACTCCACCCAGCCTGAACCCAATTTCCCCTCAAATCCAGAGGATCCACACGATCTGTCCGGAGATGGCCTTTTGCCCCAGTTGACTGTAAATACACCCAGTCAATAAGCTCAATGCCCAGAGCCATCCTTAGAGCAACTTTAGCCAACTATTGTTAAATAAATGCCCAAGCTATTGCATTACTGCCATGATAACATAACCATTTTGCTAACAAACACCTCTGCAGAAGCTACACATGATGTGCAAATTTGCATAAAAATAATTTGAGATTACATTTTGCTCCTTTGTTAGACTTCCATAAACAATCAACAATATAGACATATCTGACAGAAAGTGTAACATATGTAAAACATATTGCGAAATTAGGGCCTCAACATTGATACTCACTTGCATGCAGTATATAGAGCCGCAGTAGTGAAAAGGGGCTTTGAGAAATCAAGCTCATCTTGTTGAGCTTCTGACAGACTGCTTTCATATCTGAAGGAGCATAAATATGACAAACATTAAAAAGAAAAGCAGGAATATGTCAAATGGCTTCCAAAGTCTGCTCCAATGTTCAATACCTGTCTCACTGTCCTGCAGTAACTGTAACTTCATTAACCTTCCTTAACTTCATTCCCAGATTCTCTTAATATCTTAAAATTTAGCAATCCCTATTTTAAATGTAGTCAGAAACAGCTTTCTTGGCAGATTCCAATTCTCAATCTGAAACTTCTGTGAGAAAGATCTATCTTAAAACTTACAACTACGAGTCCGTAATGTGATGCTTTCATTGTGAGGATCTACATTTTGGGAGATGTCTCCTCAAATTCTACAAAGCAATATTTCCCACTTCCCGATGCGATGATAGAGAATGGTCATATACGAGTACATTTCAATTAAATATAATTAATGCTGATTCTTTGAAAGAACTGTGAAGAACTGAGTTCCCTTAATCATCTTGCAGTACAACACCAAACAGCATAAATAACACAAAACCCCAAAGGCAGGCCTAATTTGGCTACCATGAAACTGCTGTTTTACATTTGCAAGGGATGAAGGCTGCTTTTTCCATTCACATAGCAGCCTCTAGCTACATAACTATTCATTATAAACATCAAAAGAACTGCATTCTCTTTTCATAAACCGGTTTCATTTCTTTTATCCTTTTCCAGGTCAACGTCAAGCTCATGATAACCCATGCGTTGGGATCTTACAACATAACAGGCCAGTTTCCTGCATTCAAACAGTCATGCACCTTTTACCCAAAAGGGAACGGCAAGTAGCTCAGATTGGCTACAAACAAACTTGGAGACCAGCCAAACAGATGTTACATTATGGCTTAAATATCTGTACCAGGGCAAATAAGACAAGTTTTAAATTATCAAAGACATTACTTAAGGAGGCCTGCAGTCAGGAGGTTCAGAACGTTAACAAAGGATATTTTTAACAAAGAAGAAACTCTACCTCTGCAGTACTTTACTGGATGCATCCACTGCCTCGATACAGCCGAACTGCACTGCCAGATCTCGGATTCCTAGCTGAGTATGAAGACCAAGGATACTTTCCAAGGCTTTCAGATGGCTCTGGTAAACTGTCTTGTTCAATCCAGATAGCTTAATGATAAAATCCTTGACAAAGAAAAAAAAATTACAAATCATTTCCTTCTCAGTGACAAACAACAAATAATCACTGCATTGTCATGCTTGACAAGATTGAAATAAAATGAATTATTAAAACTGATTGGTTACGAATCCAATAGAATATTCACTCTTTATAGATCTGTCTGACATGCATTCAACCCATAGGACAAACGCTACAGTCAATTACCTGGAGACAAGAGGGGTCCGTTCCGAGACATTGTCTGTCCATTCCCTCCCCAGATGCTGCCAGAACCGTGGGCAGCAGTTCCTCCAGCACTTTGTGTTTTACACAATAAATTACCTGTTTCTTTCTACCTTTCTTCCCAGGATATTTCAAGTAAACATTACATATTCTATTGCACTTTTACGAGCAGAGGAATTATTCTTCAAACATTGCTGAAAATTTGCAATCGGTTATTTTTGTTGTTGTTGGTGGCAGCTTTCTGTACGCAAATTAGTCTCAGTTATCCATACTACATCACTAGCTGCATGTTAAAAAAATCCAGAGCTGTACACTCATTTGGGAGAGTGAGATTATGAAAGGTGACATGTAATTGATCCACTATCTTTATGCAGAATCCTTATTTGAGGTTTAAATGCTTAAGGCTTACTTTATCAAGTGGATGTTTAAGTGAAGTTGCTGCAAGATCTAGACACATTGCAGCGCCACTTGTTGCTGTCACGTGTGCAGAAAACCCCGTGCACTTCACCTCAGACAAGCGGAGGTACTCTTCTGCTTTCCTGAGGAATAAGACACAAAAGTTTATTTTCATATGATTTGAATAGAGAATCAATAACTGCGAGCCTGTTTGGGCAATGCAAATACAAGCCAAACCCGACCTTTCACAGTAGCATCGGTAATATACACAGAATAATACTTGAACACAACCTCCTTAAATTTACTAAAACACCCAACTATAGAGGACACCAGCATAATCAAGGACGAGTCTCACTTCCTCTTCTTCACTCTCCCATCAGGCAAGAGTTAACGACACCTTCAGATTGAGAGACAGTTTCTTCACAGCTGTTATCAGGTAACTGAACCATCCTATCATCAACTATGGAATGGTATGGTACTTTATTTGTCACATGTGCCAGGATACAGTGAAATTCATTTTTGTGCACAGTTCAGTACAAGTATCACTAGACATAAGCAGATACATATTAGATAAGCATCTCAGAGACAGTACAGGTTATTAGCAGTAGTACACTGAGACAGTATACAAGTCAAGTTTTATTCGTCACTTGCACATAAAGAGCAATGAAATGAACAGTCGCCAGTTTGGTGCCATTTTCACGTCCCAGTAGTTGTAAGTGCAGGGATCGTGATCTGACCATGAAGGCCTGTTGTCCTGGCGGCGTTGCAGGGTCAGCCTGGCCAAGTGTAGCCGCAGTGTCCTCCGTGCCATGGTAAATATATCATGTTACTATGAGTCAGAAAGGTCAGAGGACATATGTTGCCAGGATGTAAAGCCTGTAGCACAACCATTGAGGAAAAACTCCATTCGGATGAAGAGAAAAGGTTGAGGCTAAGATCCAAGAGCTCATTGAACATGATATCATTGAACCTATTGAAGAATCGACACCATGGGACAGTCCGTCAGTCAGTAAATTTTATTTGTATAGCACATTTAAAAACAACTCACGTTGACCAAAGTGCTGTACATCAGTGCAGGTACTAATGTGCTACATACAATGGTACACAGACCTAACAATACATGCATAAACTGTTTATAGCGCCCCCTCAGAGGGCCTCAAAAACGCTAGGAAATAGAAATAGGTTTTAAGCCTCGATTTAAAGGAGTCGATGGAGGGGGCAGTTCTGATGAAGAGAGGGATGCTGTTCCACAGTCTAGGTGCTGCAACCGCAAAAGCACAGTCACCCCTGAGCTTAAACCTAGACCGCGGGATAGTCAGTAGTCCCAAGTCGGCCGACCTGAGGGACCTGGAGGTAGAATGGTGGGTTAGAAGATTTTTGATATAGGAGGGGGCAAGCCCGTTAAGGGCTTTGTATACAAATAAGAGGAGCTTGAAGTTGATTCTGTACCGTACAGGGAGCCAGAATCGGGGTGATGTGGTCCCTTTTACGGGTACCCGTCAGAAGTCTCGCTGCGGCGTTTTGAACAAATCGCAGGCGGGACAGGGATGATTGGCTGATGCCCGTGTATAGGGAGTTGTGGTAGTCAAGGCGCAAGGAGATGAATGTGTGGATGATTTTTTTCAAGGTCGTCGAATTGGAGGAATAGTTTGATTTTAGCTAAGGTACGAAGCTGGAAAAAACTAGCATTTACCACAGAGTTGACCTGCTTGTCAAACTTTAATGCGGAGTCAAATATCACGCCAAGGTTTTTGACGTGCGGTTTGACTCAGGTTAGGCTTCCAAGGCTGCCCATTATCGTTTTGATGGGAGTCAGAGGGGCCGAGTAGGATGACCTCAGACTTGCTCTCATTTAGTTGGAGGAAGTTCTGTGCCATCCAACATTTTACGTCCTCGAGGCAGTGCATGAGGCTGATTAAATTTGACCGGTTGTTGGATTTCAGGGGGAGATAGAGCTGTGTGTCATCTGCATAGCAGTGGAAAGGAAATGCCGTGCCTTTGAATGACTTGGCCGAGGGGGAAAGCATGTACAGAGAGAAGGGGCCAAGTATGGGGCCAAGTATGGAGCCTTGTGGCACCATGCAGAAAAGTTGTAATAGTACCAAAACCAAACAGAGCGATAAGGCTTTGTGTGGACATGAGATGAGTAAATGAGCCATTAATACGAGACACCCCATACCTACTGTTGATGAGGACCTATTGGAGCTATCTACAAGCAAAGTATTTTCAAAGCAGGACCTAAAGTGGTGTTATCATCAGTTGGAGTTAGACCTGGTCAAGGAAAATAACTACTCCAGTCACACATTGCAGGCTCTACCGATATGAGGTTGTTGTTCGGAGTCAATGCCACATCAGAGATTTAACAATATGAAATTCACAAGGTAATTCAAGGGATTCCTGGATCTGCAAACATCTCAGATGATATCATTATTCATGGTACCCGTCGCCTATTCCTTCTCTCCACAGATGCTGCCTCACCCGCTGAGTTTCTCCAGCATTTTTTGTGTACCTTCGATTTTTCCAGCATCTGCAGTTCTTTCTTAAACATTAAGACTGTGGGGGATCAGACTCAGGACTATCAAATTGAGTAGCCAAGAATGTACGAGTCTGTGCAACTAGGAGACTATGCGAAACCAGATTGAGATGATGAACTGGTGGAACAGGTCAGATCAGAATCCAGTACCAGTACAAACAGAGGCAGTGGTCAGACCAAAACATCAGGGAAGACCACCCAAGAGATACGAGGACTATTGACATGTGAAAATTATGTGTTATCAATGTAACGAATGCCATATCCTAAAAGGTGTTGGAATGTTCAGTTTACAGTATGATGATGCGGATATACTTTTTGTTTGATAAGGGAAGGATGTCATGGCAACTGAAGTTGTATTTAAGTGTATCACCTGTTACTATGATTCAGAAAGGTCAGAGGACTCGTGTTGCCAGGATGTAAAGGAATGGCAGACGAATAAAACAAAACGTTTATGTTCAGCGTCCATGAAGCGCATTTATTACATTCGGTTCACGGCGAGAATCTGACACTCCATATCTGCTCCACTGCTGTAGACCACGTGCCGTCCACACGCTCAGCTTCTTGGAGCGGCGTCCCATCCTGCCAAGCCACAGGCAGCTGCAGGGCCTCCAGCGGTCCACTCCCCTGTCGATGCACTGCGCTCCCTTCCGCAGCCGGTCTGCTTACCGGCCCTCCACTTGTGGTTCCATGGGTTTTCGATCTACGGCGGGCGAACCGGGCTTTCTGCGCAGGTTCCGGTTAACGGCGCGAGTCCTCTGTCCGCAGTGGGCTGGGCCTGCCGGGCGGGTCCTCAGTCTACAGGCCGCGGCTCCCAGGGATACTCTCTCCGCACGTGCAGCTCTCCGGGATACGTGGATATCAGCGGTCCTGATCTCACATCTACCTCGTTGGAGACCCTCGGAAATGTTTAATCAGACTTTACTGGGCCTTACCTTGCATTAAATGTTATTCCTTTATCATGGAAGACAAAAAATGCTGGAGAAACTCAGTGGTGCGGCAGCATCTATGGAGCGAAGGAATAGGCGACGTTTCGGGTCTTCATACCTTTATCATGCATCTGTACACTGTGGATGGCTCGATTGTAATCATGCATCTGTCTTTCCGCTGACTGGATAGCACGTATTGTAACAAAAAAGCTTTTCACTGTACCTCGGTACATGTGACAATAAACTCAACTAAACTCAAATGGGTCAACAGGTGACAGTGCCACCAGTGTGGCAACAGGTGGGTGTATGGAACGAGCTGCCAGAAGAGGTTGTTGAGGCAGGGACCATCGCAACGTTTAAACGACATTTAGACAGGTATATGGATAGGACAGGTTTGGAGGGATATGGGTCAAACGCAGGCGGGTTGGTCAGTATGGGCAGGTTGGCCGAAGGGCCTGTTTCCATGCTGTATGGCTCTATGTGTTGGGAGGAACTGCAGATGCTGGTTTAAACCGAAGATTGACAAAATAAATGCTCGAGTAACTCAGCAGGTCGGGCAGCATCTGTGGAGAGAACGAAATGGGTGACAATAGACAATAGGTGCAGTAGGCCATTCGGCCCTTCGAGCCAGCACCTCCATTCAATGTGATCGTGGCTGATCATCCACAATCAGTACCCCGTTCCTGCCTTTTCCCCATATCCCCTGACTCCGCTATCTTTAAGAGCCCTATCTAGCTCTCTCTTGAAAGCATCCAGAGAACCAACCGGCCTCCAGCGGCCTCCGAGGCAGAGAATTCCACAGACTCACCACTCTCTGTGTGAAAAAGTGTTTCCTCGTCTCTGTTCTAAATGGCTTACTCCTTATTCTTAAACTGTGGCCCCTGGTTCTGGACTCCCCCCAACATCGGGAACATGTTTCCTGCCTCTAGCGTGTACAAGCCCTTAATAATCTTATATGTTTCAATAAGATGCCCTCTCATCCTTCTAAACTCCAGAGTGTACAAGCCCAGCTGCTCCATTCTCTCAGCCTGTGACAGTCCCGCCATCCCGGGAATTAACGTTCGGGTCGAGACGTCCGGCACTCACCCCACGACCTTACGGGACTGCAGGCCGAGCCGCAGCGCCAGTCGCCCGACCACGTCCCGCTCCATCTGCCTCTGCCGCCGCCTCACAGCCCCACACACACACACACACTGCCCACCTCGCGCCTCCAGCTCGCGCCCGCCCGCCCACTGGCGGCACTGATCTCCCGCCCAAACGCTGCCGGCGCCCATTGGACGCGCCGGCCGTCCATCACCCGCAGCCGGACCCGTCATTGGTCAGGCGGGGCCAGACACCGGAAGCCGTTGGTCCGACCAATCGGGGCCGGGGTATCCTGCACCCGCCCCTCTCCCCCTACCCGCGGCTGATTGGCGCGGTGGCGGTGACGCGCGGGCATGGCGGCCGGTGAATGGTGGGTGCCCGCGTCAATCATGCCGGGGGGGGGCGGGGCGGGGGCGGGCTGGATGGGCGGCAGCTTCCGGCTTGGGCCTGAGGCGCTGAGTGTCAGGTGACTGGCGCCGCGCTCGCCCCGCCCGCCCGCTCCCCTCAGCACCGCGACCATGGTGAGTGAGTGAGTGAGAGTTGGCGCATTAAACCCGAGGCCTGTGGAGGGGGGGTTCTCTCTCGGTAATGACGGGCCCTGATCTGATCTGATCTGATCCGGGCTGAAGGGGGGAAGCAGCAGCAGCAGCAGCCGCCGCCGGCCCTCCGAGCTCTCGCCACTCAACCTGGTGAATGGGCGTTGCTGGGCTGGGCTGGGCCTGGCCTGGCCTGGCCTGGCCTGGCCTCGGCCTGCACCTTCAGGGCTCGTTGTTGACAGCAGCTGAGGCCGCCGGGGGTAGTGAGTGAGTGAGTGGGTTTATAAACGAGGAAGCCAAATGGCAGCTGATTAAATGCCCCAAACGACGGTGATAAAAGAGGAAGGGCTGCAGCTTGATTGTATTTTCCGAACTAAAAGGACTCCTGGATTAATCTATCATTATTTGGCCTTTATAGGTAACCTGCTCCTTATGTCATCAATTCCGATGGGAATTTAGTTCAGGCTTGACCTGCAAGTCGTTTTTTTCTCCCCTCATCTTAAATGTCCCCTTCGTTGAGACACAACATTCTGTAATTTGGTACAGGCTCATACAGAAACTACAGTCTGTTTCAAAGTGAGCGTTAATTATGTCTTAGTGCATTTGAATACCAAATATTGGCATTCATCATAGGTGCAACTAGAGTAAACAAATGTCTGGGTCATCTTGAGTGTTTTAAAGTGTTATTAATTCACAAACAGCAGAAGTATGTCACGTTTGAAGCCTTTGCTCACCCTGTCTAGTAAATGTCAGCATCTGAACCATGTCAAGTTGAATGATTGTGGGATTATCACTTACCAATGTTGTGAGTAATTGTCCACCGATAACGCTTTCGCTATTGTGTGTAGAATGTAGATGAAATATAGTGAAGAAGGCACTATGCCTTCTTTGCGAGAGGATTTGAGTTTAGGAGCAAGGAGGTCCTACTGCAGTTGTACAGGGCCCTTGTGAGACCGCACCTGGAGTATTGTGTGCAATTTTGGTCTCCTAATTTGAGGAAGGCCATTATTGCTATTGAGGGAGTGCAGCGTAGATTCACCAGATTATTTCCAGGGATGGCGGGAATGACATATGTTGAAATAATGGGTCGGCTGGACTTGTATTCACTGCAATTTAGGAGGAGGAGAGGTGATCTTATAGAAACGTATAAAATTCTTAAAGGATTGGGCAGGAAAAATGTTCCTGATGTTGGGGGAATCTAGAACCAGGGATCACAGTTTAAGAATAAGGGGTAGGCCATTTAGGACTGAGATGAGGAAAAACTTCTTCACCCAGAGAGTTGTGAACCTGTGGAATTCTCTGCCACAGAAAGCAGTGAAGGCCAATTCACCGGATGTTTTCAAGAGCTCTTAGGGCTAAAGGAATCAAAGGATATGGGGTAAAAGCAGGAACGGGGTACTGATTTTAGATGATCAGCCATGATCATATTGAATGGCGGTGCTGGCTCAAAGGGACAATTGGCCTACTCCTGCACCTATTTTTCTATGTTTCGAAACCAATTCCTTGTATGTACATGTTGGTTTGGATATTCAATTTGATTCTTCACTATACAGAATTTGCAATGTATCCATTCTCAAATAATCATTGGAATTCTTATACATCTTTTCAAGAACATAAGTAAAAGAACATTGAATTAGACCCAATTTGAGATGAAAGTTTGAAGAATATTTGACGTATTAAACATTAGTATATGTAGGGCAATTTTATAATTGTTTCTATATTTTTCCTTTCCCATTTGACATATATTGAATTGGGACTTGCAAATATTTGTAGTTTGGAGATGTTAAAAACACAGTTGTTTCCAAGGTTTTCAGATGCCAAAACTTGTGTTTCTTCTCAGATAACGATGTTGCTTTAGAAATGAGATGCAAGTTGAATTTTAAGTGTTTTGTTAAGACGTTTTAAACAGAAATTGAATAATTTCATACTCAAATTAGAAGTTGGATTGCAGTCAAAACAGCTTTCCTTTATTGGAAAAGACACAGTGTTGCAGTAACTCAGTGGATCAGGCAGCATCTCTGGAGAACATGGATAGCTGACGTTTTGGATTGGACCTTTCTTCAGACTGAAGAAGGTTTCTGATCTGAAACGCCACCAATCTATGTTCTCTAGAGATGCAGTCTGACCTGCTGAGTTAAAGCACTTTGTGTCCTTTTGTGTAAACCAGTAACTGCAGTTTACTTTGTGGGATTTTCATGCTTTTGAATGTACTTCGTAAGTTTGTCTTTGCAGAGTGGGTGGGAGCCAGTTATTTCTCTACTTTTAAGTAGATGGTTTGAAACGAGTGATATCTTGCAGAATTACCTTTTTCCCTTGTTCTCTTTGCTGCACTCGAGAGATCTGCAATTGCATCAAATGCACGCTTGCAGATGTTACACCCATTCCAAATGCAAATGTCAAGTGTTTGAATGGTAAATCTGCATGCAGGAAGGAATCTTAGAAGTATACTTCAATCCCCAGTAACAGCAGCTAATGTTTAACTAGATTATTTTTGCTTCATAGTAGCATCTTTTTAAACAAGATGTATAGCAGATTGGTTTGTAATACGACCAGCCCCAAGCATCGTCCACTCAATGTGTGAGATTTATTATGCATATGTTTATTATCCATGTCATCATTTTTGCTACACTTAAGATCATTAAGATATACGAGGGTTGGAACACCCAACCTGCCGCCATATGTTTGTAGCTTCTTGCTGACTCTTATGGAACTCGTCTGGCTTTAGTCATTCTAGCTTGAAAGTACATACTTTTAGACAATGGCAAAATAATATGTATTCTTTGCAGGTTCCTTTCCCATGCACCTAAGAATTAGCATCAGTAATGCTGAGTGCTGCTTGTTCCTGGTCAATAAATACAAGTTTGGCAGTATGGGGTTATTTGTTTTATGTTGAATTATAGATGTCAGTGAATAGAGCTGGTATGTAAACTGTTCATACCAGCATATTCTGCTGGATTTATTTACTTCAGATGTCCTTTCAATCATGACTCCTCAATTATTTAGAAAGTGCTGTCTGCTTTTATGCAATTCTGTTGTACTTGTATATTTGTATATTTGTATATTTTTCAAATGTTGTAAATAAGCAAAATCATACTGATTTCAGCAATGATGCTTCAACAAGATAAAATATCATTGCCAATAATATCTCCTATGGTGATTTGGCTGTTGAACAGTTTCAAATTTCTAGGGAAGCTGGTTGTAATTATGCAATTGTAATTTCCTCATGGAGCATTTTTGAAATGAACTGCATGCTACAGTTTAGTTGATTTGTACTTAATTGGATTAATAAAAATGTGATACTACAAAATGATAGCGAAAGGTTTTAAAACCTAATATTTTGAACTCTAAATATGGTAAAAGATGAACTCTAAACGGTAAAAGATGCA
Source organism: Malacoraja senta (assembly GCA_038087875.1). NCBI lineage: Eukaryota > Metazoa > Chordata > Chondrichthyes > Rajiformes > Rajidae > Malacoraja > Malacoraja senta. The sequence continues at coordinate 193,964,837 of CM075978.1, forward strand.
AAGCCGCACGATTCCTTCAGCGACCCTGCAGGCGGGTCCCAGCCGCGTTTCACCTGGTCGAGATCGGACGGTTCAGTCCGGTCCCGGATAGACTTCCTCTTCACGACCAAGGCCGTCACGGTCAGACACACCAACCTCACGCCGGTGTTCTTCTCTGACCACTGCCTCCTTCAGGCTTCCTGTCACCTACAGGAGGACCGGAAGGCAGGCAGAGGGACGTGGAAGTTAAATGTGAAGCTGTTGACCCCAGAGAACATTGAGGAGCTAAAGAGGGACCACGCATGTTGGAGAACGGTGAAGCCCCTCTTTGACTCCCAGACACTCTGGTGGGAAGCAACCAAGGAGAACATTAAGAGGTTCTTCATATTTAAAGGGGTTCAGAGAGCAAGACAGAGTCAGAGGGAATTGTGTCAACTCCAGACAGATTTGCAGCAACTGCTCCTTCTGCAGTCGAGAGGGGTGGATGTGAGGGAGGAGCTTAGAGAGGTGAAGGGCCGGCAAGCTCGGCTCTTTACCTCTGAATCCTCCAAGATCATCTTCCGATCCAGGGTCCGCCACGTGGAGCAGGATGAGACTTGCTCACGCTTCTTCTTCCATAAGGTTCACAGGGGGGGCTCTGTGATGAACAGCCTTAGGGAGGAGGACGGCTCGGTAACATCCTTGCAGACGGACATGCTGAGGATCTGCAAATCCTTTCGCACGGATTTGTGTGCCAAAAAGGCCACAGACAGCACCGCCTCCCAGAACTTCTTGTCCTCTATCACGGAGGTCTTGGAGGACAGCAAGCGGGAGAGTCTGCACCAATCACTGACCCTAGAGGAGCTGACAGGCTCCATCCGTTCCTTTGACTCGAGTAAAACTCCCGGAAGCAATAGCTTACCGGCCGAGTTATATTCGGCTCTGTGGGACTGGGTGGGCCCGGACCTGCTAGAAGTGTACAACGACATGCTTCTAGCCGGCAGCATGTCAGACTCCATGAGAAAGGGCAGCATCACCCTAATCCACAAGCAGAAGGGGGAGATGAAGGATATAAGGAATTGGAGACCCATCACATTATTGAATGTAGATTACAAGATCCTGTCTAAGGCCATTGCCAACCGGGTCAAGTCTGCTCTGGGACAGGTGATCCACCCGGACCAAACCTGTGCTGTACCTGGCAGGAAAATCTCAGACAGCCTAGCGCTGCTGAGAGATACAATTACCTACATGCGGGACAGATGGGTGGATGCCTGCCTAGTCAGCTTGGACCAGGAGAAGGTCTTCGACAGGATATCGCACACGTACATGAGGGACGTGCTCTCCAAAATCGGTTTTGGGGAGGGAATCTGAAATTGGATCAAACTGCTCTACACCGATATCTGTAGTGCAGTCCAAATCAATGGGTGGGATTCAGACATCTTCCCCGTCAGGTCTGGAGTCAGGCAGGGTTGCCCTCTCTCCCCTGCCTTGTTCGTCTGCTGTATTGAACCTTTTGCCGAGTCCATCAGGAAGGACGCGAGCATAAGAGGAGTGACATTGCCAGTCAGTGGGGGCACTCAAGTCAAAACCTCCCTGTACATGGATGATGTCGCCGTCTTCTGCTCGGATCCAGGATCGGTCCGCAGATTGATCAGTATCTGCGACCAGTTTGAGTCGGCCACGGGAGCCATGGTGAACCGCAGGAAGAGGGAGGCCATGCTCTTTGGCAACTGGCCCGACTGATCTTCCGCCCCCTTCACCATCAAGTCTGACTTCTTGAAGGTGCTGGGGATCTGGTTCGGGGGGGGGCTGAGGGGTATGACAAGAATTGTCTGGAGCGGATAGCCAAGCTGGGGAAAAAGCTGGAGCTGTGGAGGCAACGCTCCCTCTCCATAACGGAGAAAAATTTGGTCATCAGGTGTGAGGTGCTCTCGGGGCTGCTATGCTTGGCACAAGTGTGGCCTGTCCCTCCCTCCTACCCCACAGGGATCACCCGGGCCGTCTTCCAGTTCATCTGGGGGTCGAGGATTGACCGGGTGCGACGGGCCACAATGCACGTCAGCAGACAACAGGGGTAAAAGCGTGCCCAACGTCGCCCTCACCCTGATGGCCACCTTCGTGTGTGGCTGCATCAGGCGGAGTGTAGAGCCCAGGCACGTGGGCACCAAGTGTCACTACCTGCTGATGTTGTACCTGTCCCCGGTGTTGCGAAGGATGGGCCTGGCGCAGATGCCACGCAATGTCCCAGTCAGCTGGACATTGCCGCACCATCTGTCGTTCATGGAAAGGTTCTTCCGGACCAACACCTTTGACCACATGTCCATCGGGCAGTGGTCAGCACGGAACGTCCTGCAGGCACTGCAGGGAAAGGACTCCATGGATCCGGTGGCGTGGTTCCCAGAGCAGACTGCCCAGCTTGTTGGGCAAACTGCATCATCGCCAGAACTCACCAACAAGCACCAACACCTGGCTTGGCTGGCGGTGAGGGGACCCCTCCCAGTCAGATCCTTCCTGCACCGTCGGAACCTCACTACCAGCGCCGCTGCCCTCGGGACGGCTGCTATGGAGAGGAGACGGTTGCCCACCTCTTTGCAGAGTGTGGATTCGCAAAGAGAGTCTGGAGAGGTTTGCAAGGGTCCCTGTCACTGTCAAACAGCTCCGTCACAGAGGACTCTGATTTATGGACTGTTCCCAGGGACTCATTCAGAGACTGAAATCGAGTGCTGCTAGAAGGTCATCAACTTGGTGAAAGACGCTCTTTGGTCTGCCCGAGCGTTATTCACCACCCAGCAGAGCGAGATGTCCGGCAGGGAATGTTGCCGACTGGCCCGCTGCAGACTGCAGGAGTACGTGCTGAGGGACGCACTGAAGCTTGGTGCAGCCAACACCAAGGCTCGGTGGGGGAGGACCACAGTCTAGGGTCCTTCCGCTGCTGGACATGTGGGGCAGGGAGTGGTGGAGACGCCCCTCAAAATAAGGGAAGGGGTTCCACGCCAGTGGGCCACTTGAGGGGCAAGGGTGGGGACAAATTTACGAAATTTGAGCAATGTGTGTAGACTATTGAATAATTTGTATAGCCTCTGAAAACGCCGGATGATTTTTTTTTTGCATGGTTTATGTATTGTATATATTTATTATCTGAATAAAGTCTATTTTGAAATTTTAAAAAAAGACTACAGCTCGGCATTTAACACAATCATCCCCTCCAAGCTGGTTACCAAACTCTCAGAACTGGGTCTCTGAGCATCCCTCTGCAATTGGATCCTCGACTTCCTCATTCACAGACCACAGTCTGTCCGTATTGGTTGAAATGTTTCAGCCTCGATAACAATCAGCACGGCAGTACCTCAAGGCTGCGTGCTCAGCCCCCTGCTGTACTCACTCTATACTATGACTGCGTAGCCGGTCATAGTGCGAACTCCATCATCAAGTTCGCAGACGACGCCACTGTTGTGGGACGTATCACTGATGGAGATGAGTCAGAGTATAGAAGTGAGATCGACCGTTTGACCAAATGGTGCCAGTGCAATAACCTGGCTCTCAACACCAGCAAAACCAAGGAACTGATTGTGGACTTTGGAAGGGGTAGGATGGGGACCCGTAGTCCCGTTGATATCAACGGGTCGATGGTGGAGAGGGTCAAGAGCTTCAAATTTTGTGGGCGTGCATATCTCTGAAAATCTCTCCTGGTCCGAGAACACGGATGCAATTATAAAGAAAGCACATCAGTACCTCTACTTCTTGAGAAGATTACGGAGAGTCAGTATGTCAAGGAGGACTCTCCTAGCACTTCTACAGGTGCACAGTAGAGAGCATGCTGACCGGCTTGGTTCAGCAACTTGAGCGCCCAGGAGTGTAAAAGACTGCAAAAAGTAAACACTGTCCAGTCCATCATCGGCTCTGACCTCCCTACCGAGGGGATCTATCGCAGCCGCTGCCTCAAAAAGGCTGGCAGCATCATTAAAGACCCACAGCATCCTGGCCACACACTCATCTCCCCGCTGCCTTCGGCCTGCGGCGACTTTTGCGGAGCACCAGAACCTACAAGGCTTCAATCAACTCACCTGGATCAGGAAAACGGTGCCGTTTCGGACAAGCTGCTTGAGCACCTCAAGGCTCTCACAATTTCGCGATCTCCCGCTGCTGCGAGAGCCCCGGACTTTAAATTTTCCCACGCTGGCTGTAAAACTCCCGACCCAACTGAGGAACCCAGGTACGGTACCTGGAAACCCTGGGATGACCTCCAGAGCCGACGGGCTGGATCTTCCAGGAACAATGAAGCTGGAGCTGCCGTCTTTGAAGGTACCCCCTTTCGTTACGGAGCTGGAGCTGCCGTCTGTGAAGGAATCCCTGTTCCAGCACAGGTTCGCAAAAACAGCAGGTACAGTAAACTCAGCACCTGGAAACAAAGGGGAGGCCTCCATTGTGTCCGAAAACGTGGCCGGCGGGCAGGACTTCAGGTCAGACTGAAGCTCAGGGGACTTCGGCCCCCTCTCCCTACTATCCTACTGGCCAACGTACAGTCACTAGAAAATAAAGTGGAGGACTTAAGGGCAAGACTGCTTTATCAAAGGGAGCTGAGGGAATGGTCTGTGTTCTGTTTCACAGAGACATGGCTCACCCCCAGCTCCCCAGACTCAGCGGTCCAGCCTGAAGGGTTCTCCATCCACCGTATGGACCGTACACTGGCATCTAGGAAAGGGAGAGGAGGGGGCGTCTGCCTCATGGTCAACTCTGCGTGGTGCTCAGACGTGGCAGTCCTGTCCAACTCCTGCTCTCCACACCTCGAACATCTGGCGGTGAAGTGTTGTCCCTTCTACCTTCCGAGGGAATTCACCTCCATCATCCTGACCGCGGTCTACATCCCACCCCAGGCATACGTCCGTCTGGCACTGGAGGAGCTGCACGCCGTGGTCAACAAACACCAGACGTCTTACCCCGAGGCATTTAGCACCATTGCTGGGGACTTCAATAAGGCAAACCTAAAGAAATCACTCCCTAACTTCCACCAATATGTCTCCTGCTGCACCAGAGGACCAAACACCCTCGACCACTGCTACACCACCATCAAGAATGCCTATCGCTCTATCCCTCGCCCTCACTTCGGTAAATCCGACCATACCGCGGTGCTGCTTCTTCCTGCCTACAGGCAGCAATTAAAGAGTGCACCCCCAGAGGTGAGGACAGTGCAGAGCTAGTCGGGGGGGGGGGCAGAGGAACAACTACAGGACTGTTTGGAGTCTGTACACTGGGCAATCTTCAAGGACTCTGCAACGGACTTGAACGAATACACCACAGTCGGTACAGACTTCATTAAGAAATGTGTGGAGGACTGCATCCCTACAAAAACCTTCCGAGTGTTTCCCAATCAGAAACCTTGGATGAACTTTGAGATCCGCACTCTTCTGAAGACCAGACACCGGGCATTCATGTCTGATGATAGTGGTCTACAAGAAGTCCAGATACGACCTTGGTAAGGCCATCAAAAAGTCCAAAAGGGTCTTCTGCTCCAAATTGAACGATGAGACAGATGTTCGGCAGCTGTGGCGGGGCCTGAATGCAATCACATTCTACAAGGCGAAATCAGGAGGCAGCTCGAATGTCGGCGAAACATCACTCCCTGATGAGCTCAATGCGTTTTACGCACGCTTTGATAGGAAGAACACCGACGTGCCTTCCCGAGCTCCCATTCGCTGTGATGGTATTTCAGTCTCAGTCACAGAGGCCGACGTCAGGAAATCCTTCAGAGGGGTGAACCCTCGAAAAGCACCTGGACCTGATGGTATACCCGGTCGTGTTCTTAAAACCTGTGCGGACCAACTGGCTGGGGTTTTTACGGACATTTTCAACTTCTCACTTCTGAGGTCTGAGGTTCCCACCTGCTTCAAAAGGGCATCAATCATACCAGTGCCCAAGAAGAGCAAGGTGACGTGCCTCAATGACTATCGACCTGTGGCACTAACGCCTGTGGTGATGAAGTGCTTTGAGAGGTTGATCATGGCGCAAATCAACTCCTACCTCGACAAAAACCTGGACCCACTGCAGTTTGCTTACCGCCACAACAGATCAACGGTGGATGCGATCTCACTGGCCCTCCACTCCGCTCTGGACCACTTGGACAACAAAAACTCATATGTCAGGCTGTTATTCATCGATTACAGCTCGGCATTTAATACAATCATCCCCTCCAAGCTGGTAACCAAACTCGCAGAACTGGGTATCTGCGCATCCCCCTGCAATTGGATCCTCGACTTCCTTATTCTCAGACCACAGTCTGTTCGTATTGGTGGAAATATGTCAGACTCGATAACAATCAGCACGGGAGCACCTCAAGACTGCTTGCTCAGCCTTCTGTTGTACTCACTCTGTACTCATGACTGTGTAGCTGGTCATAGTGCAAACTCCATCGTCAAGTTCGCTGACGACACCACTGTTGTGGGACGTATCACTGATGGGGATGAGTCGGAGTATAGAAGAGAGATCGAGCAACTGTCCATATGGTGCCAGCACAACAACCTGGCCCTCAACACCAGCAAAACCAAGGAACTGATTGTGGACTTTGGAAGGAGTAGGATGGGGACCCACAGTCCCGTTTATATCAACGGGTCGATGGTTGAAAGGGTCAAGAGCTTCAAATTCCTGGGCGTGCACATCTCTGAAGATCTTTCCTGGTCCGAGAACACTGATGCTACACTGATTAAGAAAGCACATCAGCGCCTCTACTTCCTGAGAAGATTACGGAGAGTCGGTTTGTCAAGGAGGACTCTCTCTAACTTCTACAGGTGCACAGTAAAGAGCATTGACCAGTTGCATCGTGGCTTGGTTCGGCAACTTGAGCGCCCTGGAGAGGAAAAGACTACAAAGAGTAGTAAACACTGCCCAGTCCATCATCGGCTCTGACCTCCCTTCCATCGAGGGGATCTATCGCAGTCGCTGCCTCAAAAAGGCTGGCAGTATCATCAAGGACCCACACCATCCTGGCCACACACTCATCTTTCTGCTACCTTCAGGTAGAAGGTACAGGAGCCTGAAGACTGCAACGACCAGGTTCAGGAATAGCTATTTCCCCACAGCCATCAGGCTGTTAAACTTGGCTCGGACAAAACTATGAACATTAATAGCCCATTATCTGTTATTTGTACTTTATCAGTTTATTTATTCATGTGTGTATATATTTACATAATGATATATGGACACACTGATCTGTTTTGTAGTCAATGCCTTCTATGTTCTGTTGTGCTGAAGCAAAGCAAGAATTTCATTGTCCTATCAGGGACACATGACAATAAACTCGCTTGAACCTGAACTTGAAGGTACAGGAGCCTGAAATCTGCAACATCCAGGTTCAGGAATAGCTACTTCCCCACAGCCATCAGGCTATTAAACTCAACTCAAACAAAACTAGTTGTTAAATAGCCCATTGCACTTTATCTGTCATTTATATGTGTGTATATATATATATATATATATATATATATATATATATATATATATATACATATATATATATATATATATATATATATATATATATATATTCATTGGTATATTGTCACACTGATCTGTTCTGTTCTATATATATTTATGCCTACTATATTCTGTTGTGCTGAAGCAAAGCAAGAATTTCATTGTCCTATCTGGGACACATGACAATAAACTCTCTTGAATCTCTACAGCAGCACTGTTGATGAGGACAGGGTTTTGTTCACCCCCTCACTTCCTCACAAGCATCTTGCTGACGTTAAGGGCTTGATTATTGTTTTGACCCCATGAGACATTAAGTTGTGGATCTCTTTCCCGTACTTCATTGCATCGTTGTTGTAGATCCAGTCACCAAGTGGTATCATCGGCAAACTTAAAGGCCTGGATAGGGTGGATGTGGAGAGGATGTTTTCACTAGTGGGTGATTCAATGACCAGCTAATAAAAGGACGTTCCTTTACGAAAGAGATGAGGTGGAATTTCTATAGTCAGAGTAGTGAATCTGTGGAACAGAAGGCTGTGGTGGCCAATCAATGGATATTTTTCAGGCCGAGATAGTTAGATTCTTGATTAATATGGGTGTCAGGAGTTATTGGGGGAAGGCAGGACAATGAGGTTGAGGGAAAGATAGATCAACCATGATTGAGTGGTGAGTAGACGATGGGCTGAAAGGCCTAATTCTGCTCCTATCATTTATGAACTTATGATGATGTCATCGTAATTCAGGGTGTGTCTGCGTCAGGGTGAAATGGAATAACTAAGCATATAGAATGGCTTGGGGTAATGACCTGAGCCATTTCAATTGTCAGCGAGATAAAATGGTAACTCATCCAAAAACTGGATGTTTGACAAGTTAAATGGTGCAGGTAATGGAAATGTAGAATGGGATATAATTTACTGAAGTTTGCAGAAGCAAAATACTGCAAATACCAGAAATCTCAAATGAGAATAGAAATACTCACTACCACCATTTGCTCTCTAGCTCCATCATTTTCAGTCATATGTCTATGTACTTACTATTGTATTGAAGCCCAATGTAAACTTGAGAAACCTTGCTTCATCTGTGTTTGTAGCTTTCCCCCCTCAAATTTCAGCTGACTTCCTTTCTCAGTTTTCATCAGAACTAGTCACTTCTGCTAATAGGTCACCTATCCGTGTTACTGGTTTATCCTGCTGTATATTTCCAGCATCTAGTTTTATTGTTGATTCCCTGCATTGGATTTCTTTGGCTACTTGGTATTCCATGATGTCATTTGATGGGCTTGCAGTTGCTGAGGTGTCAAGGCTAGTTAGTCATAATCTCTTGTTAGAGCTGGTAATTGTGTGGCAATGATGTTTGTCATTTATCAACCATTGTCTGGATGTCAAACCATGATACACGAGAGCATGGATTGCTTAATTATCTGTGGAGCTGTGCTTGGAACTCAATACTTCAGAATCTTTACTGAACATGCATTTTTTAACTTTCTGGTGCAAAGGTCACTGAAGCAGCTGAGAGATGAGGCACTGCCAAAAGAACTCTTGCTGTGAGCTAAGACTGAGCTCCAATGAGTAAATGCCTTTTCCTTTCTGCAGGTGTGAAGCCAACCAGATATGTTTTCCCTTGATAGACACAAAATGCTGGAGTGAACTCAGCGGGACAGGCAGCATCTCTGGAGAGAAGGAATGGGTGATGTTTTGGGTCAAGACCCTTCTTCAGACTAGCCAGGGGAAATGGAAACAAGAGATATGGGCAGTAGAGAGAGATATAGAACAAATGAATGAAAGATATGCAAAAAAGTAACGATGTTAAAGGAAACAGGCCATTGTCGGCTGTTTGCTAGGTGAGAACGTGAACCTTGTGCGACTTGGGTAGGGGAAGCATGGAGAGAAGGGGAATTGAAATCAATTATCATACTGAGTTGTAAGATGCCCAAGTGAAATATGAGATGCTGTTCCTCCTATTTGTGTTTAGCTTCACACTGACAATGGAGGAGGCCTAGGACAGAAAGGTCAATGTGGGAATGGAAAGGGGAATTAAAGTGTTTGGCAACCAAGAGATCAGGTAGGTCCAGGTGAACTGAGCGAAGGTGTTCAGAAAAACGATCGCCTAGTCTACGTTTGGTCTCACCAGTGGTATGAATATTGATTTCTCTATACATGGCCTGTTTCTTTTATCATCGTTACTTTTTTGCATATCTTATAGACAATAGACAATAGGTGCAGGAGTAGGCCATTCGGCCCTTCGAGCCAGCACCGCCAATCAATGTGATCATGGCTGATCATCCCCAATCAGTACCCCGTTCCTGTCTTCTCCCCATATCCCCTGATTCCGCTATCTTTAAGAGCCCTATCTAGCGCTCTCTTGAAAGTATCCAGAGAACTGGCTTCCACCGCCCTCTGAGGCAGAGAATTCCACAGATTCACAACTCTTTGTGAGAAAAAGTGTTTCCTCATCTCCGTCTAAATGACTTGCCCCTTATTCTTAAACTGTGGCCCCTGGTTCTGGACTCCACCAACATCGGGAACATGTTTCCTGCCACTAGCATGTCCAAATCTTATATGCTTCAATAAGATCCCCTCTCATCCTTCTAAACTCCAGAGTATACAAGCCCAGCCGCTCCATTCTCTCAGCATATGACAGTCCCGCCATCTCGGGAAATAACCTTGTAAACCTACGCTGCACTCCCTCAATAGCAAGAATGTCCTTCCTCAAATTAGGGGACCAAAACTGCACACAATACTCCAGGTGTGGTCTCACTAGGGCCCTATACAACTGCAGAAGGACCTCTTTGCTCCTATACTCAACTCCTCTTGTTATAAAGGCCAACATGCCTTTGCTTTCTTCACTGCCTGCTGTACCTGCATGCTTACTTTCATTGACTAATGAACAAGGACCCCCAGATCCTGTTGTACTTCCCCTTTTCCCAACTTGACACCATTTAGATAGTAATCTTCCTTCCTGTTTTTGCTACCAAAGTGGATAACCTCACATTTATCCACATTAAACTGCACCTGCCATGCATCTACCCACTCACCCAACCACGGGACTTACCATCACCCGGCGGAGGGCCCAACTTCGAAAGCCTGGATCGCAGAGGGAGAATATGCAAGGAAGAGATAAGACTTTAAGACTTTTAGCCTTCCATCACAGTGAGGAGGTGCCTGGAGAATCACTGCGATGGTTGTTTGTGTTAAACTGTGTTCATTGTGTGTTCTGTTACTTTATTTTCTGTCATGACTGCAAGGTACCCGAATTTCATTCAAACTAAATATTCAAACAGGGCTGTATCCATTCCATCATGACTCATTTGAGTAGGCAGATGGATGATAATTGAATGGACCTATATTCATCTTGCTTTTTGTGGACAGGACAACCCCAGACAATTTTTCGTATTGGGTAGATGCCAGCATTATAACTTTCTTTGAATTAAATATTAAATGGAAGCCCTGCATGTTCACAAGTTGACACAAGCTCCAATGGGATTACTTTGAAGAATTACAGTAAAGTTATGATCATTTGGCCCATTAAATCCATGCCAGCTTCAAATAAAGCATCCCATCAGTCCAGTTCCTTTGTCTTATTTCTCTGTAGTCGTGCAGCTACTTGATCGCTTCCACTTTTTGGATTTGTTTGAGAAATTTACAGTAGTCAGGTAACTTGCAATAGTTCTGTTTGTTTTAGTTATTTCTTAAAATTACAACTGAATTAATTATTTTAGCAATTTTCTTTTTGTGGTAATGAGAACTTGGAAGGTGAATGAGATGTTTCATTCACTCAATACTTATGCTTAGATGTTGTGCGAACTCTTGGTCTGTATTTTGTGCTTGTCTACGGAGTTCCACTTAAATAACTTGTGTCAATTATTCATCCTTAAATTTGCAATTAGCCGAGGCAGGGCTGCAGTTTTTCAAAATTTAACCCATTAATTGCAGATTATTTAGTGCTGTCTGAAGCATTCTTTACGCTGTTAAAATGCATTTTGTAATCTTTGCATTCGGAGTCCTTGTGTTAGGATTCATGAAAGGCCATTGACCAGAAATGACAATTGCTGTTCTCTCAACAAGTGTTACCTGGTCTGAGTTTTGACAATTTCTTGTATTTTGGGTCTTATTCATATTATTTTACAAAATGCCTGGTGGTAGCTTGAAGAGAGTGTCTACTCATTGAGCAAAAATTGCTTTCTGGTTTAATGGTAGAGCACTTTATTATGAATAGAAACCGTGTTTTTGTAAGTCCCCAGCTAGCTTCTTCCAGCTTCGGACGATAGCTAAAATAAAACAATTCCTCCAGTTTGACGACCTCAAAAAGATCATCCACACATTTATCTCCTCCCGCCTCGATTACTGCAACTCCCTTTACACTGGCATCAGCCAATCTTCCCTGTCCTGCCTGCAACTGGTCCAAAACGCTGCAGCGAGACTACTGACGGGCACCCGAAAAAGGGACCACATCGCCCCGATTCTGGCCTCTCTCCACTGGCTCCCTGTGCTGCAGCAAGCAAGAATTTCATTGTCCTATCTGGGACACATGACAATAAAACTCTCTTGACTTAAGCAAAAACGGTTCTTGGGGAAAAAAGAACTACCTTAAATTTAGTTGTGTCTGGTTGGGTAACTATGGTAGGGTGATGACTATTCCATGCTTTAATTGTGCGGGGGAATCCATGGAGCAGCCAGCATCTCTAGATAGAAGAAATTGGGTGACGTTTCGGGTAGAGACCCTTCTTTAGACTCCCTCTGGTTTTAGTGTTTTTAGTTTAATTTATAGATACAGCGTGGAAACAGGCCCTTCGGCCCACCGAGTCCACGCTGACCACTGATCACCCGTACACTAGTTCTATCCCACACATTAGCGACGTAAGTCAGGAGTAAGGGGGGGGGGGGGAATACTTGTTATAATGGAATATTTTTCTGAAGGAGAGGTAATTTATAATTTAATGGTCAGATTGCCAGAATGACTAGCTAGAAGATCCTATATCCTGCAGGTCTAGTATAACAGATTTTCTTAAATGTGATTTAGTTGTGTTCATGGTTACAGAAGGTGCATCCTGCGCTGCTGTGCGCGGGATCTTCTGTCGTACAGCGGCGCTGTTGTTCATAATCCTGCATTAACAATCCCGACACAAGATAAAGTTTGGGAAGTTTGCTGAAATGAATGATTTTGAGAGTACAGCTCAGATTGTAGTCTGTGGGACAGCTCTCCCCAATCTTCACAAGTTGCCAGATGTTAACGAGAGGAATTTAGATGGTCAGCTATGTTGTATGTACCTTTGTCTTGGCCAATGCCAAGCTTGATGCAAGATAGCTGAGAGTATTTTAGTTTTTTGATTGAAGAACCAGAGTGGATTGCTTGGCCATTTCAAAGGTCACTCAAGAATCGTTCACAGTGCTGTAGGTTTTGAATCATATGAGTCAAACTGGACAGCAGATTTTCTTTCTGCTTTCATTTGATCTAGTTGATCCAGTTGAGGTTTGTGATAGTTCCATTGTCACCAGTACAGAGATTGTTTGTTTAATTCTAGGTTCATTTAATTGATATTTTAAATTGTGCAGCTGTTATGTTGGGGTTCAAGCTCAGATCTGATGCCTGTCATGTTCCATGAATGGCTTAAAGGAAAATGTGGTGGCACCCAGTAGATCTCATGGATCATGAAAGCAAGCCACTTCTGTAACTTGTCTAGGGTAGGTCATGGATAAGACATGATTTGCAACAATTATTCATTCATATCTTCCCCTAAAATAAGTTGGGGGTGGGGGCAGGAAGAGGGGGAGAAAGAGATCAACCAAGGACTGAAATTGGGCACAGTTTTAGATTCAAGGAGGTGGTGTATAAAATTGCCAGCACTGTTTCTGTACTTGCAGTCCACTTTAGCCATATTCCAAAGTAGGATAATAGTCTGAATTTGCTATCAGTTATGTTGTAGCTGCTGGAAGTAAGTAAAGCACAAGTGCAAGCACTTTGGGGACTCTGCAAAATGCAAAAGTACTGAACTTGACTAAGCTCTGCCATTAATTTCCCACCGGTGCTCTTTAGCTGCTTTCTGCGTGAGGTGTAGCAGAAGCTTGGTAAGATTTCTTTGCACAGGGGCTGAGCAACTTGCTGTTGGATCCTGTAACAGATTAGATCCAGCACCGGACATTTGTAGGTGTGCAGAGAAAAGGTAAATGTATGGGAGCAGGAATAGGCTGTCGAGTACATGGAACCTGCTCCAGCATTCAACAACATGACTGGGCATATCTAGGTCACTGGCCAGTTCCCCATTAGCATTCTCCCAAAACTTGCAAAATCCATCTATCTTGACCTTAAATACATGATGAAGAAGCCTCAAGGTCTCTGGGTACAGAATTTCAGTATTTCGTCATGCTTTGAGAGAATAAATCCCCCATCTTCTGTGGGTGAAATTCACCTTCTCTCCTCAACCCCAATGAAAATCCCCCAATTCCCCAGAGGAAATGCCCTGTACAGCATCAAACTTCCTCAAATTCTTTCAATAAAATCACCTTTCGTACTTTGAAACGCATGCAAGCAAAAGACTGGCTTCATCTTTCCTCCTAAGGCGCTTACTTTATGCCTGTATGATCAACTTGATCACATTGTCTTGAATGTAAATACTTTTAAATTGACCAAAACCATGTGCAGATCATGTACTTGGTGTGATATCAGGCCTATACACTTGTGGTAATACTTCCATTACTTTTGTACTATTTCCCTTGCGACAAATGGCAATGTCACACTTGTTTTATCTCCATGCTAACTATGCTTGAACAAATCTTGGAATATCAAAATATCAAATCTTTATTCTTGCCACCAAAATGGATGATCTCTCACTTTATCATTCCACCTGTCATAGCCTTTGTTGAAGTGGTTGCTATGTTAACTTCATTTATATACTTTAGTGTTTTTAATTTTGTGCTTTGGTAATTTTTCAAAAGCTTTAAAATGAAATGCATAATTAAATGCTTCTGAATGAAAGGGGTATTTGAAAACCATGAACATCTTAAGCTGCACAAAGTCACAAGAACAATGCTGAAAATCTAAAATAAAAGTTAAATATGCAGCAAGTTGGGCATCCGTTGATAGTTTTGGGTTAAGGACTTTTCAGCAGAATCTTAATATCCAAGTTAGGGCTGTTACTTGATTAGGTATGTTTCCAGTAACTGGGACTAGATCTGTTATTCCATGTCATCTCATTTATCTGCTGAGTTGCTACATTCATCCAAGACCTTGACCCTTTTCCTGGTATTTGTCTGCAAAGTCAGCCCCACACATCTAAAGTAGATTGGTTTGGGTCAATAGAATGTGAACATTGAGTTTGGGGAGATGGGTTACAATCAGGAAAATCTGAGAATCTTCACAGGAGGGGATAACTGTGAAAAGGTAACAACTGGTGAAAGTGTTCATTTGCTATAAAGATTTGATGCAAAGTTGTTTTAAACCATCAACATTTTTGTGTGTCTTTGTGAAGCAGAACTTGTTGATTGTAATTTTTTTATGGTGATGTTCATTCTATTGTCTGGCAGCCTACAACTCAGCAGTCTCCTCAGGATGAGCAGGAAAAGTTGCTTGATGAAGCTGTTCAGACAGTTAAGGTCCAGTCTTTCCAAATGAAACGATGCTTGGTAAGTTACAGTTTTTCTAGCACATTATTGAATGTGGTTGCAGGAAAGAAGTAAAATGTCAAGAATCAAAAATGTTTAATTGCCACATGTGACGGGACTGAAAGAGTGAAATTTGTACTTGATGTAGCTTTACAGGCACATTAAACACAACATAACAAATAAATATACAATAAATGAGCAGTTTTACTAAGTAAACTTGTAGATCAAAGTACATAATCAACCGTCGTACACAATCTATGGTGATTCCAAGCTGAAGTAGGGTGGTTCAAGGCACTGATTGTTTGCAGGGAAGGAGGTGCTCTTGAACCAGGTGCCAACAATCCTCGGGGTTCCCGAGGGTAACAGCAAGATGTGTGTGGCCAGGGTGGTGTGGGTCTTTGATATTAGCTGCTTTCTTGAGGCAACACTTCCTCTTTGGTGAGGAGGTCAATAGCTGAGATGGTCAGGGCAATGTACACCACTTTCTGTAACTTCTTTCCTTAAGGGCCTGTCCCACTTTTGGCTGTCTTTCGCGCGCCATTTACGCGACCTGCTAGCGTGTGGGTAGCGAGTGGGTAGCGCGGGGACGAGTGCATGGAGTGGTGTGGAGGAGTGTGAACTTCGTCCTGCACGAAATTTTCGAGCGCCACCGGCCTGTCGCGTAACTGACGGCCAAAGTGGGACAGGCCCAAGACCCTGGCTCGGCGCAACGTCTCACCTCCAACAGCAGCAGAAGCAGGCAAGCGATCGCCAAGCTCGGCCTGGGGCTCACGGTCGTTGCAGTCCGGATCCGCCCCCACTCCTACTCCCAGAGCGGTGCCAAGAAAATTGAAGATAGACACAAAATGCAGGAGTTACTCAGCGGGACCGGCAGCATCTCTGGAGAGGAATGGGTGACGTTTCGGGTCACGACCCTTCTTTCAGACTGAAGAAGAGTCTCGACCCGAAACATCATTCCTTCTCTCCAGAGATGCTGCCGGTCCCGCTGAATTACTCCTGCATTTTGTGTCCATCTTGCGGTGAGTGTGCCATCATCATATGGGTTTATGAATGGCTCTAGTTTTATCCATGAAGATGGACTGGGAATCATGTTTCTGCTGAGTTAGCAGTTTGGGTTGGGTGGACTATTAGGAATTGCCTGTATTATCCAAAGTTGAATTTGGAGGTGGGGGTGGAGGGGTGCAATATTCTGAATAAACAATGGCTAATCATTCAAGGATTTACCAGAGATGCCAAACCAAATCATTCAGTTCAACAATGAATCATTTTGCTTAAATCAAAGAGAGCATAGTTTTGACCGAATGTGACTATCTGGGGGAAAGGTTGATATTATTGACATAATAGTGGAGCATTTTACATATGAATAGAACACAGAATAAACCTTGATTGTTGTGGGAATTTCCAGAGATATTGTTTAGCGGATAATGGTCATTTTATGGTAAAATTAGGACTGCTTCTAATTGGAAGATACACTTCTGAATTTTTGTCAATAGTGGTGGTATTGGTTAGGTTTATATATGTGTCCACATGTTACCAGTTGTTGCGCATTTTTATGTTTGCATAGTCAAAGCAATTTTATCAATAACCATACTGAGTGTGCTGTTGGTTTATTATGGCTATGACAAAGCTCGGATATTGCCAGTTTATTTTGCATTAAGGTATAGAGATGATTCGCATTAAAAGCTTCCAGTTTATTATGTAAAATCTCCAACAGCCAATTGTTTCTTCTGATTCAGGACAAGAATAAGTTGATGGATGCATTAAAACATGCTTCAAGGTGAACTGCGAACCTCCATGTTGTCACCAAAGAGTTATTATGAACTCTGTATCCTTAAATCCTGGATTTATCTTTACATTGTGAGGAAAGTGGTTGGGGGGAGGATAGAGAAACGCGATGGTTTATTTATTACACCAGTAGAGAAGGTAATGAGAAAAGCTTTACCACAGGGCGACACGGTTGTGCAGCAGTAAAGTTGCTGCCTTAATGGGCCTGTCCCACTTTCACGACCTAATTCACAACCTTTTTTACTCGTGGACATTTTTCATCATGCTAGAAAAAACGCCCCGACCTACTTGATGCCATGAGAACCTACGACTAGCATCACGGCCTGCTACGACCTACCTACGACCTCGTGACAACCATGCTGCGAGTATGAGTCAAGGGCAACTTGGCAGAGGTTGTGAATTAGGTCGTGAAAGTGGGACAGGCCCTTTACAGCACTTGCAACGCTGGAGACACGGTTCGATCCCGATTGCGGGTGTTATCTTTATAGAGTTTGTACGTTCTCCCTGTGACTGTGGGTTTTTCCCCCCAAGATCTTCGGTTTCCTCCCACATTCCAAAGATGTACAGGTTTGTAGGTTAATTGGCTTGGTATAAATGTACCATTTCATAAAATGAACTCGTACTATCAAATTCCCAAATGCATGAGAAATAAATTATTTTACAATCGTCCAGAATTATTGATCCTCCCCCTCCCCTCACCCTGCCCTATATATAATCACATTCTTCCAAGAAAACAGTGTTACATTCCAATATATTATGTATTGTATCAGCTTCATTCTTCAGTTTTCAGTGGTCAGTGGATTCAATGATTGTTTTAAGATTGTTTGGTTAAAAATGTTCAGTTTTCCTATTCTTTTTCTGGAAAGTTTTGAATGTGCAATGACCCTTAATTCATGAATAGACATGGCAATTTCAGATGAATTGCATTATTTGGAAGTTTACCTGACTGATGAATTTGCCAAAGGGAGGAAGGTGGCTGACCTATATGAACTAGTTCAGTACGCTGGCAATATTATTCCAAGGCTGTAAGTATATTCTACTTTGTAGGTTAATGACAATTTAATTGCCTCCTTCCACGGTTATTATGTGTGCCAGTCTGTGACCCTGTTGTGCTTATGCATCTGGTTTTAACCATTGATCATGGTTCAGTATCTGACTGGCTTATGAATTTAAATACAAATCTACTTAACTGAAGTTCCCTTGTTTTTTTCTAAAATATTTGTAATTGCTCTTCCTGCTGCTAAATTACAACCCAGTAATGTGGAATAAAATGTTCTACAAGTTTATTATAGCCATTGTAAGTTAGATGTAGTGCTCCATTTTGATATTTGTTTCTAACACTAAACTAAATCAGTTAATCTTTTCTTAAAGGAGCTCTTATTGAGTTAATGGTTGTGAAACTTGCTACAATATATGGCAATAATTTTCGAAGTACCACATCAAATTGGATTTTCAGCCATGCTGAGTATGTGTGTTTTTGTTTTGCAACATGTTTAGCTACTTGCTCATCACTGTTGGAGTTGTCTACATCAAGTCATTTTCACAGTCCAGGAAGGATATTCTTAAGGATCTGGTAGAAATGTGCCGTGGCGTACAGCATCCATTACGAGGGCTCTTCTTAAGAAACTACTTGCTTCAGTGTACCAGAAATATTTTGCCTGATGAAGGGGAAGAGACAGAGTAAGTATACTTGTGTTTAAACCGGTGATTCATTGTTCACTTTGGCTTGTGTTTGCAAGGGAATTGAATACATCGATAATAAATACTAGGTTGTTTTTCCTAAAATATTGTATTATTTGCAGTGGACGCGTGGATTGCTCTTCAGTCCTTTGTCCATGTTGCTGTTATTCAGATGTGAGCATGGATGGTGAGTGTACTGTGGTTCGAGTGCATTTGTCCTCAGAGTGTGGGCCAGGTGAGAGACAAGAGTCTGCACTTGCTGGAATCTGGACCAAAAATGTGGCTGTCTCCCTCTACACTCCTGCTACAAGATCTTTGGCCCATAATGTTGATCATCCCTTTTCCTCCACAGATGCTGCATTCAGCAGTGCGTTTATACAACAGTTTTTTTTTTTTTAATAAGGTGATTTTGCTGAGTTAGGGAAAAATTGTGTTGAATTGATAGGAATAACACCACCTCTGAAATTGTCTTCAAAGTAAAAGAGAACTGGTAAATTTCAAGACTTGATCTGGTTTGAGGAGTTTTGAAAAGTGCCATAGAGCTGCAGATTTTCTGGTGACCATCATCCAAAATTGGATGGATTCGGGATCGTGTGGAAATGACCTTGCTCTTTAAGAAAGAAGGGAGAGGGAAAATTGAGGATTGTTGACATTTAGCTGGATATTAGTAATAGGAAAACTGCAGAAATCTATCAATGAAGACACCTTGAAAAGAATGATGGGATAACCAAGTCAGCATGGATTTAGGAATAGGAAATTATGTTTGACTAATCTTATCAAAATTCTGAGAATATGTATTTAGTAGATGGGATTGGTGGATCTGATATTTGTATTTTCATAAGGATTTCAGTAAAGTCTCACGTAGAATGTTGGCTAAACGGCTATGGGCGCTTATCTGTACGAAGTTTGTACATTCTCCCTGTGACCTGCATGGGTTTCCTCTGAGAACTTCGGTGTCCTCCCACACTCCAAAGACGTACAGGTTTGTAGGTTAATAGGCTTTGTATCAATATAGAAATTGTCCTTAGTGTAGGATAGTGTTAATGGGCGGGGATCGCTGGTTGGTGCGGAGTCTGTGGGCCGAAGGCTGTATTTCTAAACTAAACTAAACATTGAATTACATGGAACTGGGGATAATATACCAGTGGGGATTGAGTTGAATCACAGGAGGAAAACATAAACTGTGAATATATGGGTTCCTGTCAGTTAACAGAGAGACCATGACTAGTGAGGCCTGCAGAACCTTGATTGGGCCTAACTATTCATAATCTATTTGGCTGAGTGTAATATTTCCATGCTGGATCTAGATGACCTGTTCCTGCAATTTAAGTTCTAATAACAATCTTGCTCATTCTCCCGTCATGTTTCTAGCACTGATAGCTGGTTAATTATTCAAAGGTAGAATCCTGACATGTTTTCCCTTTCCCCTACCCAGGTTTCCTGCCTTCCATAACACAGCTAAAATTGTTGCCGTTGCTGGTGAGAATTGGGGATCGAACGTTTCTCATCTATATTGACCAATTATTCACTGGTTGTCAATCTTGGCTGACCTTCACTTTGTACCAGGAGGATGTTAATTTGAAAAGCCTTCTTCTTGAGAGTGGAGGATGTAATTTGAGCTGAAATCTCAGGGCAGCATTGCTGTCTTTAGATTGAATAGTTGTATCAGGGGGGATTTAAGATGCATGGTAGTAATTATCATTGGATCAGCTATCTCCTATGAACATTTTTAGTGTCGTCAATTTTACTGCTGTTTTGAGTGCTGCTGCACAAGTCTCAAGTGTGACAGTGGCATGGTATAAATTATCTTTGTTTTCCTTAACTTAAACCCGTAAATATGTTGTAAAGTGGCTGTGTGTAGTGCTTAGAAAAATAGATAACTTGGAAAGGATGAATGTAGCAATGTTATCATCATGTTAGGTTAGTAAGTGACTTGGTCTTGCTAGGTTACATCCTAAATGATGGAGGCCAAGATAGATATGAGAATCCTCTAACAGATTTTTATCAGTTGTCAAGTTGGGGTGATGCTGCAGGGCTGGACGACTTTTGTTTGGAACTGGAGTCTGATACGTTTGCTAACTTGGAAGACTGTAATGTTGGAATAAATTGATCAAGACAAAATTATTTGTTGAGTGCCAGGGTTTTTATGATGAGCGATTTTATTAAAGGCTGATGAACCTGATTACCATTTTGAAGTACAGGGGGGTTGGTGAAGATATGTTAGGCAAAATTGGAAATATGATCTTTTGGCAAATTCTCTTGCATTACTAGTTAAAAATTGGGACTTGACCACCTTTCCTTGTACACTATCAGTCACAGCCTGCCACACTGAAAGATACTTTCATTCAGTATTCTCTCCAATTAACCAATATTCAATCTGTATTAGTTACCTCCAATTCTGTGTGATCTAATATCATTGCTGGACAATAGAAAAATAGGTGCAGGAGTAGGCCATTCGGCCCTTCGAGCCAGCACTGCCATTCAATGTGATCATGGCTGGACCTCCTCAACTATGTAGAACTTGATCAAAAAAAGATCCAAAAATCCAAACACAAATGTCCAATAGTTCCCTCTTACACTACTGAAAATAAACCGATTGTTTCATAATCACTGCAAATTGTTACCAAGTAATAGAATTGTTATAAAATACGTTTTCCTGTGTTTTGGGAATTTTATTTCACGGGTAATCCAAAAGATAGTCGTCTTAATTACATCTGAGCTTTCAACTTTGTGCTTTTGAATTGCAGAGAAGTTGTAACTGGAGACATCAATGATTCTATGGACTTTGTGCTACTGAACTTTGCAGAAATGAACAAACTCTGGGTGCGAATGCAGCACCAGGGTCATAGCAGAGACCGCGAAAAACGTGAACGAGAACGTCAGGAACTAAGAATCCTTGTTGGTACAAATCTAGTCCGACTTAGTCAGCTGGAAGGCGTTAATGTGGAGCGGTACAAACAGGTACACGTTCTGCCTCTGTGTCTAAATATCATAAATTTTCTCTTGATATCTACCAAGGGTGACCAATTCACCAAAATTGCACAGTTTATTAATATAATATAGATTTAAGTGCTGTTATATAGGATTTTTACTTGGAATTGAATTTTCCATCTGAATTTTCAGAATGCTACGTGGTTTCACTGGAATTTAGGATGAGAGGGGATCTTATAGAAATGTATAACATTATTAAAGGATTGGACAGGCTAGATGCAGGAAAAATGTTTCCGATGTTGGGGGATTCCAGAACCAGGGCTCACAGTTTAAGAATAAGGGGTAGGCCACTTAGGACTGAGATGAGGAAAAACGTTGTCACTCGGAGAGTTGTGAATCTGTGGAATTCTCTGCCACAGAAGGCAGTGGAGGCCAATTGACTGGATGTTTTCAAGAGAGAGTTAGATTTAGCTCTTAAGGTAAAGGAATCAAGGGATATGTGGAAAATGTCGGAGCGGGGTACTGATTTTAGATGATCAGCCATGATCATATTGAATGGCGGTGCTGGCTCGAAGGGCCGAATGGCCTACTCCTGCACCTATTTTTCTATGTTTCTATGTTTCCCAGTAATTGAAATTCCAAACCAAACTGCAGATGTTAAATCTCAAAGACAAGTTAAATTTGCTTACTGGCAGTACTTGCATATCACAGATATTCCCTTTTCTACATATTCCTCCCACACTTCTTGTCCTACTGGGAACCAACTCTATCCCATTACCGACGAAGAGTCACAAACTTGAGACATTGACTGTTTATCTTTCCACAGTTGCTGCCTGACCTGCGTTTTTCTATCAATGACATCTATGCACAATGGCTGCAATATGTGTATAAAATGGACTGCATTTAATCATCCATATAGTTCAGAGAGCACCTCCCAAACTCATTGCCTCCACCGCCAAGAAAGATGAGTGCTACATGCACCGTGGCAATATCATGCACAGCATGCTTCCTTTCAAGTTACACGCCCTCCTGAGGTGTAAATGTATTGCTAATACCTTCATCATTTGCTGGATCCAAGTTGTGGATCTGCCCCCTCAACAGCATTGTGGAAGTATCCTCACCACATGGACTACAGCAAGGAGGGTCACCATCACCTTCTTCAGTATTTTCAAGATGAGCAATAAATGCCAGCAATGTCCAAACCTAAAAAAAATGTTTTTGAAGCCTGACAGAAATATTATTTATGAGTTATACAACATGGATAAAGGCCCTTCAGCCCAACTTGTCCATGCCGATCAAGATGCCCCATCTAAACCAGTCCCATTGGATGGTGTTCAGCCCATATTCCTCTAAAGGTTTCTTATCCACGTACTTGTCCTGGTGTCTTTTAAATGTTGTAGAATGCTTGAGAATAATCCTCTATTCCTCTATTTTTTGGGTATTACTGCAACCATACTGGTTTTGCTTTCAGCCTCTAGTTATGCATCATACTGTGTGCTGTTTAAATGCGGAAAGCACTGAGGCATTCTAAATAGAATACATTTGAATTTGAAAGATGAACATTTGAGATTTGAATCCTATGTAGAATCCTAGGTTATAAAAGGATATGATTTACTGGAACAGTGGGAATTTGTTTTTGGAAGATTATTATCTGGTAGCTTACTACATCCCTTAAGCGCTTACGTAGCAAGGATCACTTCAGAGTGCAGTGACCTCTATAAGTAATGGTGCAGCGATTTTGCCATTTGTGAGATTCTACAAATAAATGTATTAAATATTTGTCTTTTGGGTAGTAAAGAGCGAGAGGAATATTATTTCAGCTCTGGAACCAATACTAAATCTGACTTATTAGATCAGGTAGATTGTGTTTCTGTTTAAACTTCCATCTCCCTCTGGTCACACTCTGCTTCCTTTGGACTGGAATGTCAGGCTGTTTTGATTTTAAATACTTGGCTCAAATGTACAATCTTCGAGTTGGGAATGCTTTGAACTGACTAACTAATTGTTATTTATTTTTCTCCAGATTGTGTTGACTGGAATATTAGAACAAGTTGTAAACTGCAGGGATGGTTTGGCTCAGGAGTATCTCATGGAATGTATTATTCAGGTAGCGTTTTCTTTATTTTTGCAATTTTATTCAAATGTGCTGCAGCTTAATAAAAAAGCAGTTTAAGAAACTGTTACTTCAGTGTCTCAGATTCTGCATGTTTCAAATTTGCAGATGTGCTGCAAGATGGTGGCAGACAACAGTTTGTGCAAGGTGCAATTTAGAGGCAGAATAATGACTTGCTCTTTTAGTGCAACAGTTTAATTATGTAGTTTGTGTTGGTCCCTGTGGTTGGGAGCAAAAGCAACAAAATGGTAGAAGTAGGAAATAACCTTTTGCAAATCTGTTAAAAGGGACAATTATTAAAATGTGTTGACTACCTCCACAGCAATGTACAAAGAATCCAAATGAGAGAAACTTCCTACCTGAAGTAGGAACGTGAAATAACCGAAACATAGATTAATAAAGACCTAGAGTGCTAATTAAATATTGTAGGTAATAATATATCAAAAGCATCAGATGATACAGAGAATCTGGTAACAGGAAAGGAACCTAACCAATTTATGTTCATCATTTTAATTTAAGTTGATTGAAATAAAAGTCAAAGACTGAACAGAATACTGTTGCCCATCTAACAGTGGAAACAGGATCTCGGATAAGCGGCCCCTTTTAATCTGAAAAGTGACTTGGCACTGAGTTCCAGTCATTTGGACATGAGATACTGATCCTGCAAGGATTAAGCTGTGATTTAAAAAAAAAAAAATTGTATACAAGATAAGCATCCTCTGAACTATCTAAGCCCCTTTAGTTCTTTGAGTAGTGATTAATGATTTCTCAGCAATACTACCAATGTATCACCCTCCCTATTTACATGACTTCTAAGGAGTCTTCACATGCATTTTGTGAAGTGAATCCTTTTAGAAATTAGATTTTTTTTTTTTGCAGGTGTTTCCTGATGAGTTTCACCTGCAGACGCTGAACCCATTCCTTCGTTCTTGTGCTGAGCTCCACCAAAGTGTTAATGTTAAAAACATTATCATTGCATTAATTGACAGGTAAGATTGCTCAAGTGAATTGGAACCCAGTATGTTTTTTCAATTACAATTTAATTAAGTAAAAATGTTTGAGGATTACAGGCCAATATTTACTACTCAATCGAACTCGGCTTAAAACTATGTTATCTGGTTATTTTTCCATTCATGGGAACTCATTTGTGAAATTGGCACCTCTGTTTAGCTACTGCTAAAATCTTCTGAATCATATTTCATTGCAAGATCCACATCAGTGATACACGTGTAAGTCTAGGAGAGAATATGCAATATTGAGAGAATGCTGCTTCTTCAGCTGGCTTGTCTTTGAGGCTGGCTGTGAAAGATGTCACACTTGAGGAGCAGAAGAGTTTTGTGCTTATAAAGAATGGATCGACTGGGCTTTCATTCACTCGAATGTAGAAAGATAAGAGGGGATCTTATAGAATAGAAACATATAAAATTCTTAAGGGATTGGACAAGCTAGATGCAGGAAAAATGTTCCTAATGTTGTGTGGGGGGGGGGGGGTCCAGAAGCCAGGGGTCACAGTTTAAGAATAAGGGGTAGGCCATTTAGGACTGAGATGAGGAAAAACATTTTCACCCAGAGAGTTGTGAATCTGGAATTCTCTGCCACAGAAGGCAGTGGAGGCCAATTCACTGTTTGTTTTCAAGAGAGAGTTAGATATAGCTCTTGGGGCTAATGGAATCAAGGGATATGGGGAGAAATCAGGAACAGGGTACTGATTTTGGATGATCAGCCATGATCATATTGAATGACGGTGCTGGCTCGAAGGGCCAAATGGCCTACTCCTACACCTATTTTTTATGTTTCTATGTTAAGTCTGTACTTTATTCGCAAAATATTGTGATTTTTACTATATTGCAATTAATAGGAACATGCTATAAACTAATTGGCTTTTGAGATTTCAAGATTACTACAGTGACTGTACTTCAGAGGTCATATAAACCTTAAATTATTTTGCAATGTTCTGACGTTGAGAGAAATGTAATGCTTGTGCTTATAATTTTGAATCATTTTGCAAATTTTAGGTTGGCTTTGTTTGCGCATCGTGAAGATGGTCCCGGGATTCCTGCTGATATAAAGTTGTTTGATATATTTTCTCAACAAATCGCCACAGTAATCCAGGTAAGGTTGAAACATAGAAACATAGAAAATAGGTGCAGGAGTAGGCCATTCGGCCCTTCGAGCCTGCACCGCCATTCAATATGATCATGGCTGATCATCCAACTCGGTATCCTGTACCTGCCTTCTCTCCATACCCCCTGATCCCTTTAGCCACAAGGGCCACATCCAACTCCCTCTTAAATATAGCCAATGAACTGGCCTCAACTACCTTCTGTGGCAGAGAATTCCACAGATTCACCACTCTCTGTGTGAAAAATGTTTTTCTCATCTCGGTCCTAAAGGATTTCCCCCTTATCCTTAAACTGTGACCCCTTGTTCTGGACTTCCCCAACATCGGGAACAATCTTCCTGCATCTAGCCTGTCCAACCCCTTAAGAAATTTGTAAGTTTCTATAAGATCCCTCCTCAATCTTCTAAATTCTAGCGAGTACAAGCCGAGTCTATCCAGTCTTTCTTCATATGAAAGTCCTGACATCCCAGGAATCAGTCTGGTGAACCTTCTCTGTACTCCCTCTATGGCAAGAATGTCTTTCCTCAGGTTTGGAGACCAAAACTGTACGCAATACTCCAGGTGTGGTCTCACCAAGACCCTGTACAACTGCTGTAGAACCTCCCTGCTCCTATACTCAAATCCTTTTGCTATGAATGCTAACATACCATTTGCTTTCTTCACTGCCTGCTGCACCTGCATGCCTACTTTCAATGACTGGTGTACCATGACACCCAGGTCTCGTTGCATCTCCCCTTTTCCTAATCGGCCACCATTTAGATAATAGTCTACTTTCCTGTTTTTGCCACCAAAGTGGATAACCTCACATTTATACCTCACATTTATCCACATTATACTGCATCTGCCATGCATTTACCCACTCACCCAGCCTATCCAAGTCACCTTGCAGCCTCCTAGCATCCTCCTCACAGCTAACACTGCCCCCCAGCTTCGTGTCATCCGCAAACTTGGAGATGTTGCATTCAATTCCCTCGTCCAAATCATTAATATATATTGTAAATAGCTGGGGTCCCAGCACTGAGCCTTGCGGTACCCCAATAGTCACTGCCTGCCATTCTGAAAAGGACCCGTTTACTCCTACTCTTTGCTTCCTGTTTGCCAGCCAGTTCTCTATCCACATCAATACTGAACCCCCAATACCATGTGCTTTAAGTTTGTATACTAATCTCTTATGTGGGACCTTGTCGAAAGCCTTCTGAAAGTCCAGATATAACACATCCACTGGTTCTCCCTTATCCACTCTACTAGTTACATCCTCGAAAAATTCTATGAGATTCGTCAGACACGATTTACCTTTCGTAAATCCATGCTGACTTTGTCCAATGATTTCACCACTTTCCAAATGTGCTGCTATCCCATCTTTAATAACTGACTCTAGCAGTTTCCCCACTACCGATGTTAGACTAACTGGTCTGTAATTGAAGACTCTGCTCTTAATAAGAAGAGCAGTTCCTGTTCCTTGGATCCTTATTTGGTTACTTCAGTTATTCATGATTGTTAGAGTTTTACCATTTTAAAATGTGATTCAACCCACTAATGCTAACTTGGATAAAACCATGTGTATGCGCACTTCTCTGGTCGATAAATTGACACTGCTAGAATATCAGTCATTCCAACCAGCATTTTAGTTTAGTTTAGAGATACAGCACGGAAGCAGGCCCTTTGGCCCACCGAGTCCGCACCAATTTATACACTAGGGGCGCCGCATTGAAGGCAGCCTCTGCCTACAGTCTGTTCGTTTTTTCCTATCTTTTTTCTTATTTTAGTTTGACCAGTTTGTTTTGGGACTTCTTTAGTTTTTTAATGTGGGGGAGGGGGGTAGGGTAAGGGGGAAACCGCTTCCCAGTCGCTTCCTGGCGAGGATGCGACTATTTCTCCGAGTCACGTCCTCGCCCCCCTCCACGCGGCCTACCATCTGGATCGGAGCGACCTTTCCTACCGGAGACCAGGAACCGGACCAGAGCTGCGGCGGTGCGGCGCTGGATTCACCACGGAGCGGGCGATGCCTACCTGGATCGCCGTTTGAAGCTCCAGAGCGTTGTGCTTGCAGCGTCGACATCGCGGAGCTGTGGGTCATGGAACACCCAGCGCGGGCGGCGCTGAACAACATCGGGGATTCCCTGGGGTCGTTTGCCGAGGGCCGCCTGTGTGAATCCCCGCCCGGCGCGGCCCGGGGACTTATGGAGTCGCAGACTCCGGTGGGTAGTGGCCGATTCGTAGGTCCAAGCCGCTGGGGTTGGCCTCCCGTTCCGACGTCGGAGTTCCAACATCCTGGCGAGCGGGCCTGAGCGGCGGGCCACCCGTAGCGGCGACTGCGGAGGGCTCCGGAGGCCCTGACCACGGAGAAACATCAGAGGAAGAGGACTGACTTTGGTGCCTTCCCTCACAGTGGGAAACATTTGATTCTGCTGTGTGGGGATGTTTTATGTTGGACTCTATCGTGTGTTGTGTTCTTTATTTTATTGTATGGCTGTATGGTAACCACATATTTCACTGTGCCAACTGGTACATGTGACAAATAAATGTATCTTGTATACCAAGCCAATTAACCTACAAACCTGTACGTATTTGAAGTGTGGGAGGAAACCGAAGATCTTGGAGAAAACCCATGTAGGTCACGGGGAGAAGGTACAAACTCCATACAGACAGCACCCATAGTCAGGATCGAACCCGCGTCTCTGGCGCTGTAAGGCAGTAGCTTTACCGCTACGCCTCCGTGTCACCATATCTATAATTTTGTGGATGGACAAGTTATTTTGCTGCAACCAAATACATCTTTGCGTTCACTACTTGTAGCAATCCATCAATTGCCTGCACCCTTGAATACATGTTTTTCCCTCACAATCACTGCAAATCCACCACAATATCCAATGCTTTTTCGTACACAAAGGTGCACACAATTCAATAAATGTGTGTGAGGTGACTGGAAAAACACAGTCATGTGGTGAAATAGTTCTTAATTTATGCATTGAATGTATCTATTACATTGTTCAGTGTAGATTCACCCACAATCAACCATGACTACAGAGTGAAACTTGAAATCCTGTGTTTCTGAAAGAGAAAGGTTAAGAAATCTCTTGGAAATTTAGTAAAAATTACTTTTGGCTGGGTAGTTGAGAAATCTTCAATTCACCAACACAAGACATTTACATTTTTGCTTCAAATGTTGTGTTTATGAGATTTGTTCAATCTCTTCATTGTTCTCCCCATTCTAGCACTTTATTTGTGACCCTCAATCCCTCTGCTGGCATTTCATTTCTTGATCTTCCAACACTTTCTTTCTTGACCCCTCCCTATCTTGCTTCACCAGTGGTGAACGTGCATCTTCTAGACTCAATGCAAATTCTCTCCCTGAATCTCTGCTTCTGTCTCATTTAAAACTTCGCTCTGTCACCAGCTCAAACATCATTTCCTTTTGTGTTGATGTCAATTTTTGAATCCTTTCCTATAAAGTACATGGAAATGTTTACACTTTGTGTATGTTTTTGCTGAGGTGTGGATAACTTCCCTTTATGGATTATTCACAGTAGGAGCCATTGTATCATGAATGAGAAAGTGGCATATTTTTGAAGTAAGGCTACAAAGATATAAGATTTGTTTTGAAATTCACTTTTAAAATACTGGTGTAGAATTATAAACTTTATAACTTTTGTTGTTGTAAATATTTTACTTGGAGACTATAAGTAACTGGTATCGTCTTGGTCTTACTTTGACATGCTTCCATTTACTAAAAAGTAATCTTTAGAGTTACTTGTCCAAAAAAACAACGTTCTGTGACTTTGTTTATATTTTCAGTCAAGGCAGGATATGCCATCCGAGGATGTGGTGTCTTTACAAGTGTCTCTTATCAACTTGGCCATGAAGTGTTATCCAGAACGGGTGGACTATGTTGATAAGGTTCTTGAAACCACTGTGGATATTTTCAACAAACTTAATCTTGAACAGTATGTATTTTTATGTGCTTGAAGCAGAATTGATAATTGAAGATTCTGTTACATTGTCAGAACCAACTATCTATTAGGTGTTGAAAACCTTGGTTGAATTTTCCATTTCTTTTCCTCTCTGCCAATAGTATTGCCACGAGCAGTGCCGTTTCGAAAGAGTTAACACGGCTTCTGAAGATTCCCATCGACACCTACAATAATATACTTACTGTCCTGAAGTTGAAACACTTCCATCCTTTGTTCGAATACTTTGACTATGAATCACGCAAAAATATGAGCTGTTATATACTGAGCAATGCTCTTGAGTACAATACAGAAATAAATGGTCAGGAACAGGTGAGATCATTTATTTTTATCTTTAATGGGGGAAAATCTGTATTTAAACAATTGATTGTAATAGCAATTGGGTGTAATGTAAAAGATGACTCATTTTCAAAATGCATTCTGAATCTTGAAAAGTATTGATATTTTGTGCTGATTTAAAAGTTTGTCATAATTCCGTTTCTGACATTAGTGTTTTGCTGTAAAGAATATTTTGAAGGTATGGTTAGTTGATAAATCTATACTTGGGGACTGTTTAAACTTTTGGGGGATTTAAAGTTTAATTTGTTAGCACGTCTATATTTTGGAAGAAAAATAATCTTTTGGCTTTGGTGCTTTTTGTGGAACTTAGTTTCCAGGAAAATTCCTACCGCAAAGTTCTAACCTTACAAAGCCTCTGTAGTAATTTTTCTTTTACTTATAGTGGGGATGGAGTGGAAGAGTTCACATTTTGTTGACTTGTTGTCAAAAACATTTGTTCGGATCATCTTCTGTATTGAGCTAACTTTCCATAATGATCATTGTCCTTCGTCAAAATAAGGATATCCTTATCTTCAAGGATAATAATGGGATTTTATCATTGATAATATGGATCTCGGGTGTCACTGCCTCGATGGCAGCCAGCATCACTCCTGCCATTGGGATAATGGTAAAACAGTTATAAAAAAACAGTTATAATGGGTGACTTCAATCTACATATAGATTGGGTGAATCAAATTGGCAGGGGTGCTGAGGAAGAGGATTTCTTGGAATGTATGCGGGATAGTTATCTAAACCAACATGTAGAGGAACCAACGAGAGAGCAGGCTATTCTAGACTGGGTATTGAGTAATGAGGAAGGGTTAGTTAGCAGTCTTGTTGTGCGTGGCCCCTTGGGCAAGAGTGACCATAATATGGTTGAGTTCTTCATTAGGATGGAGAGTGACATCATTAATTCAGAAACAAGGGTTCTGAACTTAAAGAAAGGTAACTTTGAGGGTATGAGACGTGAATTGACCAAGATAGACTGGCAATTGATTCTTAAAGGGTTAACGGTGGATATGCAATGGAAGGCATTTAAAGGCTGCATGGATGAACTACAACAATTGTTCATCCCAGTTTGGCAAAAGAATAAATCGGGGAAGGTGGTGCTTCCGTGGATAACAAGGGAAATCAGGGATAGTATCAAAACAAAAGATGAAGCGTACAAATTAGCCAGAAAAAGCAGCCTACCAGAGGACTGGGAGAAATTCAGAGTCCAGCAGAGGAGGACAAAGGGCTTAATTAGGAAAGGGAAAATAGATTACGAAAGAAAACTGGCAGGGAACATAAAAACTGACTGCAAAAGCTTTTATAGATATGTGAAGAGAAAAAGATTAGTTAAAACAAATGTAGGTCCCTTGCAGTCAGAAACAGATGAATTGATCATGGGGAACAAGGACATGGCAGACGAATTGAATAACTACTTTGGTTCTGTCTTCACTAAGGAAGACATAAATAATCTGCCGGAAATAGCAGGGGACCGGGGGTCAAATGAGATGGAGGAACTGAGTGAAATCCAGGTTAGCCGGGAAGTGGTGTTAGGTAAATTCAATGGATTAAAGGCCGATAAATCCCCAGGGCCAGATAGGCTGCATCCCAGAGTACTTAAGGAAGTAGCCCCAGAAATAGTGGATGCATCAGTGATAATTTTTCAAAACTCTTTAGATTCTGGAGTAGTTCCTGAGGATTGGAGGGTAGCTAATGTAACCCCACTTTTTAAAAAGGGAGGGAGAGAGAAAACAGGGAATTACAGACCAGTTTGTCTAACATCGGTAGTGGGGAAACTGCTAAAGATGGGATAGCAGAACATTTGGAAAGTGGTGAAATCATTGGACAAAGTCAGCAAGGATTTATGAAAGGTAAGACAAATCTTATAGAATTTTTCGAGGATGTAACTAGTAGAGTGGATAAGGGAGAACCAGTGGATGTGTTATATCTGGACTTTCAGAAGGCTTTTGACAAGGTCCCACATAAGAGATTAGTATACAAACTTAAAGCACACGGTATTGGGGGTTCAGTATTGATTTGGATAGAGAACTGGCTGGCAGACAGGAAGCAAAGAGTAGGAGTAAACGGGTCCTTTTCAGAATGGCAGGCAGTGACTGGTGGGGTACCGCAAGGCTCAGTGCTGGGACCCCAGCTATTTACAATATATATTAATGATTTGGACGAGGGAATTGAATGCAACATCTCCAAGTTTGCGGATGACACGAAGCTGGGGGGCAGTGTTAGCTGTGAGGAGGATGTTAGGAGGCTGCAAGGTGACTTGGATAGGCTGGGTGAGTGGGCAAATGCATGGCAGATGCAGTATAATGTGGATAAATGTGAGGTTATCCATTTTGGTGGCAAAAACAGGAAAGTAGACTATTATCTGAATGGTGGCCGATTAGGAAAAGGGGAGATGCAACGATACCTGGGTGTCATGGTACACCAGTCATTGAAAGTAGGCATGCAGGTGCAGCAGGCAGTGAAGAAAGTGAATGGTATGTTAGCATTCATAGCAAAAGGATTTGAGTATAGGAGCAGGGGGGGTTCTACTGCAGTTGTACAGGGTCTTGGTG
Source organism: Malacoraja senta (assembly GCA_038087875.1). NCBI lineage: Eukaryota > Metazoa > Chordata > Chondrichthyes > Rajiformes > Rajidae > Malacoraja > Malacoraja senta. Next base: position 193,997,335 of record CM075978.1, read on the forward strand.
AGACCACACCTGGAGTATTGCGTACAGTTTTGGTCTCCAAATCTGAGTAAAGACATTCTTGCCATAGAGGGAGTACAGAGAAAGTTCACCAGACTGATTCCTGGGATGTCAGGACTTTCATATGAAGAAAGACTGGATAGACTCGGCTTGTACTAGCTAGAATTTAGAAGATTGAGGAGGGATCTTATAGAAACTTACAAAATTCTTAAGGGGTTGGACAGGCTAGATGCAGGAAGATTGTTCCCGATGTTGGGGAAGTCCAGAACAAGGGGTCACAGTTTAAGGATAAGGGGGAAATCCTTTAGGACCGAGATGAGAAAAACATTTTTCACACAGAGAGTGGTGAATCTGTGGAATTCTCTGCCACAGAAGGTAGTTGAGGCCAGTTCATTGGCTATATTTAAGAGGAGTTAGATGTGGCCCTTGTAGCTAAAGGGATCAGGGGTATGGAGAGAAAGCAGGTACAGGATACTGAGTTGGATGATCAGCCATGATCATATTGAATGGCGGTGCAGGCTCGAAGGGCCGAATGGCCTCCTCCTGCACCTATTTTCTATGTTTCTATAAAGGTACAGGAGCCTGAAAACTAACATTCGGTAACACCCTCTTCCCAACAACCATCAGGCTGTTGAACACTACGAACTCCAGCTAAACTCTGAACAATAAACTGTCTTAGTTGCACTAGGAACTGGGAGGGCATTGTATTTATCTTTGAACTATATTGGTTTTATTTATTGAACTACTTTTTGTTTATTATGGTGTCAAATGGACACTGTGTTTGTATACCTGTTCATTGTTCTGTTTCAGGACATGACAATAAAACACTCTTGACTCTTCCTTACTGCCAGTGAGGATTGTAAAATGCTGTCTTTGTGCTTTCTTTATAAATAGGTGGATGCAATACTGAACCTGGTATCGACATTGATTCAAGATCAGCCTGATCAGCCGGCAGAAGAACCTGACCCAGAGGATTTTGGTGAAGAACAAAGTCTTGTTGGTAGATTCATCCACTTACTTCAATCTCAGGATCCTGACCAGCAGTATCTTGTAAGTTAACTTGCCGTTTTCAAACAAAAAGACCAATGCTGAACTACGCCCGGTTCATTTCTAGGATACCTCATTGCCTTTCTTTACTTTTTAAAATAACTTCCCAGTTTTGGTTTTCTCAGAGAATTCTCTTTGATCTATATGTATCTGAATTTAGTCCTCTTGTTTATTGAATTGAGGTGTATGTGGTTTGCAAAGATCCCTGCGCTGCCTAATGAGGGGGCAGCCGCGGCAAAGAAATTCACTGATTACAAATGAATGATCAAGTTCACTGATGGCAATGACTAGAGAACATCCCTTTCCCTTCTCGAGTGCTTCAAATGTTCACGAACACGTGGCTGAACGTTCTAGAACAGTGCTTGCACAGGATCATGTTCGCTTCTCATGTTATAGTGAAAATACAAACTCTGCTTGTCTCTCATTTACCCGCGTCACTGTTACAACTGGGGTGGGAGTGCAGAAGCCTTTTATTCTTTATCACTATAAAAGGCTCTGTCCAAAGATTTAAGTTAATTCTCTATTTCCAAAATCATCAATGTCTCAAATATGCTAGCAATATACTGTAGGAGTTAAGAATCCATCTTGCATCTTAACCTAAATGTATTTCATAATAATTTCAATGATTGCACAGAGTACTATGTTTACATATATGTTATGCTGCTGCAAGTAAGAATTTCATTGTTCCAATTTGGGACATATGACAATGAAACACTCTTAACTCTTGATTTAACTTAATCTCTCTTCCATCAGATTTTAAACAGTGCCAGAAAACACTTTGGTGCTGGAGGAAATCAACGCATACGTTTTACTTTACCACCATTAGTTTTTGCTGCCTACCAACTGGCATTCTGCTATAAAGAGAATTCAAAAGTGGTAAGGTGCAGTCTTTTAACGTGTATCAAACTTTAATCTGAGCAAAGAAAGTGAATAGTTTGGTGTGCTGCTTTGATTACTCAGATTTTTTTAGTTTCAGAGCAGCTGGTCCAGATGTGTACAATATACAGACTTATCTCAGTTTATTTTTAGCCCTGTATAATTCCAGTGGGATTGGTGCTGAGGCTCCAGCTCATCACTATCTGTAGCTATGATTTAGGTGAGGGAATGCAAAGTATTCAAGTCTGCTGATAATACAAAGCTAGGTGGCAGTGTGGAATGTGAAGAGAAAATAGACTTTTGGGAGATATAGACTGGCGGAGTGAGTGAGCAAGGGCAAGGCAGATGGAATGTAATCTGCAAAACTGAGGATGTCCACTTTGCAAGAACAGAAAGCTGAATCGTTTAAAAGTTAAGACTGAATGATTTTGGTTGCAAAGACGTACACAAATTAAATTAATCTACTTAAATCTTTGTGTATTAACCTCTTCTTCTATATTTATCTTGTGTGTCCTTGAAGCTCGCTGCATGAAGATGATTTACTGTGTGTAGTGATATCGTGAGGAATTAGGACGCTGCACAGGGTAGTAATAATTTTAACCTGTCATGGTGCTGAAGTCTTTCTGTGGACCACAAAGTCTACAGTCCTTTGTTAATCCTTTGACAATAGCATGTGAAGTGCTCGGGGGTCCTGATCTTTGTTCCAATTATTTTTACCAGAATAATGCCTGGGTTAGAAACATAGAAAATAGGTGCAGGAGTAGGCCATTCGGCCCTTCGATATGATCATGGCTGATCATCCAAAATCAGTACTCCGTTCCGGCTTTTTCCCCATATCCCTTGATTCCCTTAGTCCTATGAGCTAGATCTAACTCTTTCTTGAAAAAATCCAGTGAATTGGCCTCCACTGCCTTTCTGTGGCAGAGAATTCCACAGATTCACAACTCTTTGGATGAAAACGTTTTTCCTCATCTCAGTCCTACCCTTAATCTTAAACTGTGACCCCTGGTTCTGGACTCCCCCAAAATCGAAACATTTTTCCTGCATCCACCCTGTCCAATCCTCTAAGAATGTTATATGTTTCTATAAGATTCCCTCTCATCCTTCTAAATTCCAGTGAATGCAAGCCCGGTCGACCCATTCTTTCATCATCTGTCAGTCCCGCCATCCCGGGAAGTAATCTGATGAACCCATGCTGCACTCCCTCAATAGCAAGAATGTCCTTCCTCTTGGGGGGCATTAGTTACTGGGAGAGGTTGGACAGACATGGATTGTTTTCTTTGGATTGCTAGAGAGCCATAGGGTAGACGGTCAGAACATTTTCTCCCATAATGGGAAAACCAATTACTAGAGGGCATAATGGGTAGGTGGTATGAGGGAGAAAAGTTTAAGAGATATGTGGGGCAATTTTTTTTAAGAGGGTGGTGACAGGTTGGACCGTTCTGCTGTAGATACTGGTTGAGGAAGATACACAGTGGGGTTTAAGAGCCTTTTTGAAAGGCACATGATATGTGAGGCTTTTTGATACGCAGGGAATAGAGGGATATGGATTATGTTTCGGCAAATAAGATTTGGTCTTGGCATCATGTTCGGCACAGACATTGTGGGCCAAAGAGCCTGTTCAGATTCAGATTCAGATTCAGATTCAACTTTATTGTCATTGTGCAGTGTACAGTACAGAGACAACGAAATGCAGTTAGCATCTCCCTAGAAGAGCGACATAAATATGAGCAGTAAATAAATAAATCTAATAAATCCTGGTGGGAGGAGTGTCCGGGGGGGGTGGGGGGGGGTGATTGGCAGTCACCGAGGTACAGTGTTGATTAGTGTAACAGCCGCAGGGAAGAAGCTGTTCCTGGACCTGCTGGTCCGGCAACGGAGAGACCTGTAGCGCCTCCTGGATGGTAGGAGGGTAAACAGTCTGTGGTTGGGGTGAGAGCAGTCCTTGGCGATGCTGAGCGCCTTTCGCAGACAACGCTTGCTTTGGAGAGACTCAATGGTGGGGAGTGAGGAACCGGTGATGCATTGGGCAATTTCCACCACCCTCTGCAGTGCTTTCCGGTCAGAGACAGAGCAGTTGCCATACCATACTGTGATGCAGTTGGTAAGGATGCTCTCGATGGTGCAGCGGTAGAAGTTCACCAGAATCTGAGGAGACAGATGGACCTTCTTTAGTCTCCTCAGGAAGAAGAGACGCTGGTGAGCCTTCTTGACCAGAGTTGAGGTATTGTGGGTCCAAGAGAGGTCATCGGAGATGTTGACCCCCAGGAACCTGAAGCTGGAAACACGTTCCATCTCCGTCCCATTAATGTGGATGGGGGTGTGCGTGCCGCCCCAAGACTTCCTGAAGTCTACAATGAGCTCCTTGGTCTTCTTGGAGTTAAGGGCCAGGTTGTTGTCAGCGCACCATGCTGCTAGGAGCTGGACCTCCTCCCTATAGGCCGACTCATCGTTGTTGCTGATGAGGCCAATCACCGTTGTATCATCTGCATACTTGATGATGGTGTTAGTACCATGTACAGGTGTGCAGTCGTAGGTGAAGAGGGAGTAGAGGAGGGGGCTCAGCACACAGCCCTGTGGAACGCCGGTGTTCAGGGTGAGGGTTGAAGAGGTGTGCTTGTCTAACCTAACAGACTGGGGTCTGTTGGTTAGAAAGTCCAGTATCCAGTTGCAGAGGGAGGGGTCGATGCCCAGGTCACCGAGTTTGGTGATCAGTTTAGAGGGTATGATGGTGTTGAATGCTGAGCTGTAATCGATGAACAGCATTCTAACGTAAGTGTCTCTGTTGTCGAGGTGGGAGAGGGCAGAGTGAAGTGCCGTTGAGATGGCATCCTCCGTACTCCTGTTCTTGCGGTAGGCAAACTGATAGGGATCCAATGTGGGGGGTAGGCAGCCTTTGAGGTGTGCCAGGACCAGGCCTCTCGAAGCACTTGGCGATGATGGGAGTAAGTGCAACTGGGCGGAAGTCGTTGAGGCTTGCCGCAGTGGAGTGTTTTGGCACCGGCACGATGGAGGTGGATTTAAGGCACGCGGGCACAACTACTTGGGCAAGTGACAGGTTGAAGATGTCAGTCCAGACGTCTGTCAGCTGCGCAGCACAGGCCCTGAGAACGCGCCCGGGGATGCCGTCAGGGCCAGCAGCCTTACGTGCATTAGTCCTACTCGGTGCCACGTACACGTCGTAGGGGGTGAGTGTGAGGGGCTGGTGATCAGCAGGGAGCACCGCCTTGATGGCCATCTCTAGATTGTCCCTATCGAAGCGGCCATAGAAGTGGTTAAGCTCCTCAAGGAAGGAGGCGTTGCTGGATGTGGGGGTGGTGTTGGTGGGTTTAAAGTCCGTGATGGCCTGGATGCCTTGCCACATGCGTCGGGGGTCGGAGTTGTTGAAGTGCTCCTCAATCTTGAGCTTATGGCAGTGCTTGGCCTTCTTTATGCCCTTCTTCAGGTTAGCCCTGGATGAGCTATAGGCTCGGGCATCGCCTGACCTGAAAGCGGTGTCCCGTGCTTTCAGCAGTAGCCTGACCTCGCTGTTCATCCATGGCTTCTGATTCGGGAATATGGTCACCCGTTTGAGGGAGGTGACACTGTTGATGGTGGAGTTTATAAAGTCCAGAACAGAGGATGTATAGGAGTCAATGTCCGTGTGGGAGTCAAGGGTGGCCTGGGCTGCAAACGCCTTCCATCCAGTCAGTGTTTCCAAAACACTGCTGAAGTGTGGAGTCCGCCTCCTCTGACCAGACTTTAACTGTCCTCACAGTGGGTTTAACCCGTCTGATGAGTGGGGAGTACTTTGGGAGCAGGAACAATGAGAGGTGATCAGACTGTCCAAGGTGGGGGAGGGGGACGGCTTTGTAAGCTTCAGCCATGTTAGTGGAGACTTTGTCCAGTGTCTTGTCTTCTCTAGTGGCGAAGGAGACATGTTGGTGGAATTTGGGGAGTACAGTCTTCAGGTTGGAGTGATTAAAGTCACCCGCAACAATGAAGGCTGCCTCGGGGTTGTGAGTCTGTTGTTTGCTAATGGCAGTATGCAGATCTTTCATTGCAAGCTTGGCATTAGCATCAGGAGGAATATAGGCTGCAGTCACAACAGTGGAGGTAAACTCTCTGGGCAGATAGAACAGTGTGCATCTAACCAAGAGGAACTCTAGGTTAGCTGAGCAGTGACTCTCGATGATGGTGGTGTCCGTGCACCATGCTTTGTTTACATAAATGCACAGACCTCCACCTCTGTCCTGTCCGCTCGGAGTAAATGCCGCCCCGTTAGCTGGATGGCGCTGTCAGGAACGTCGGTGTTGAGCCAAGTTTCAGTGAGGATCAAGATGCTGCAGTCTTTCATCCAGTTGTGGGAGGTGATCCTTAGCTGGAGTTGTCCATTTTGTTTGCCAGTGAGCGCACGTTGGAGAGGAAAAGGCTAGGAATCGCTAGCCTGTGTGGGGCTAGCTCTAACGTGGCCTTTAACCCACCTCTGCGTCCCCGGCGGTGCTTCCGTTCACGTCGCCGTCTGTTGGTGCTTCCGGTCGGCCGAGCTGGCTTGGTGCACGCTGGTATTCTGCCGCCCCACGGCACCACGGCTCCGCTGGTGTTCTGCTTCTCCGCGGCTCCACTGGTGTTCTGCTGCTTCGCGGCTCCGCTGCCGTTCTGCCGCCCGCGGCTCCACTGGCGTTCTACCGCTCCGCTGGCGTTCTACCGCCACGCGGTTCCGCTGGCGTTCTGCTGCTCTGACTAGCAGAAAGTTGTTGCAGCCGCAGGAACCGAAGTCCAGAAGTTCCTGTCGGCTGTACGAAAGGGATGCAAGACTGCTCCGTGTGAGCAGCCTTGAGACAGGTAGGGGAATTGTCGCTATTTTCCCAATTTCTCGGGTTCTTGGGAGACACGGGGCGTCGCGATGTGCCCGCGCCGCCGCCATTTTAGGTATATTGTTCTTGTGCTGTACTGTTTTATTTTGACCATTTCAGTGGACCGTTTAAAGTATAATTATGCATGTTTTTAAATCTAGTAAAATTAAAGGTTGGCTTTTATATAATCATAACTAGAGTAAAAATGCCATGCGAACATCATTCGTAAAATGACTGGTACCAAACTTTGAATAGAAGGCGTGATTCCTCAAATAAACTTATTTTCTGGTTATCTTTGCCAGGATGAAAAGTGGGAAAAGAAGTGCCAGAAGATATTTTCTTTTGCCCACCAGACCATCAGTGCGCTGATCAAAGCGGAGCTTGCAGAGTTACCTCTGCGCCTGTTCCTGCAGGGGGCACTTGCAGCCGGCGACATTGGATTTGAGAATCATGAAACTGTGGCGTACGAGTTCATGTCACAGGTGAGGATTGGCAGATTGCGGATGTAAAACAATTTTTGAGTATAAAAATAAGTTAAGGGATAAGGCTTGAGTTTTGGAGGTGCCTATTTTAAAGCTAATTAACTATTTTGGCTCGGTCTGAAAAAGGGTCACAAACCGAAACGTCACCTGTGCAATCCCTCCACAGATGCAGTCCGACCCGCTTAGTTACTCCAGCACGGTTTTTCTCAAGATTCCAGCACCTGCAGTTCTTTGTGTTCTCCATTATTTGTCCTTTATTGATTCTAATGTTGATTTTAAAGCACACATTAAAAAATATGTGTTTTTTGTACAACTCTTTGAGTCTCTTCCCCTACCGACTTAATATATTTTGAATAAAATAGGATACTTGGTGTGGCCTGTTACCGAGATGCAGTAGATTGCAATATCATTAATGTGTAAGTTTATGGTAAAGCCCTGCATTCTGAATATGATGATATGCCAGTTACAAAACCATTTACACACTTTTAAATTGTGCTTTTTCAGGCATTCTCATTGTATGAGGATGAAATCAGTGATTCCAAGGCCCAGCTGGCAGCAATCACATTGATAATTGGAACATTTGAGCGGATGAAGTGTTTTAGTGAAGAGAACCACGAGCCTCTGAGGACGCAGTGTGCATTGGCTGCCTCAAAGCTGCTTAAAAAGCCCGATCAGTGCCGTGCCGTCAGCATCTGTGCGCACCTATTCTGGTCTGGACGGAACACGGATAAGAATGGTGACGAGGTAATAACATGTGACATTAAACGTGTGACATTTTTACAAGTTGATCGTTAAACTTAACAACTTGGACATTGTGTTCATAGTTATGCTAATGTAGTTTCACAGCAGGTGGTACCTACATTTATATTTTAATATATGGAGGTTTATTGGGTGCCCTATATGTGAAATGTGTAGAATGGAACTGCAGATGCTGGTAAATACAATACAATACAATACAATACAATTTATTTGTCATTTGGACCCTTGAGGTCCAAACGAAATGTCGTTTCTGCAGCCATACATTACAAAACGAAGAAGACCCGAGACACAACACAATTTACACATACATCCATCACAGCGCTGTGATGGAAGGCAAAAAAACCGTATCTCTCCACTGCACTCCCGCCCCCCCCCCCCCCGATGTCAGAGTCAAAGTCAAAGCCCCCGGCGGGCGATGGTGATTGTCCCGCGGCCATTAAAGCCACGCCGGGTAATGCAAGGTCGCGCACCGGGTCTTGGTGTTAGAGCCCCGGCGTGCGCTCGCAAAGTCCCGCGGCCATTCCAAGCCGCGCGCGGGGCGATGATGTAAAGCCCCGCTCCAGGTGCTCTTCAACCCCGCAACTCGGGCGGGAGAAGTCGCCGCTGCGGAAACCCCGAAAAGCGGTCTCCCACCAGGGACCCGCGGGCCTCCGGTGTCGCCATCCGCCAGACCCGCGGCTGCAGCCTCCGAATCTCCGGGGGTCGGGTAGCAGCAGCGCTCCACCACAGCTCCACCCGCTCTGGACTCGGCCAGCCCCGCGACGGTGAGTAGTCCGCAGCTCCGCAACTGGAGCCCCAGGTCGCTCCTGCTGGAGGCCGCTCCACGTTGCCCAGCCCCAACGACAACGGAGACCCGACAAAGAAAAGGTCGGGTCTCCCGTGCAGGGGAAAGATTTTAAAGTCCCCCCCCCACCCCACACACATACCCCGACAAAAAAATAAAATAAAAACTACATAGAAACGAGACAAAAATAATAAAAAGACAGACGGACTGCAGAGGCCGCTGCTGACGAGAGTCGCGCCGCCCACCGAACTGAAGATAGACGCAGTGCTGGAGTAACTCAGCGGGTCAGGCAGCATCGCTGGACAAAAAGGATGGGTGACATTTCAGGTCGGAACATATCCCATCCTTTATCTCTCAAAATGCTGCCTGACCCGCTGAGTTACTCCAGCACTTTGCGCCTATCTGCCTGAAATGTGAAGTTATATATAGCCACCGAGTCTGCTCTACTGTGAAATAAAATCACTCATTTCTTCTACTTGACTATATATTACCATTGTCCCCAATTCTCTTGGAATCAAAGACCTCTTAGAATATCAGCTATACACACACTCAAATACCAGAGTCTAGATACTCTGGAATCCCTTACTGAAAGGGATATGGAAACTGAGTGAAGACATTATTGTTACAGTGAACCTCTGCTCCGGTTCACATACCCAGCCCTGTGAGACTATCTCTCAACACCTAGCCCTTTATTGCCAATGAAAAGAAGAAACATTGCAGATGCTGGTAATCTGAACTTAAAGTTGAAAATGCTGTAAATACACAACAGGACTGGTTGCATCTGTGGGAACAGGAACAGCTAGCGTTTCAGGTGGAAGCCCCTTCAGCAGAGTAGAACAGTGGGGTTCGGCATTCCTGAATCAGTAGTGGACACTCTTCAACCGGAAACATTAGTTCTGTTGTTGAGTAATTCCAGCATTTTATGTTTGTATCTCTCGTCGCCCCTCATGTTTTGATCAGAAGCCCTCTCATTCCACTGAATCCAAGAAAATTGCTTCTACTCGATCTCTTTGTTGGTCAACTCTTCCAGAACCAGGAACCACATTTTGAGAATAAGGAGTAAGCCGTTTAGACGAGGAAACACTTGTTCTCACAGAGAGTGGTGAGTCTGTGGAATTCTCTGCCTCAGAGGGCGGTGGAGGCACGTTATCTGGATGCTTTCAAGAGAGAGCTAGATAGGGCTCTTGAAGATAGCAGAGTCATGGGATATGGGGAGAAGGTAGGAACGGGGTACTGATTGGGGATGATCAGCCATGATCACATTGAATGACAGTGCTGGCTCGAAGGGCCAAATGGCCTCCTCCTGCACCTATTGTCTGTCTCTTCTTTCATCCCAGGAATCGTTTGTTTGAACCTTGCACTAACCTAAATGGCAAGAATAACCTCCTTGAAGGCAGCAGCTTAACTGCCCACAACTTCCAACTGCTGCCTCAACAACGTTGTATACATTGGAACAATGTTGGCTTAATCTCCTCCTCCAAACACCTTGCAGTAAAAGTTATCACATTGGTTACTAATTTCTTACCACACTACTCTGTTTTATTTACCAGAAATTCAAATCATTTACATCAAGATTTACTATCAACTTAAAAACAATGCTTTGCCTCATGTCTATAATGGCGATAAATATTCTAAATGTCACATATTGTCAATTCAATTAACCTATACTCCTTTGGATTTCAAAATACTCCCTTATAAGCAAGTTTTTTATTATCTGCAAATTTGTATACCCTTTACTATGTCCCTTTATATGATTCATTAACACAGTTTGTAAATACCAAAGCCTCAATATTTATACCAATTCATCAATTTATTCTTTCTATTGACTTGTATTTCTGGAATAGACAATCGGTGCAGGAGTAGGTCATTCGGCCCTTCGAGCCAGCACCGCCATTCAATGTGGTCATGGCTGATCATCCATAATCAGTACCCCGTTCCAGCCTTCTCCCCATATCTCCTGACTCCGCTATCTTTAAGAGCCCTATCAAGTTCTCTCTTGAACGTATCCAGAGAACCGGCCTCCACTGCCCTCTGAGGCAGAGAATGCCACAGACTCACCACTCTCTGTGTGAAAAAGTGTATCCTCTCTCTCTCCGTTCTAAATGGCTTTCCCCTTATTCTTAAACTGTGGCCCCTGGTTCTGGACCCCAGAAACATCGGGAACATCGGGACACAACGTCCCCATCTTTGTGAATATTACTTCTAAACTAGGAAATCTTGCGTAGCAAGTCTTCTTATGATATCTAATTGAGTGTATAAAATCATGAGAGGAATAGATCGGATAGATGCACAGAGCCTCTTGCCCAGAGTAGATGAATCGAGGAACAGAGGACATAGGTTTAAGGTGAAGGGGAAAAGATAGAATAGGAATCTGAGGGGTAACCTTTTCACACAAAAGGTGGTGGGTGTATGGAACAAGCTACCAGAGGAGTTGAGACAGGGACTACCCCAACTTTTAAGAAACAGTTAGACAGGTACATGGATAAGACAGGTTTGGAAGGATATGGACCAAACACGGGCAGGTGGGACCAGTGTAGCTGGGACATGTTGGCCGGTGAGGGCAAGTTGGGCCGAAGGGCCTGTTTCCACACTACCACTCTGACTATGAGCATATCTTTCAGTAGAAATATTGTCCTGCGGTTTTGCCTACAAATTGCAATCTGAATTTGAAAAATTACTTTCGTAGCATGTTGCAATTGTAGATTTCAGCATTTTCTGAAGATTAATATCAAGCTAGCAGGCTGTAGTTCCACATTTTCTTCTGCCTTGAATTAATCTCTTTAAATTTACTAGCGTCCAGCTTATACATTCACAACCTTGGCAGTTACAGTGTCCTCCATAATGTTTGGGTCAAAGACCCATCATTTATTTATTTGCCTCTGTACTCCACAATTTGAGATTTGCAATAGAAAAAAATCACATGAGGTTAAAGTGCACATTGTCAGATTTTAATAATGGGTATTTTTATACATTTTGGTTTCACCCTGTAGAAATTATAGCAATTACAATTTTGGGGGCTAGTCCCCTTCAGTTTTCTCGTCAGCATATAAAAGGCATGCTCAATTGGGTTCAGATCGGATGATTGACTTGGTCACTCAAGAATTGACAATTTTTTAGCTTTGAAAATCTCCTTTGTTGCTTTAGCATTATGTTTGGGATCATTGTCTTGCTGTAGAATGAACCGCCGGCCAATGAGTTTTGAGGCATTTGTTTGAACTTGAGCAGATAGGATTCCTTCAGAATTCATTCTGCTACTACCATCAGCAGTTGTATCATCAATGAAGATAAGTGAGCCAGTACCTTCAGCAGCCATACATGCCCAGGCCATAACACCCCACCACCGTGTTTTTCAGATAAGATGGTATGCTTTGGATTTTGGGCAGTTCCTTCTCTCCTCCATACTTTGCTCTTGCCATCACCCTGAAATAAGTTAATCTTTGTCTCATCTGTCCACAAGACCTTTTTCCAGAACTGTGGTTGCTCTTTTAAGTACTTCTTGGCAAACTGTAACCTTCCTTGAAAACATCCAGTGAATCGGCCTCCACTGGGGCGAAAGATTGCAACCATCAAGTGGTCCGCCCTGTTTCGACGAATGCAATCAAATAAGATCAAATAGAACAAGTTGTCCTACAACTTTAGGCTGTGCACACCATACGCAAAAAGAAGAAGGCTTCCACTGACTTCTGTGGCAGAGAATTCCACAGATTCACAACTCTTTGGGTGAAAACGTTTTACCTCATCTCAGTCCTAAATGGCCTACCCCTTATTCTTAAACTGTGACCCCTGGTTCTGGACTACCCCAACATCGGGAACATTTTTCCTGCATATAACCTGTCCAATCCTCTAAGAATTTAATATGTTTCTATAAGATCTCCTCTCATCCTTCTAAATTAGAGCGAATACAAGCCCAGTCGACCCATTCTTTCAACATACGTTAGTCCAGCCATCCCGGGAATTAACCTGGTGAACCTATGCTGCACTCCCTCAATAGCAATAATGTCCTTCCTCAAATTAGAACAAAATTGCACACAATACTCCAGGTACGGTCTCACCAGGGCCCTGTACAACTGCAGTAGGACCTCCTTGCTCCTAAATGCAAATCCTCTCGCAATCAAGGCCAACATGCCATTAGCTTTCTTCACTGCCTGCTCTACCTGCATGCTTACTTTTAGTGACTGATGTACAAGTACACCCAGGTCTCATTGCACCTCCCCATCTAATCTGACACCATTCTGGTAATAATCTGCCTTCCTGTTCTTGCCACCAAAGTGACTAACCTCACATTTATTCACATTATACTGCATCTGCCATGCTTCTGCCCACTCACCCAACCTATCCAAGTCACCCTGCAGCTTCATAGCTCCTCCTCGCAGCTCACACTGCCACCCACCTTTGTGTCATCCGCAAACTTGGAGATATTGCATTTAATTCCCTCGTCTTAAATCGTTAATATTTATTGGACTGGACACAGGCAGGTGGGACAAGTGTTGCTGGGACATGTTGGCCGGTGTGGACAAGTTGGGCCGAAGGGCCTGTTTCCACACTGTATCATGCTGACTCTGAGAATTCCTGTCCTGAAGGGCATTAGTGAATCCGATGGTTCTTTACAACAATCCCAGTGGTTTCATGATTACCGTTACTAAGAACAGCACTTTAATATTCCTCTGCAGCCATGGTGGGATTCAAACTTGTGACCCTGAATCAGTGGTCTGAGGCTCTGATGGCTGGTCAGATGACAGTTCACCCTCATACCTATGTAATGGCTTTATTGAAGTCTGCTCTGGACGAGCATTTCCTGGTAAAATTTATAGACTACAATTCTTTGAAGATCTATGATGTACAAACCCTAAAAGTATTTTTAACCCTGTCACATTACACAATTTACATCTCTATTTGTTAATTGTCTGAAGAAGGGTCCTGAACTGAAATGTCACCGTTGTTGTCTGAGATGCTGCCTAACCCACTGAGTTACTCCAGCACTTTCTTTCTTTGGTAAACCAGCATCTGGTTACAATTTAGCTTACGTTTTGTTCAAGGGGAAAAGTTTGCATGAGCTTCTTCATCTCAATTATTGTCCAATTACATAGGATTGGATGAGCCATATTTGTCAAAATAACACGAGTCTATGCTCTGAAAACTGGTATTTTGAATCCAAATTCAACTTGGAACCTGCACTATTGAGACAGTGCCATTACAGTTGCCTAAATATTATTGATCATCTGAAATTAAATTTTGAAATAGAAATTTATCATGGTCAAACTGAAACAAATGACATAGCAACCGAACAGCTCCAGCAATCTCTACTCCATTCTGATCTCAAACATCGTCTGTGACGTGTGGGTCAGTAGGTTAATTCAACACTGACAATTGTCCTTGGTGCACAGGATGAATAATGTAATCTGGGGGGGAGTTGATGGGAATGTGGTGAGAATAAAATGGGATTGGTATGGAGATGGTGTAACTGGGTGCTTGACTGTTGGCTTGGACATAGTGGGCCAAAGGGCCGTTTCTCTCTGACTCCAAATAGGACATTGAAAGTAATACTTGTTCTATTGAACGTTGCCTCATAATGATCAGTTATGGTGTGTTGAAGTATTCTTGGTTAAAAAGATAGTTTAAACTTTAAGCTAACATTAACTTTAAGTTGCCATTTTTTCCACTTTCCCTCAAAGATCCATGATGGCAAGAGAGTGATGGAATGCCTGAAGAAAGCTTTGAAGATAGCAAATCAGTGCATGGATCCATCATTACAAGTTCAGCTGTTCACTGAAATCCTTAATCGATATATATATTTTTATGAGAAAGAAAATGAGGCGGTAAGATTAAATTTATTTAATCTAAATACCTACTTGTTTTATTGCTACTTTGTGCAACAAAAAAAGTCTGATTTTCTGGATCGTTGCAGTAATAAGTCATGTTGACTTGATTACAAATGTTTTATTGTAGGTCTAATCAGTTAATCTAACTCATTGAGTGACATTGCATATGTTGGAATAGATTAGAGACTGGAAATTTGGGGACCAAATATATTGATGTTGCCCACATTTTTTCATGATATGTGTGATATCCAGAGAGATGGGTTGTACGCGAGGTTGAACACTGGCTCGATTTGTCGTTGGTCTCATTGTGGTTAAGTGGTCAGATTGGGTTACGAAGTTAGTTAGTGCAGCAAATGGAGTTTGTGTTTGACCAATTGAAGCTTCTGCAGCATCATAACATCAGCAAAATCAAACATCTCATCCTCTCTGCATTGCCCCATGTCATCCATCTTTCTGCAGCCTTTGATACTGTCCCACATAAGAGATTAGTATACAAACTTAAAGCACACAGCATTGGGGGTTCAGTATTGATGTGGATAGAGAACTGGCTGGCAGACAGGAAGCAAAGAGTAGGAGTAAACGGGTCCTTTTCACAATGGCAGGCAGTGACTAGTGGGGTACCGCAAGGCTCAGTGCTGGGACCCCAGCTATTTACGATATATATTAATGATTTGGACGAGGGAATTGAATGCAACATCTCCAAGTTTGCGGATGACACGAAGCTGGGGGGCAGTGTTAGCTGTGAGGAGGATGCTCGGAGTCTGCAAGGTGACTTGGATAGGCTGGGTGAGTGGGCAAATGCTTGGCAGATGCAGTATAATGTGGATAAATGTGAGATTATCCACTTTGGTGGCAAAAACGGGAAAGTAGACTATTATCTGAATGGTGGCCGATTAGGAAAAGGGGCGATGCAACGAGACCTGGGTGTCATGGTACACCAGTCATTAAAAGTAGGCATGCAGGTGCAGCAGGCAGTGAAGAAGGCGAATGGTATGTTAGCATTCATAGCAAAAGGATTTGAGTATAGGAGCAGGGAGGTTCTACTGCAGTTGTACAGGGTCTTGGTGAGACCACACCTGGAGTATTGCGTACAGTTTTGGTCTCCAAATCTGAGGAAAGACATTCTTGCCATAGAGGGAGTACAGAGAAGGTTCACCAGACTGATTCCTGGGATGTCAGGACTTTCATACGAAGAAAGACTGGATAGACTCGGCTTGTACTCGCTAGAATTTAGAAGATTGAGGGGGGATCTTATAGAAACGTACAAAATGCTTAAGGGGTTGGACAGGCTAGATGCAGGAAGATTGTTCCCGATGTTGGGGAAGTCCAGAACAAGGGGTCACAGTTTAAGGATAAGGGGGAAATCTTTTAGGACCGAGATGAAGAAAACATTTTTCACACAGAGAGTGGTGAATCTGTGGAATTCTCTGCCACAGAAGGTAGTTGAGGCCAGTTCATTGGCTATATTTAAGAGGGAGTTAGATGTGGCCCTTGTGGCTAAAGGGATCATGGGGTATGGAGAGAAAGCAGGTACAGGATACTGAGTTGGATGATCAGCCATGATCATATCGAATGGCGGTGCAGGCTCGAAGGGCCGAATGGCCTTCTCCTGCACCTGTTTTCTATGTTTCTATGTTTCTATGTTAACTTTCCCATCCCACATCAAGATTGACTACCAGCATCCAATGCAGCAGAAGTGTCTTTGCTCATACCCAATCCCAGGGCGTGTCTTTGCGTCTATCTACCCAATCCCAGGGCATTGATCTAATCTACGCTTGTCCATAGCCAGCAATCTCCAGCATTCATTCATTCCTTCCTATTCTACTGCATGCTTGGTCACTTATGGAAACTTCAAAGGATCAGTTAGGGCTATTTCCTCTGCTCTAAGCAATACCATCCAAAGGGATGGATGGTGTCCTGTTTCAAAATGCTTCGTGCATCTGTGTTATGTAGACTAGGAAAATCTGTACTTTTTACCAGGTGTGGGGATTGCTGGTTGGTGCGGACTCAGTGGGCCAAAGAGCTTGTTTCTGCGCTGTATCTCAAAACTAAACTAAAGTTAACTTTTTCCAACAAACTTTTATTGCAGGTGACAATTCAAGTCTTAAATCAGCTTATTCAAAAAATAAGGGAAGATCTTCCAAACTTGGAATCCAGTGAAGAAACTGAACAAATTAACAAACACTTTCACAACACACTGGAGCACCTGCGCCTGCGGAGGGAATCGCCCGAGGCCGACGGACCAATTTATGAAGGTCTCGTGTTGTAACTTAGCGTCACATCAAATTATAGATTCCAGAAAACAAAGTTAAATCTCTATCACACCTCCTTCTCTGTCGTAGATGGTTATGGAATGTGCCTTTTAGACATGCCAAGACAATAGGATTGCCATTGAATTGTATCATATTATTTTCTATCTATTGACCAGTACTGTCCAGGAAGAACTAGTGAAAAACTCAAAAATATTTCAAGATGTGATTAAAGGATATTTTATCTTTCATAACATGATTAGTTCCTGTCCATTTCAATTTGAACATAGATTAATCATGATGACTAAATTGATCTTTTAAATTTTTTTTATTACACTCCAGTTGCAAAATCTCTTTGGTTGAATTCCTGAACATTGCCTAAGAATCTAAGTAAACCTACACTGATTTACGACATTTTTTTCCACTTTATTTCAAAGTCAACACTGAAGTGGGATATTTACACAAGCAAAATGTTTTCTCGTGATTCAGACTACTTGGATGGAGCAGTAAATGTTTGTTAAGGAATTAAGTCTATGGATTAGATCTCATGAATGTGGTTAATTGGTACAGTCACCTCTGGAAAGAGTGTAAAATTGTAACTTTTACAAAATGAAAAACGTCACCCATCTGAATAGAAAAACACAAATCACATTGTAAGTGTTATAAGCAAGTTTCTTATGTTGACTTAATTAGTAAACGATCCTTCATAATATATTGATGTTGCTGTCTTCTTTAGAAGCAGGGAGTTTATAATTGCCACACTAAAATACACTATTTGTTGACCTTCCTTATAATCTTTTAACACAATTGTTGCAACATTTTCCTATTTTACAAAATATATTGTAATATTCAAAACAATTTAGCCAATCACATCGGTGCACTGGAACTAGGATAAAATTGTTAAACTCTCATTAAACAGGTTGTATTTTGTGTTCCATTGTGTAAATGCAGTTGAACACTTTCACATTGAAATGAAGACCGTTTTAAGTTTTGGGCAAGGAGACATGCCTTTCATGAAGTTTTCAAGTCTGGTTCATTGTATCTTACTGTTTGTTCATCTCCTTTACAACATTCAAAATGAATAACATAATCTGGGAATGGAGAGTCCCAAAGTTCAGCATCTTTATCCAATTCTGTTTTCACCATAGGGACCATCTTTTTTTAAACTGGAACACAAGTAAATTCCTACTTTTTAACTGTGGCTCCATTGACTCGGGTAAAACATCAGGCAGGGTTTTTGATCCAGTTTGCAATCTATAGACTCTGCTGTGAATAGAAATATTTGGAGTTCATTTGAGAAAGGAGTGTGTGATTGCAATGCCTCAAGTTGCTTACCCTGCAAAACATACACAATGGCCATTGATGCCCTTTGGATCACAGTTCATACGGGAGCGGGTGGCATTGAAAGAGTTGACAGGGATGAAGGAATGGGAAATTATAATTTTAAACAAAAGAATCCAAACTGTGTTAAAACTAGTAAGGTTCGATGTCACAGTCATGATAATCTGGAAGGTACTGACTTTCTAATTGAACATTCAATGAATTGAATACAAATAGTTTCTATAGATTTGAGAAAACTAGTGGAAAAGAAAATTCAACAATCAAACTTTGGGCCAGGCAAATGTCCTTTTTTATTGAACTCAAGAACTTGAATGTGCAAACATTATAGATATGTCACAGTTCTACCTGCTTTAGTGGTTGAATCATGCTACAGGAAATATCAATCTAACCAAATTCTACAAAACTCAAATGCAATTCTTTTGACTGATTTGTTTTATGCTAGCAGATGCATGATTCTGTTTCTGGTTACTTTGACTATCGGTAGGCAGTTATTTTGTATATGGTGGTGCCTAATTTCATGTACATTTGTTTTTATAGGTACCTTTCTTTGTAGAAATTCATAACTGCCAATTGTTTCTGTTTGTCCTCATTATGGTTTGTCACCCAAATAGAAAAGGGGACCTGCCTAGTGATTATGACATAAAAGCAAACTGCACACCACTCTTTAAACAAACTCAAAGTAAAACAACATTTCCCCCATTGAATATGCTAAATGTTTTCACTATGTAGATAAGAAATGTGTTTCAGCATTTTACATCTTTAAGAAGCTACCAGATAAATTGCCTCCAATTGAACAAGGAGAAACATCGATGGACACTTAAATTCTCAAACCAGGGTAATTCACGTGTTTGAACTTATAAAGTACAACTTTCTTTTTCTTTTAAAGCTTTCCAATTGTCTGTAAGTCTACAAATGGCACACTTTTAGTAGTATCTGCCTTGTATTACACAGCTGCTACATGGGTGATCTAGGGTGAAAAACTAAATGCATTTTAAGGATAGGAAAGTCTTGATTAGCAGGATCAGAAGTACTCCATGAATCGCACTGCTTTTGGTGAGTTCATGACCTAATTTGTGTTCTTACTAAATTTGTTGGTCAATTTCCTTAATCTATGTTGAAACTCTTGCATTGTCTATTTTAGATATTGATATTGCTTCTTCCCTAGAATGCTTACTCTTTATATTCTGCTATAGGTATAGTTGTAGTGTTGAATTCTATAGTAGTTATAAAACTCTATTCTAAAATTAGGCACATTGCATACTTGAGCTGCTAAATTGATTAAAAAGGTTGTTCCCTGTATTCAGATGTATTTGTATACATGTATCCTTGCAACTGAGCATGTATTCATTTCCCACTAGAGAAATGAAATATACTTTTGGAAATCACTGTAACATACTTGTAAGCTTTATAATTCCTTTGTAAATTAACTGAAGTATTATGGTCAATGTATTCGACAAAGGCTATTAAAATGCTTGACCAAGTACTGGATCTGTACTGTTTTTGCATGAAATATTGTCCGGATACAATAAAAAATCTTGCTAACACAGATCTTTTGGAAGGCAGATTATATTAGGGAATTAGTATGCAAAAGGTGTGGGAGGACACCCATGCAGTCACAGGACGAATGTGCAAACTCCACGCAAACAGCAGCTGAGGTCGGGTTCGAACCTGGGTGCCGTGAGGCAGCATCTGTGTTACAGTGCTGCCCCTACTGTAAATTACACCTCGGCATAGATCGGTTCCAAAAGAGTCAAAGGGGTGTCGCAGGCATGAGACACAAGTTAAGAATCTACAGTGATATAGGGAGAGGGAATGGGAGTGCTGGGAGCTGGCATGTGTCAATGGTCCCTTGTAATGCATCCTTATGTCAATTGCAGAATTAGAAATCTTCCCATCTCCACCCTTATCTGCAGAGACGTCCCCTCCGCAACTCCTGCAGAAGATGCAACACCTGTCCCTATACCTCCTACCTTGACCATCCAAGGGCTGCGACAGTCCTTTCAGGTGAGGCAGAGGTTTGCATGCACCTCCTCCAACCTCATCTGCTGTATTTGCTGCTCCAGGTGTGGACTCTTATACCTTGGCAAGACCAAGCTCAGGTTTGGCGAACGTCTGCTGAACACCTTGACTCAGTACACCTAGACCTATGCAACTTCCTGGTTGCTAAACAAATTAACTCTCCCTCCCATTCCCGCACTGACCTTTCTGTCTTGGGCCGCCTCCATTGTCAGAGTGAGGCCAAATGCAAATTGGGGGAACAGCACCTATTTTCCTTGGACAGCTTACAACCCAGCGGTATGAATATTGATGTCTCTTAACTTCAAGTGTCTCTTGCTTTCCCTCTCATCATCCTGGTGGGTACTGCCAGAGAAAGTTCACAAGTCATAGGAGCAGAATTAGACCATTTGGCCCATTGAGTCCACTCCGCCATTCAATCATGGCTGATCTCTGCCTCCTAATCCCATTTTCCGACCTCCCCATAACCCTTGACTCCTCTTCTAATCAAGAATCTGTTTATCTCTGCCATAAAAATATTCACTGACTTGGCAATGAGTGTCACAGATTAACTACCCTCTGACAAAAGTTCCTCCTCGCCTCCTTTCTAAAAGAGCGCCCTTTAATTCTGAGGCTATGACCTCTGTTTCCTAGACTCTCCCACCAGTGGAAACAGCCTTTCCACTTCCACTCTGTCTTTTGATTATTCTGTAAGTTTCAATGAGATCCCCCCCCCCCCCTCCTCAACTCCAGCGAGTAGAGGCCCAGTGCTGTCAAACGCTCTGTTGAGTAGCTGAGACAGGTACAATAACAGCATTTAAAAAACAAAGATGGACACATAAAGCTGGAGTAAAGGGGCTATCCCACTGCGGCGTTTAGAAGAGTTTGCGCTCGACTCAAACTCGCAGCGTGGTCGACACGTGGTACTAAGAGGTCCTATGAGGTCACTGGAACTCTCCCCCATGCTTGAGGGAAGTTCCCTCATACTCGCGGCCTCGTTGAAAAATTTTCCGCGAGTAAAATTTGGTCGGCATGGTTCATTTTGACTCGTAGTGGAGTGGGGTCGCTATATAGTTACTGGCAGTCGCGGGCTGCCGTAGGCAATCTCCTTCGCTGACCGGGCAATTTGATTGGCTCATTGGAGTTTTCAGGACCAAGGAAGCATTTCATGGTAGGTAAAATGCCCGCTAAACTTTATTAAACGTTGTCTGACTTCTTAAAAGTGTCTCCCCCCGATCTCACCCTCCCTCGCGCTCTCTAAAGGACTTGCCGTACACTGCGCAGCCGTCTTTTATCTTCCTGTTCATGAATTTCAGACAGCGCTTCCCCCGCTTTCCCTGCCCCCCGCCTTTGCGATGTGTGTGTGTGTGTGTGTGTGCGTGCGTGCGGTCGGTCGATCCAGCTCGCGGTTTCATCGCTGAAGGTCGATCCAGCTCGCAGTTTCATCCCAGACGGTCGATCCAGCTCGCGGTTTCATCCCTGACGGTCGATCCAGCTCGCGGTTTCATCCCTGACGGTCGATCCAGCTCGCGGTTTCATCCCTGACAGTCGATCCAGATCGCGGTTTCATCGCTGACGGTCGATCCAGCTCGCGGTTTCATCCCTGACAGTCGATCCAGATCGCGGTTTCATCGCTGACGGTCGATCCAGCTCGCGGTTTCATCCCTGACAGTCGATCCAGATCGCGGTTTCATCCCTGACAGTCGATCCAGATCGCGGTTTCATCGCTGACGGTCGATCCAGATCGCGGTTTCATCCCTGACAGTCGATCCAGATCGCGGTTTCATCCCTGACGGTCGATCCAGCTCGCGGTTTCATCCCTGACGGTCGATCCAGATCGCGGTTTCATCGCTGACGGTCGATCCAGATCGCGGTTTCATCCCTGACAGTCGATCCAGATCACGGTTTCATCCCTGACGGTCGACCCAGCTCGCGGTTTCATCCCTGACAGTCGATCCAGATCGCGGTTTCATCCCTGACGGTCAATCCAGATCGCGGTTTCATCGCTGACGGTCGATCCAGATTGCGTTTTTTCAGGCGAGTGCCCTCGAGCTTGAAGATCGAAGACACTCTTCTGAACTCGCGGATGAAGTCGCCGCAGTGGGACAGCCCGTTAACTCAGTGGGACGGGCAGTGTCTGTGGAGAGAAGGAACGGGTGACATTTCGGGTCGAGACCCTTCTCCAGACAGTCTGAAGAAGAAGGTTCTGGACCCAAAACGTCACCCGTTCCTTCCCTCCACAGATGCTGCCCGTCCCGCTGAGCTTCTCCAGCATTTTGTGTCTCTTTGGTTTAAATCAACATCTGCGCTTCCTTCCTACGATATTTAAAGGACCTGTGGATAGGTACACACATGGAGACAGAGGTTGGGATGGGATTATGGTCGAAGCCAATGCGGCAGATGCCGACATCCCGCGGTCAAGTCCTCCAGCGCCCCCTGCTGGCGAATGGCTGCCCGTGCGAGGCTGGGGCTGGGGCGGGGGCGGCAACGGCTTCCCGCGCGGGACAAGTTTGAATCTGGAGCGGCCCAACTGCCGGCGGTAGCGCGCGGGGGAGAGAGGGAGAGAGAGGGAGGGGGGAGGGGGACAACAGCGCGCGCCACAGGAGCGCGTGTCAGGGGGACGGTGCGCGCCCCCGAGGCGGGAGGGAGGGAGGGAGGGAGGGAGGGAGGGGACAGAGCGCGGCCATGTCCGAGCGACTGGAGGAAGCGGCCGCCCCGTCCGGGGAAGAAGCGGAGAGTCGACCGGAGTGCGCGGACCTGGGCGGCGAAGAGCAGGCGGTGGAAGCTGCGGGAGGTGAGTGCAAGGGGTGCGGGGTCCCATGGGTGCAGGGGGGGTGGGTGCGGGCACCGGTGATGTTTCCCCTCACACAGCTGGCACACATCCCATCCAGATGTCCGGGCAGATGTTTCCACCGCTGGGCGATCAGAGACACACACACACACACACACACACACAGATAAAACACTCATAATGCTGCTTGTGCAGCGGTATGAACACTACTGACTTCTCTAACTTCAAGTAGAAACATAGACAATAGGAGCAGGAGGAGGCCATTCGGCCCTTCGAGCCAGCACCGCCATTCATTGTGATCATGGCTGATCGTCCCCTATCAATAACCCGTGCCTGCCTTCTCCCCATATCCCTTGACTCCACTAGCCCCTAGAGCTCTATCTAACTCTCTCTTAAATCCATCCAGTGACTTGGCCTCCACTGCCCTCTGTGGCAGGGAATTCCATAAATTCACAACTCTCTGGGTGAAAAAGTTTTTTCTCACCTCAGTCTCAAATGGCCTCCCCTTTATTCTAAGAATGTGGCCCCTGGTTCTGGACTGGCCCAACATTGGGAACATTTTACCTGCATCTAGCTTGTCCAGTCCTTTTATAATTGTATATGTTTCTGTAAGATCCCCCCTCACCCTTGCTTTCCCTCTCTCCACCCCCTACCCCTTCCCAGTTCTCCGTCTGTCCCCCTGATTAAATGTCATATCCCTATACTTCGTTGTCACCCCCTCCTCGTAGCTAACAATGATCTATTCTACATTTTCCTTCTGCCTCATCCCCTTTGATGTCTCCTTCTCGCACCTTACCCTTCCATATCTCTCTGTCTCCCCCTCCCCTGACTCTCAGTCTGAGGAAGGGTCTCGACCCATTCCTTCTCTCCAGAGATGCTGCCCGTCCCGCTGAGTTACTCCAGCTTTTTGTGTCTTAACTCCAGAAGGAATTTGGGAGCAACTTGTTCACACCGTTGAGCAGAGAGGGTGTTATTATCCCTGGATTTCATAGAAACATAGAAAATAGGTGCAGGAGTAGGCCATTCGGCCCTTCGAGCCTGCACCGCCATTCGATATGATCATGGCTGATCATCCAACTCAGTATCCTGTACCTGCTTTCTCTCCATACCCCCTGATCCCTTTAGCCACAAGGGCCACATCTAACTCCCTCTTAAATATAGCCAATGAACTGGCCTCAACTACCTTCTGTGGCAGAGAGTTCCAGAGATTCACCACTCTCTTTGTGAAAAATGTTTTCCTCATCTCAGTCCTAAAAGATTTCCCCCTTATCCTTAAACTGTGACCCCTTGTTCTGGACTCCCCCAACATCGGGAACAATCTTCCTGCATCTAGCCTGTCCAACCCCTTAAGAATTTTGTAGGTTTCTATAAGATCCCCCCTCAGTCTTCTAAATTCTAGCGAGTACAAGCCGATTCTATCCAGTCTTCATATGAAAGTCCTGACATCCCAGCAATCAGTCTGGTGAACCTTCTCAGTTCAGGGTAATCTAGGTAACAGGAGGAAAAAGAAACACTTTTGGTAGAAACGTTTGTTTATTCTAATTGCTACAATGTCATGATTGTGTAGAATGGCCTGTTGGATAATGTAATATATAACATTTTCCAACAGTTAAGAATGTGTCATTCCTAACTGTATGTCGTTGTCACTTGCGGGCAGAGCACCAAGGCAAATTCCTTGTATGTGAATACTTGGCCAATAAACTTATTCATTCATTCATTCATTCATAAAAATGTGTATTTTGGTTACTGATTTATGTCACTGTTTTATCTTTTTTTTAAAAAGTAGCTTTTAATCATAAAAGTTGCTTTAATTTTTATTAGAATCTGAGATTTCTTCTAGACTTTCTTATTTGCTTATTGTAAATTATTTTCCATCGCCTTATTCTTAGTATATATTTAAATTTTTATTTTCCTGATTTTGCTTGCAGTTTTGTTCTGCCTTCTCTATTTCATCTTTTGACATTTCGTCATTAAGACATGTGACAATATTAGTATATCTATGATTCCAGATATGTTGGTTGCTGTTCTTAGTATTTACAGTTATCAACTCAGTTATAGATGTGCAAACTGCTGCTCTAGGTATCAAGTGGCACTGGGAACTTCGATAATATAGCCCTTTGAATCTGACAGTTTACACTTATGAGGAGAAAAGATTAGAAGCAGGAAAGCGTCCCCCAGCCCCGACGTCGGACTTACATCACCGCAAGATCATGATTTTTCCTTTGGCCCAATTCCATTTGCCATTCCTTATTTGCTGGTAATTTTGTAGGTAAACCCTTTTTTGGGTTAGAGTCTCTAAGTATTTGCTCAGACATCCAGTAGCATCCTTAATGGCCTTGCAGCATTGGCATTTCATGCGAGGAACATATGATGAGTGTTTGACGGCACTGGGCTTGTACTCACTGGAGTTTAGAAGAATGAGGGTGAACCTCATTGAAACCTACCGAATAGTGAAAGGCTTGGATGGAGTGGATGTGGAGAGGATGTTTCCACTAGTAGGAGAGTCTAACGCTAGAGGTTAAAGCCTCAGAATTAAAGAACGTTCCTTTAGAAAGGAGATGAGGAGGAATTTCTTTGGTCAGAGGGTGGTGAATCTGGAATTATTTGCCACAGAATGCCGTGGAGGCTAAGTCAATGGATATTTTTAAGGCAGAGATAGATAGATTCTTGATTAGTACGGTTTATGGGGAGAAGGCAGGAGAATGGGGTTAGGAGGAAGATATAGATCAGCCATGATTGAATGGCGGAGTAGATTTGATGGACCGAATGGCCTAATTCTGCTCCTATCACATCATCTTATGGAAATGGTGCAAAACACAAAGCGCTGGTGTAACTCAGCGGATCAGGTACCATCTCTAATGTTGGAAATTGCTTTACTAAAACCTGGCTTGAATTATGTCTGGGTAGTAGTCAATCACTTTTGAAATGTCACAATATATTTACTGGCTGAGAAAAGGTTTGCCTGAAAAAGCTCAGGAGATATCAGCATAGATAATTTTTTAGGTTCAAGAGGGGGCAAAGAGTGGGGAGAAAGATTGGAGAGTGAGGTATGGTCAAGTAATGACTTCACCCAAACTTGCTAAACTGGTTCATCGTTCCTCTCCCTTTGCGCTAACAGCTCTTAATATTTTGTTATTGCACAAGCTGAGTAATGAATGTAAGCAAGCTGCTTGATAACGGGTCAGTTGATCACCAAGGGCGAGGCAAAGGGAATTTTTGATGTGCAGCATACAAGAATTGAAGGGCTTGTGACTGTAGAGATGGGATGGGGCAGGCCAGTAGAGGAATTTGAACATTGTGACAATTTTGCCGTAGACTTTTAAAGTTTATTGGGCCAAAGCATTTTCATTGAACTATTCAAAAGAAAAATGTTTTCCTTTAGGTCATTCAAGTTTCTTTTCGATTATTTAACAGCATGATTAAAGTTCTGGCTAACTTGCTATAATTAAAAATAAATTATTAACTGTCAAAGTAAATGTAAATTTTCTTATGTTATTTCATATGGTTGCAGGGGAATTGTGCAAACATGCAGTCAGCACCTGAGATCAAATTTGAACCTAGCTTGCTGGCCATGTGAAGTAGCAACTCCATCAGCTGTGCTTCTGCGCTGTCCTTCAATGTGTTTGTGTGTAAGCGATGTGTGCAAGGCTGTGTGTACACATCTGTATGATACCTATATCAAACTTAGGAGCACGGCCTCTGTTCTAAGGCCCTGTGTGACGGTGACTGGGTCAGACACAATATTTATGTCTGGGTCAGTGCCTCTTCCTCTCATTCCTCTTCTCATTCTTGGATTACAGCTGTTTCTGTAGCCTCTTGTGACTAATGTCAAACTGTTGCAGCAAAACGCTTGGGAACAATTCCATTGATTCATCATCATCATCCAATGGTGTTTTTTTGTGAATTTGAGCTTGATGGAGTTTATAACATTGATGGTTGTTACTGTGAGTTGTCTTGGTTGGCTGAAAACTGACGCCCAAAGGAGGTGTAAGAGAACAGCTCTTTTTTATTGTGTAGGAAGGAACTGCAGATGCTAGTTTACACCGATGATAGACACAAAATGCTGGAGTAACTCCGCGGGACAGAAGGAATGGTTTTATAGTTAATGCTGAAAAATGGCTTCACGTAACAAATTGAGTAAGATAATGATTATGACCATTTAGCTCTCACACCTCTCTCCTACTTTCATTCATTTCAATGAATTGATGTCCCCAATAGTTACAGAAGGGTGGTGACGGTTACAGATATTCCTCGAACTATGACATTTTGATTTTAAGATATGTTCTTTTATTAATGCTAGAGAATACTAATGCAACTTCTTAACTATTTCCTGCAGTTGACTGTGATGAGCCTGATGAGTCTAATGGATCTATTGATCAAGTATCCACACGTAAGTATCAAGCAGAATGGGGAGTTGTGAATTTCAGGCAAATTACTTTCAGGTATAGATTATTTTAACAGTTAATTCTGCAAGATTTTATGTCAGCCATGCTTAAAGAACAAGCTAAAGGCAACAACCCCCTTCAGAAGCTGAGCATCTGCAATAGCAAAGGTACACAAAAATGCTGGAGAAACTCAGCGGGTGCAGCAGCATCTATGGAGCGAAGGAAATATTTCCTTCGCTCCATAGATGCTGCTGCACCCGCTGAGTTTCTCCAGCATTTTTGTGTACCTTCGATTTTCCAGCATCTGCAGTTCCTTCTTTAACAATCTGCAATAGCAAGTCAGATTGCACCCTGAAGAAAGAAAGTCAGCTACTGTTTCAAGGGCAGCTGTTATTTCCTAAACAAAATTCTTGGCAGACTGTAGGTAAATACTGTTGGTGCATTAATATTGTAATATTTTAGGGAAAAAATGGGTTATTGATGGCTGTTGGACCTGTTCTGTACCATCACTTGACTTGTTATCGAGTCCGGGGTAGATCAGTGGCATGCTGAAGGTGACAGGATGCGTCCAACATATACGATACCTTCAACTTTATCCCTGGGATGCAAGGCAACCCAATTTATTTGAACGGTTTGAAGAAAATGTGTAGTTTGTGAGAAATGTTGCTTTATTTTAATGTTCGAATTATTTGTTTGTAATTTTAGATATCCTGAAATGTATTTATTTTTAAATTTAATTGCTACTTTAATTTATGTATATCTATTTGAATAGTTTTACCGAATGCTTTTTACCATTGGGTAGTACTGCAACTCTACAGCATTTGGTGCTGCTGATGTAGCTTCCTTTACATCGGCAAGACCAAGCATAGACTAAGCGGCAGTTTTGCTGAACGATTACGCCATGTCGGCCAAGGGCGTCACTTGCCAAGTCACCCTACTCCTTTACCCTCCTTCATACACTCATCCCGTCCCAGAATCTTTCATTTCCCCTTCATCCCCCATTTTTTCGGCTCTCTTCCCCCCCATCCCACCCTTCCCTTCCTCCTATATACCTCCCCCTGCCTAAATTTCACTTATTTTCTCTCCTTATCTGACACTCTTTTCACCTCATCACCTTCATCACCTACTCCACCCATCTGCCAATCAAACTCTCCCTGCCCTCACCTATATACACCTATCACTTGCCAGGCTCTGTCCTGCTCCCACCACTCTTTTTTAGCTTTCTCTTCCCCCCACCCCACACCCCCATTACAGTCAGTGTGAAGAAAGGTCCCAGCCCGAAACATCACTGATCCATTCCCTCCACAGATGCTGCCTGACCTGCTGAGTTCCTCCAGCTTGTTGTGTTTTGGACCATATATGTATTCATTCCAACTGTGTGTGAGTATGTGCTTGAGAGTAAATAATGCTTTTTAAATTATATCCAGGTCTTTTTCAAGATCAAAAGGAAAGTCTTGCCAATTGTGACAGTTCTAACAAAGGCATAACTTTGAAAAGAATTCTCAATGGGAGAAGGTCGAGTTTTCCAGAAGTTGTTGAGACAACCCAGCTGTCATACTATGAAAGATATAAGGCTTACCAGGACTACATCTTGGGTATGTAATCGCATGCAATTGTATTTCAAACTTTTTTTATTCTAAAAGTAGTAAGGTATAATTGATGGTAGACAAAAATGCTGGAGAAACTCAGCGGGTGAGGCAGCATCTATGGAGCGAAGGAAATAGGCAAAGTTTCGTGCCGAAGCCCTTCTTCAGACTGATGCCCGAAACGTTGCCTATTTCCTTCGCTCCATAGATGCTCCCTCACCCACTGAGTTTCTCCAGCATTTTTGTCTACCTTCGATTTTCCAGCATCTGCAGTTCCTTCTTAAACACAAGGTATAATTGATGCTACCTTGAGATCTAGATCTTTAAAAAGAAAGCATGGACTGTAGCTACTGGGCAGTGTTTAACTCAATAATGACAGTTAAAAACAACAGAAGAGAAGGGAGAATGGTTCCTACATCAGTAATTAGAAACGCTTAAATAATTTGACAGTTGCAGAGTTGCATATCTGATAGTGAAAGGAATTGTGAGTTTTGTCCTAAAGTGTGCATCCAAGTGATGTGAAATTCTGTGGGCCATTGATGCTCCTATGCTGATGAAATACAGTTATCTGGGCTGCAAAGATGTCCCAAAATATGTGGTTGATATTTTGGAGACTGACAAGAGATTTAAAATTTAAAAATTAATCATTTTGAATAATTGGGTGATATCTGTTATTAAAATGCGTTTTACAAAATAAATGAAATTGATTTGAAAAATGGCATCCAGTTACTTGTGTCAATATTTATTTCTCAATTGTTCTCACACTGCAACATGTTGGATAAAAGTCTTGAAATAAAATATAATTTTGATTCAAAATTTTGAAGTCATTGAGAATCTAATTTTAGTAGTTTGATTGTCACTCTTTTAACCAAAAGGTGATACAAAGCCATCAGAAGTACAAGATTTCATAGCAGAATATTTGGAGAAAGTTCTCGAACCATATGGATGGCAAGCAATCTGGTCCAATGATATGTTTGAGGTGCTTGTTGAGGTAAATAACTCATAATTTTTGTGGTAACTACTGCATTTTGATATTTCTATTTTTTTATGACATTTCTGAATCCTATATTAACTTTAGTATTTATATTCTCCAAGATTCAATGGGCTGTGGTTATTTGATGTGTTATACAAAATTTTGAATTTTGATCATTCAAATCAAATGATGAGCAATTATTAACTTTAGATTTGTCCTTAATATCTCTGCATATTCACTGGCATTATCATCTTTCCTACGAAGCAAGATACTGCACGGAAACAGGCCTTTTGACCCACGGAGTCCGCACTGATCAGCGATCCCCACACATTAACATTATCCTACACACACTAGGGACAATTTACACTTATACCAAGCCTATAAACCTACAAACCTGTATGTCTTTGAAGTGTGGAAGGAAACCGAAGATGTTGGAGAAAAACCACGCATTCACGGGGAGAATGTACAAACTCCGTATAGACAGCACCTGTAGTCGGAATTGAACCTGGGTCTCCGGTGCTCCAAGCGCTGTAAAGCAGCAACTCTTCCGCTGCACCATCGCGTCGCCCTATAATTTAAATCGCCATTTCCTTTACTGTGAGCTCACTTTCCTGCCATAAAAAGATGCTCGGACCTTGCAAAAACTACTGTGAAACGCACTATCATACTGCTCTTTTTGACCTGGAAGTAAATGGAGTGCTTGGCATCTTCTCCAGTTCTCTTCGGAAGCAGAAAATAACACTTATGTACGAGTACAATCCGAAAAGCAGGAATATCGCCGGGGTTTATAACTTGAACTGTGAACTCCATTTTTCTTTACAGTTGTCACAGTGCTGACAAATGCAGAGTTATTTAGAACGTACATTGATGGTGTGTGTTGCTCATTGTGTGACCTATGTGGTTTTAATCTCATTGAAAGACTTATGAAATGGGTTTAATATTACCCCTGGGCTTGGCAAAAAGAAGATGGTTGGGGAATAAGGTTAAGTAGAGGGTTTCCATGGAAGTAAAAGCATTCAAAAATACAGTTTGGACTGATAGATTAAGTTGAAAGGACAGTTGCATAATTTGCTTAGAAACTAAAATAGTTTACTACAAATATTCACAAACATGATACTAATACTGACACTAATTTGAGTTTTAGTCTAAACTTATAAGCTATAAGACACAATCTTTAGCTTTATCATGTTCCCTGGGATTAGATTATCATTTTTGGCTCCAATTTATACTTCACTTAGAAGAATATCTTCTGCACCTTGAGAGACTTCAGCATTGTCCATCATTTTGACTTGATTTGGTCAATGTGATCAAATATATGATACTTATATTAACTATTACACAATCAAAAACATAATTTTGCATTCTAATTCATGCTGGTTAAACATATTTAGAAAATAATACACTTAGTTTGCATCAAAACAATTTCAGGTGACTGATTTGGAGACTTCAAACCTCAGAGCAGTGGTCAAATTAACAGAACCATTCCGTTATGAGTCTGAAACATATTCTCTGAACATGGAAGGAATGGAAAGTTTCCTTGAAGCAAAAAATCACCAAGTCCCTCTACAAGAACTATACGTGGCTTTTGTTGAGTCAGGAGAATTCGAACAAACGGCCCTCGCTATTGAACATCTCAGGTAATAGATTTAATTAAATTTATTGTTACATTTTCCAAACAAACAAGTATTCAAACCATTGAATATTTGTGATCAGTCTCTCCCTTTTATTTGACCCATTATTGGAAAATTATCAAAATTATATTCTGTTGCTTGTTGATCAGTAGAAGAGCTGTATTATTTTAACAAAAGCTCATTATACATGTTAAATGTTGTGTATGGTACTTAGTCGAGGACCACATACACCCTGGTCATTCCCTCTTCTCTCCTGTCCCATCGGGCAGAAGATCAAAAAGCTTAAAAGATCTTATCACCACATTCAGGAACGGGTTCTTCAAGTAAGAGAATCAAAGTAAGAGAATCAGTTCAAACTATTCAAAGTAGAATAATCAAAACTATCTTATATGATCAATTTGATGTTTTCAGCCTATCAATGAATTAGTTTATGTATTTAACCTTTAATATAATTAATTGCAAGTAGTGTGAATTGTTTAGACACAAAAAGCCGGAGTAACTCAACGGGACAGGCAGCATCTGTGGAGAGAAGGAATGGGTGACGTTTCAGGGCGAGACCCTTCTTCAGACTGGTTACGGATAAGGGAAATGAGAGATATAGATGGTGATGTGGGGAGATAAAGAACAATGAATGAAAGATATGCAAAAAAGTAACTATGATAAAGGAAACAGGATTGTAAGCTGTAG
Organism: Malacoraja senta; assembly: GCA_038087875.1. Classification (NCBI taxonomy): domain Eukaryota; kingdom Metazoa; phylum Chordata; class Chondrichthyes; order Rajiformes; family Rajidae; genus Malacoraja; species Malacoraja senta. The sequence goes on from CM075978.1 coordinate 194,029,572, forward strand.
GGTGAAAATGAGAAGCTAGTGCAACTTGGGTGTGGGAGGGATAGAGAGAGAGGGAATGCCGGGGTTACCTGAAGTGAGAGTAAGCATTATTTTTGCATATCTTTCATTCGTTCTTTATCTCTCCACATCACTGTCAATATCTCTCGTTTCCCTTATCCCTAACCGGTCTGAAGAAGGGTCTCAACCCGAAACGTCACCCTTTCCTTCTTTCCAGAGATGCTGCCTGTCCTGCTGAGTTACTCCAGCTTTATGTGTCTGTCTTCGGTTTAAACCAGCATCTGCAGTTCCTTCTTACACAGTGTGAATTGCGTAATGTTCTATACGTTGCAGATTTTTCTTCCAACATATTTGGAGAATCTGGGATGAAGATGATGATGATGATGATTTTGATTACTTTGTCAGATGTTGTGAACCAAGATTAAAGCTGTAGGTATATATTGTCTAAATTTAATGTAGGCTATATGTTGCCAGATATTGAGAATTTATTCAGCTATTTTAGTGATTATATATATCATGTTATTTCTGATGACTGGATAAATTATCTCAGAGTTTGGAATAGTTTTTAGGAATTGTGATTATGATTTCTCATCTTGGTTCAAATAGAAATTGTAAACTTGATTAAAAATATATATATATATATTTGTGAGGGACAAGGTTGTTGGTGGCAAAGTCGGTGTTTATTGCCTATGCCTACTTTCCTCGTGCATTTAGAGGGTATAGTTACTTAAGTGAACCCGATGGGTATTTACCAACATCTGTTACCTCACAGTCACCAGATTTATTGAATTACCTGAATTCAAATTCCCGCTGATGTGCTGGGACTGAAACTTGTGTCTCCAGATCAATAGTCGAGCTTCTCGATACTAATCCTATAACTTAACCACTAAGGTGTTGTAACCTCGAAATGGGTTCAAATTTGTAAATCCCACAGTAAAGTTGCTCTAATTCCTTACAGGGCAGAAATCAATTAACTGAGGTGCAAGAATCTGCACTTCCCCGCTATAGGTCACCTACACTATACCATAAATATTAAATACATTTAGTACATTCAAATATACTATGCCACTTTCAGTATCGTCTTTGTATATGGTTAATTTTAAAGAAACGTTGTCAATTATAAACAATCACTCTTGAATTTGAATTTAGTCTTTTTTTTTGTTTAATATTTAAATGTTAACCAATTGTACTTAAGTATACCTGTTGGTGAAATAGATGCAATGAATTTTGCTTTGTGTGAACTTTATAGTTAATTCATAGCTGTATTGGCAGTACATTATATTCTCCACATTCTTGCAGTCTACATCTCATTCCACTCAGTCACAAACTCTGCTGCACCATTGTGAGCTTCACTGTTCGTTAGCTATTTTATAATTTGACTGATTCTTGACACCAGATGGTGCTCTAAGCAAACTGAAATTTGATCTGCTTTTGACGACAACGCTATTTTTAACCCGCATGATTAAAGGGGATTTTAATAAATGAATTGCAGGATTTCTGTATTTTGCTTTAATAATGTTATCTGTTGTTTTTCACTGACACCAACTTTTTCTTTCTTTATCCTTGTGAAAATGGTCATGACACATTATCCCAGTGCCATATGCTTCTGGCTCTGTCCTATGTTCTTATTTAAGGTTTGAGAATGGATTTTAACAGTGTTTTTAGACAGTAGACATCATGTGCTGGCCCATCCATGTATTGATATCCAGCAGCTGATGTTAGCTGGCTGTGGTCTCGCTTGTAGCTTGTTCTACTGTTGACAATCTTCAATGCAGGCTAATTTCAAGCAAATGGAAGGTTGAATTGGTTTTGTTTATCTTGTGTGGCTCAGTTCCTCACTTAATCAATTCAATGAAATTGTGTCTTTATATGGAAACAAGATTGCAGAAGTTGGCACCCGAACTTGATCAACAAACACAGCAAACATCAATGAAATATAAAAATAAACTGTTGCAATTTTACATTTAGAAACATTTGAAACTTAGTTGCATTGGATTGACTGAATCTGCATTCTGCAATATTCACATAATGTACAATTAATCGGGCACAATGGGGTTTACGGACTAGCAGATTTTTCAAGCTAATGGATATTGTTTCTATTAATGCACCAATGTACTGAATATGTTTTAATGTTACATTGTATTGTAATAGTTTTTCCAAGGAACCCAGTAAGTTTAAGGAGTGGCCAGATCCCCAGTGAGTTAGGAGGAAGCACAGTAAACATTTAGCCAGGTACTAAAGCCATTTGGAATTCCTAAAGGGCCTGTCCCACTTAGGTGATTTTTTAGGCAACTGTGGCGACAGTCACTGTCGTGGCGTGACGCCGGAAATGCACCCACCCCACAACAAAGTCCATGACAAGCTACCACCTAGTCGACGACAAGCTATGTCATCCTGCGACACAATTCCTCGCGACTCAGGATGTCCACCTACGACAACCTGCAAACACACAGGCGACAACCTACGACACCCAAAGTCAACCTACCTCCACCTGCGACAAACTTTGACCCTGTCGGCGACAAATGAAGACCACTGAATACTTCTCTTGACGCCGGAACTGTCGTCGGTTGACGCAGGTTGTCGCCAATGGAATTCACCGAGGTCATGACTCAGCGACAACCTGAGGTCATGACCTGGCATCGTCCTGGTGACAACCTACGACAGGAGAAGACAGGCAACGTCAAGCCCAATGTCGCCGAGTGGTTTTGAACATTTCAAAATCCAGCAGCGACAATAAATAAGTAACGACACTTGAGGAGACCGTTCACGACAATACAGGCGTCACGCCGCCACCATGTGGCGACAGCCTATTTTTCGGCTGTCGCCGAACAAATCGCCTAAGTGGGACAGGCCCTTAATAGTCTGATGCTAAATTATTGAAGTTTTACTATATCAATTAAAGGGTAACCTAATAAACTGAAAATATTTGTTACTGCAGTAATAAAGGCATGTTGGTGTTTTTGTTCAGTACTGGTAACACAAGATAATTTGTACTAATGGAGACAGCATTAATTTCTTTTCAATTCAGGTATTATGATATTCTTGAGGATCGCGTTCCTGTTGATCTCATCGCTGAATATAATCAGTTGTTGTCCAAGTCTGAGGAGACGTACAAAGAATTTATAAAAGTGAGAAATGATATCTCTGCTAGTGATTCTGAATCTGAATCGAATAATGTTTCTATGGTGGAAGGTGTTAAACTTTGCGAAGAGCTGGACAAGCTAAAATATAAACTTCGAATAATGGAGTCTCCACTTTACAGGTAACCCTTACTTTGATTCAGTCTTCTACAAACGATATGCTTTTCCAGTTGGCATTGGTCATACATTTTTTAAATAATTACAAATTTATAAGTATTACCACCACAAGATCATGCAATGCCAATTTTTTGTTACTTTATGCAGTCTTTAAACCTGCATTCCATTTAATAATGACATGTATATGATTAGATATTGTATCGTACAAATGGAATAATATAAAATCTTCGATTTCAAAATATTGACATTGAAAGAGAATGGTTAGGTAAACACAACAGAGAAATGTGTATAAAGCTTTGCGTAGCTGAAATCAGTAACCTTTAAGAAAAATGATCTTTTAGGTATGTGCTACGCCAGGATGGCTATGGATTGCCAGGAAAGCAGGCCAAAGGAACTCGTCCATCAGGTGAAAAAATGATTCATGTTGTTTCAAGCTCCATGACTATTACTCTACTGAAGTCTTTGTTGAAGGAGAAACTAAACCCAGACTCTTTTATTCAGGAACAAGCAATGGAGGTAATGATTTTCACTGACCATTTAGGCAATGCAATTTTAGTTGCATAAATGTTGAGTGATTGATTTTGATTATTATAATGTAAAGTGCTTAGCCTTGTGAAATAGTTTAAAATAGTATTTCTTTGGCATCAGAAGGATGTCCGATAGTTGTATAGTATTTACTTTTACTATACTATTGTTATGTAGGTGCCAATGCCATAATGTTTTTAACAAACTGATTTATGGAATACTAAAATTCGGAAACACTTGAGTGGACAGTTTAGCAATTTTTTAACTGGCAAGAATTTCATGTAAGTGGCAAGTTCATAACTGTCTTAGTGAATTTATTCAATTTGACTTGTTGATAAATTAATTTTCACCCAAAACAGATTACAGTATGTATTTAATTAGTTAAATGGCATACAGGTTCAAAAACTGCATGGCATAGCCTAAAATTGGAATGATCTTGTAATGGTAATGCTTATGAATTTGTAATTATTTAACATTTTCATTCATTTCAATATTAACCAAACAAGCATAACATAGTTTGTAGTAGGACATTGCGTGACATGATGTTGCTATAGAGTTGTGTCATTAGAGTCAGCCTCCAAAATGGCTGTAGGGAAAAAAACCAACAGAGCCTCATCACCAGCTGTGTCCCTGACATTCAGGAATATTCAAGATCATTGATCAATTAAGAAAAAATAAAATGTTTTTCAAATTGCATTCATTTAAATAATTAAAAACATCAAAATAAACATACTTTCCATTCATCGATTGTTGCTGCTGCTACACTAACTCTATCCTGGCGGTAGCAAAAATACTGGATACTTCAGCTAGCTTGTTTTCTTTGTTGGGCCTCCGCAAATTCAGCATTCCTCTGCTGTGTGCAAGCTGTGAAGATGTCAATGTCAATCAGGGTTAAATGTTGGCAGTGGAACGGTTGGCATTTTCCAACATCCTCTGATGCCAAATAGCTTTGTTGGGAAGTATTTGATGTTTCTTTCATTTGTAGGTCTAATCATCAAATGTTCAGCATTTTAGAGCCTTCAGGAAAATATATCACCCAGGGTTAGTATAAATAAATTTGAAAGGAACAAAGGGCCACGTGATACTTGCCTAATGAAGGGAGCCTGAAGCTTACTGGTATAGGAAATGCTTAATATTAATGTGGAATATGTTTTGAATGTACAAGTAAATGATTTACTTTAACTACTTTTCCTTCTGTCAGTTTCATAGCGACCCACTTGCAGCAATAAATGCATGTTATGAAGGAGATATTGTTATTATCTGTCCTGGTCGTTACAGCGTGAATGGCTATTTCACAATTGCTGATTCCATTCAAGTAGAAGGTAAGGGCAATAGGAAACATATATTGCACCATAGCAGGTTTTCTCTACCACATATACGAGGAAAGGGATGATAATGTGTATTTAGGTTTGGGTTTATTATTGTCACAAACTGAGGTACTGTGAAAAGCTTTGTTTTGCATGCTATCGAAACAGATAGGGTTTGGTGCAGTGGTAGAGTTGCTGCCTCACAGCGCCGGAGACCCGGGTTCCATCCTGACTATGGGTGCTGTCTGTATGGAGTTTGTAGGTTTTGCCTGTATACTGCGTGGGTTTTCCCCCGGTGTTCACCAGTTTTCTCCCACACTGTAAAGACGTACAGGTTTGTAGGTTAATTGGCTTTGGTAAAAATTGTAAATTGTCCCTAGTGTGTGCTAGTGTAACAAGGATCACTGGTCGGCACGAATTTGGTGGGCCAAAGGGCCTGTTTTCCCCTCTGTATCTCTAAACTAAACTCAAAAAAGATAATTGATACCATCAAGTCAAACTCAAGTACAATAGAGCATAGGGGAGATATAACAGCCTGCTTCCTGTTTGGACAATGGATGGAGGATGTGTCAACAGCTGCAAAAGTAATTTGTGGTGGAGGACAACATCTATCGCATCTGTCTCCCAGTTTTTAGTTGGAGAGAATTGTTGCTCATTATTGTTGCACACCTGACTAAATGCTTGATCATTTTAAAACAAGCTGATTAGTTGAGGGGCAGCGGTGGTCGAGCTGGGTATTGTATGCGTACCCGCACACTAAAGATATCCAGCATCAATCTGAGTCACTTTCAACTCTGAACATCCCAAATACTTACATTTATATGGTAATTTCTAAAAATCTCTGGGTGATTTTCTCAAAGTACTTCCATAAATTAATAAGACTTAGCTTTCTGCTGTTCTGATATTAATTCAATAACCAGCTAAATATGAATAGTTTTGAGGAGGTAGTGTTTGAAAGGTATGGTTTGTTATATTTGGGAAGATATTATTTGGAAATATAATTGAATTAGTTGGAGAAATCTATCTGATGCATCAGTGGTAAGAGTAGTATGAGTTAATATGCAAAGATCAATTCAAGTTTGTATTTCTGTGACTATAACACCATTACTATCATTGTGCTTGTGCATTGAGTGATAAAACACAAACTTACAGATAGATATCAATGAAATCAAAAGGGTTAAACTCCTGGTCAATTTGTTTTGATTGTTGCTTTCCATGTCAATGTTCTTTAGTCCTATTCATCAAAGTCATGAATGTGGTTATTTTTATACCTGTACTTGCCTTTATGTCCTTCAAACCCTGTCTGATCTTTTAATGTTTTTAGTAAGTTTAGTTCCAAATTAGCTTTTTATGAATGAACGAACATGACCATCACCAATTATTTTCAACTTGTGTCCAGCTATGTATGTTAGAATGATATTATTTGAATTGATTTTTTTTTTTTTGCAGTGATATTTGTCTTGACATACTTTAATGATTAATACTGCAATCGTTTTCCTGGGATTGTGGTTGTGATGTATAAGATCTCTGGTCTTGCTAATTTGCATGCCAGAGGAATCATGTGCTTGCTTGTGTCATTTTGTTAATCTTCTGGACAAGATCCACTAATACTGGGATATTAGCACTAATTTTAAAATGAATATTTTTGAAATAACAAATAATAATGCAGACAAACAAAAGTGCTGGAGAAACTCAGCGGGTGAGGCAGCATCTATGGAGCGAAGGAATAGGCGACGTTTCAGGTTGAGACCCTCCATAGATGCTGCCTCACCCACTGAGTTTCTCCAGCACTTTTGTCTACCTTCGATTTTTCCAGCATCTGCAGTTTTTTCTTAAACATGCAGACAAGGGAAATTATTTTGCTCTGAGGACATTGACAGTGTATAGTGAAGAGAAAGAAAGAACTAGAGGGTTAGGGTCTTGAGGCAAAGGTCGTGGATATCATCTGTGATATATGATGTCTATGAATTTTGTTTAACGTGCTCAAGTCATATGGAAAAGAAGAAATCCTTGGGGATTAGAACTCTGGGAGGGGAAGTGTGGTATTCCATCTAATTTTCACAAAGATTGCACTGAGCTTTGGTGGAACTAGTGGCTTTGGTGGAAGTGAACCATCTGAAGAGTGGTGGTGGAGGAACCTCAAGTACACAAACCTCCACCTGCAAACAGGCATGTGCTATCAACTCAATACGAGTAGATCGTTTGAATTTTAATATAGTTTTAAATACATTTTGTTTATGAACTTTTACAAAATGGTAGTTCACGATTTGCATAGAGCAGAATAGCTTGAAACGGAAGCATAATATTTCCGAAATTCTTTGCTACTCAAGCAAGAAGTCCTGCACCATGAATGTTGTGTTATCTTGGTCTTTAGAACGGTTTATATCATACAAATATGTTGTTCCTTTATTCCATTAATTCAAGATTCAAGAGAGTTTATTGTCACGTGTCCCAGATAGGACAATGACATTCTTGCTTTGCTTCAGCACAACAGAATATAGAAGGCATGAATACAGAACAGATCAGTGTGTCCATATACCATTGTATAAATATATACACACATGAATAAATAAAACAGATAAAGTGCAAATAAACAGATAATGGGCTATTAATGTTCAGAGTTTTGTTTGAGTTGAGTTCAATAGCCTGATGGCTGTGGGGAAGCAGCTGTTTCTGAACCTGGACGTTGCAGTCTTCAGGCTCCTGTACCTTCTACCTGAAGGTAGCGGGGAGATGAGTGTGTGGCCAGGATGATGTGGGTCCTTGATGTGCCAGCCTTTTTGAGGCAGCGACTGCGATATATCCCCTCGATGGTAGGGAGGTCAGAGCCGATGATGGACTGGGCAGTGTTTGCTACTTTTTGTAGTCTTTTTCGCTCCTGGGCACTCAAGTTGCCGAACCAAGCCACGATGCAACCAGTCAACATGCTCTCTACTGTGCATTGACATTTGGTTCTGTTTTCCTTCCCACTGCCCAGGGTATGGACTTCCTGATGACATTGTTCTAGTGAAAGAAGGCAAAGGAGATGCCTTTGTTGATTGCACAGCAAGTTGTGTCAAAATATCAAATTTGAAAATTATTCAGCACGATGCTACAGAAGGTATTTTATGTAAGTATGATATAATTTTGCATAATGTGTGTAAGGGCAGAAGAATCTAGGACTTAAAAAAATATTAAATGATTACTAGATGCCCAATATTTTAATTCTGCTCAGTTGAACTATTTATTACAAAGGCTTTAATTTGCTTCACGATTGATGCTTGATTATTCTTATGTTTTAAACATATTAACATTTTCATGTTATTTTTTTACCAAAAACATTGATTATTCTATTATTATCATTGAAATATGAAACAAGTATTTTAGTTTTGGACTGCTGAAAAATATTGGTCTTGCATTCAACTAACTTCGCTATTTTAACTACCTAGGTGTTCGTAAAGGCCGAACTATTCTTGAGAGCTGTGTATTACAATGTGATTCTACAGGGGTTGTGCTGAGAACCTCAGCACAACTGTATATGAAAAACTGTGACATATATGGAGCAAAGGTATAGTCTAATTGCATATTTCAGAATTGTAACTATTTCAACATTGTTTTAGCTTTCAACACATTGTGCTGCAGTAGGAAATTTCAACTTGATTAAAGTATAAAATACCGTTCTAATCTTGATTTTTATACAATTTGGTTTTCAAATAGTAATTTAGTAGTGCGCTGCTATATGAAGAGATGAGATGGATGTATCTTACATGACAAGTGTGGTGTAGATTAACCTAATCTGCTTTTCTTCTTCCTCTTCCGTTCTTTTGATCTTGAAGTTATGTGAGGAAGCATAAAAGTGTTAATTTCTTCTGTATGTTTTTTACAAAAAATATGAATTTACATCGTACATGCAGACTCAAAAATTGTATTCTTGAAAACAAGTTATACATTTCAATTTTTTGTTAACGGTATTTTAACCAAAGGAAATATATATGAATAACTTGTACAAATAGGAAATCCGTTATGGGAAGAGGAACTGTTCAAACCGGAAATAAAATCAGTTCCTATTTGGCCATATTTTATAAAGGAAGTGGAGAGGTTAATTTTTAATTTCTCAAAATATTTCCGTGATCAATTAACTTAAAAAAAAAATGCTGTCTTGAGGAATGAGTTTAAAAACAATTATTATTTAGCACCTCAAAATTAAGTACATGCCACCTCATTTAATTCCAATAGTCACCAGTCAAAGCAAGAACTAGGTCACAAAAACCAAACTCCAATTGATTAGGATTCTTTTTTCACCAAAAGTTAAACAAGAGTAGATGTAAAAGAACACTGTTAAGGGCAATATTTATTAACTCTGCTGCATTCAGCCATATGGTATTGATATAAAATGTTAGAAATGAGTACTATATGAGACATATAAATGTGTGTGAATTGAAAGTTTGAATGCATCTAAGCTGCAAGGCTTTGTCACCACCAAAGCAAAATATTAACATTGTCATTTTCCACAGGGGGCAGGCATTGAAATTTATCCCAGCAGTATATGTGAGCTGTTTGGCAATGATATACATCACTGCAAGGAGGGAATACTTATTAAGGTAAGTTCAGTAGTACTTAATGAACAGTACAGCAGTCGTAACATGCAATTATATAATAATTAAATATGAAGAAAGCAATCCAAGCACAAAATAGAAATGAGATGAGAAATTTAAATAAAAGAAGATAGTTGGCCAGACATTTGACCAAAAAATGTGCTGGCAATAGATAATGGTAGAAAAAGAGAATAAGTGTAGGGAAATTTTCTACCATTGTAGCTTGAATTAAATATCAAATAGAAATGGTTTCATAATGAGGCAGGCACTATTGAAACAACCCATGGTATGATAGCAACATATTGGCATTACTATCAATATTGTGCATAGGTAATGTGGCAGATTAAAAAAAAATCCATATCTCTGTTCCTGCTCATTGTTATATATTTAAACAATTATCATTAGCAATGAAAGTTTTGCGTTTTTTAAAAATATATCATGAAATCATTTTTCAACTTGCCAATTGAGCGGTGCTGTTTATGGGTTGACCGTCTGCATTAGTGAAATATGATTTTCATCTTCATTTCAAGAGGGTGATTTCAGTGATCAACCCGTTAATGTTTTTATGCCCCAGCGGTTTGAAAACCTTATTTTTGTAACTTCTGAAATAGTTACTTGAACACGTCAAGTAACCACCGGGTGGCGCCAGCAATGGCTGCCTCGCCAATAGTCTGTCTGTCCTTTCCTTCTTTGTGTTTAAATAGTATGTGTTAAAATGCATGTGACAATAAAAGTCCTTTGAAACCTTTGAAGGAAAAATAAATAAGTCCTTGCATATCCATACTTAGTTTGGAAAATGGTTTTGTATGTGCCAGAAAGTGTCCAATAACTAGGTGTAACGTGTCCTGAAATTGGATGTAACACGTACATGTGGAATAAAATGCTGCACAAGAATCCTAATGTAATTTATTTGAACGTTGCAGAATTTCATGGAAGAACTATACGAGGTGCCAAAAATAACAATGATGAACAATCTTATACATAATCACGAAGACTATGGTATTACAATGTCTAAATTTGCAATAAACTTCACAAAAAAGAAACCATTTTTTGTACTGCATCATACAAGTAAGTGGAAAAGAATGCTTGTAAATTGTGTCTGAAGGAACTGCAGATGTTGGTTTACACCAAAGTTGACACAAAATACTGGAATAACTCAGTGGGACAGGCAGCATCTCTGGGTAGATGTTTTAAATTGTTTTATTATTGTCATTCTTCTTCCATGTGAAACCTGCATTTAGGCAAAAACAATAGGTGGAATTGGTTATTTGAAGTTTATAACCACTGCAAATCATTGATTATTCTTCAAATTAGTTTTCCACAGTACAGCAATATTTTCTGAATGCTTGGGGAATGAATGTTTCATTATTGGTATAATTTATTGAGCACTTCCTCAATGCCAAGTTGTTTTTTGTAGTTTAATTATAGTCTGGAAATAAAAGTTCACGCATCCTTGTTTACCTGTTGAAAAGTCAGCTCAATTACTTAAAGTAATATTAAATTACCGTGGTTTTTTATCATAGCTTGAAAATGCCAAATAAGCAACAAAATAAATCTAACGGTTTGTTTGGTTTTCTATTCTGTAGGTGACGTGGAGCCAACGACAAATATGCAATGTGATTTAAATGAACAAAATTTGGAGTTGGATTCTGGCAGTTGTGTTTCGCAGCAAGTACCAGATTTATTAATCGAGGAGTGTGATCCTGCTGCGAGTGAAGAAATAGTGGTCTTCAACCCCCTCAACACGGCTGAATGCGATGAGGCAATTACTAATGAACTCATTTCCACATCTGCAACAAAGAGGGAACAGACCAGAAGTAGATTGAATGAAACCGTAGACAATGAGATGGATAACGTCATGCCACAAGAAATATTCCCATCCATTGTAGGTAACCATTTTAAGAAAAATGGCAAAGGAAGTTTTGGAATTGTATACTGTTAATTTCATTGTGTTCACAAAATCCTATATATGAAATACATTTGTACATACATTGTACAGCTGCTTTTAAACATGTGTATTTCTAAAATCGCACTCACAGTTCCCAGCAAATGAAAAAGTGCTTCCATTCTCGATAGTCCTGGAGTCCAAGACTTGTCTTGGCAGTAGGTATTTATCGGCAGATTTATAATTAGTTTAGCCATGAACCTGTCTGTTCAATTCAAAATACTTGCAGCCCGCAGTTCTTCGCAAACTGCAAAAAGGCACTTCATATTTTGTCACAGGTCATTTAGCTGTGTAAAATGTAATTTCTATAAAGTTTACAAGGGGTTAATCTCAGAATTTATGGCATGTCATTGCTGTAAACATTGAGCCCCAAAATGTATAGCACTTGGCAGACAGCTTCTTTGCTCAAAAGCTCTAACATGCCTAAAGAGCCAACAGTTAAGCAGTTATTTTATATCTGCGCTTCCTTTCTATATTTTTAATTTTTGGAGGAAAAAACACAATGCTGGAGGAGGTTTGTTGGTCAGGCAGCTTCTGTGGAGGTAGAGGGTTGGTTGTCATTCTGGGTCAAGAACCCTGCATTAATCCTGATGTAGGAAAACTATTTGATACGCCGGCCATCCCTCCCCCTTTGCAAATGTTGCCTGACCTGCTGAGTTCCTGCAGTAGCTTGCCATATGCTCCAGATTACAGCCTCTGTAGGCTCTTGGGACTTCATTCATTTCTAATGTGTTTATTTAAAACTGCATTCATTTAGCTATATTCCATCTGCCCTGATGTGGTTCGGGGCCGATGTTTTGAGAATAGTTTATCACCTAACTGACATATCCCATTTGTGGCTAGAAGTAGTTCCTGTCAATTTATTTTTCTTTATCCTCATTGCACAATTATCCTATATTTATATTTGCATGCATGAATTTGGGAATTTATATTTGTATTGAAGGAAGGAAGATTCCAAATAACCTTGGGTGAAATCATGTAACTTTGCATTAATATTAAATTGATTCCTTGTCACACTTATGTGGTACATTTCATTGAAATGTAAAGTTGAAATAAACATGAAAGTACATATTCTGCAGTATTTATGCTTTTATTTCCAAATGTGACCAATTTACTTAGTCAACAATTATTTATTCTACTTCATACTTTTACTACTGCCTGCTGCAATTGATTACAAATTTGTATTGGTTTAATTACTGAGATCCTTATTCAGAATACAGTTTTAAGTATTCAATTGGTTTTCTTTTAGAACTAATTTTTTAATTGATTTGCAATTATATTTGGCAGCAAGTTTGAAAGATTCACGATATTTCAGTTCAAACATTGTAGGAAGGAACTGCAGATGCTGGTTTAAACCAAAGATAGACACAAAATGCTGGAGTAACTCAGCGGGACAGGCAGCATCTCTGGATAGAAGGAATGGGTGACGTTTTGGGTCGAGACCCTTCTTCAGACTGAGTCAATACAGAAATAAGGAAGTGTAGTGTGAAAATGAGACAAAGGGAATGAAGCTGAAGGAAAATGTTGAATAGATCATTGTTAGCTAGGAGAAAGTAACAACAAAGCAAACACATAAAATGTAACCAAGGACAGTCAGACCAGCTTGAGAACTGGGAAGGGGGGAGGGAAGGCAAGGGTTACTTGAAGTTAGAGAAGTCAATGTTCATACCGCTGAGGTGTAAGCTTCCCAAGTGAAATATGAGGTGCTGTTCCTCCACTTTGCGCTGGGTATCACTGACAATGAAGGAGGCGCAGGACAGAAAGGTCAGTGTGGGGATGGGAGGGGGAGTTAAAGTGTTGAGCAACCGGGAGATCGGGTAGATTTCTGTCCTGGATCTCCTCCATTGTCGGAGTGAGGCCCAGTGCAAATTGGAGAAACAACACTTCATATTCCGCTTGGGCAACTTACAGAATTCTCTAACTTCAAGTAACCCTTGCCTTCCCTCTCTCTCTCTCCATCCTTTTTCCCCACTCCCCACCTTCCCAGTTCTCCGACTAGTCTGACAGTCTCCCTGATTAAATTTGATCTCCGTATGCTTCGTTGTTACCTTCTCCAAGCTAACAATGATCTATTCTACATTTTCCGTGATCTCCATCCCCTTTGGCTCGTTTTCACACCTGACACTTCCGTATCTCTGTATTTCCCTCTCCACTCACTCAGTCTGAAGAAGGGTCTTGACCTCGACCCGAATGGGAAGAAATCACCCATTCCTTCTATCCAGAAATGCTGCCTGCCCCACTGAGTTACTCCAGCATTTTAATTCTAATTCCTGGTAAGTAATTATTGTTAATGAAAATATTCAATGTGATGAAAATAAATAATCTAATGATTTTAAAATGTAGCACAAGATGATCATGGCTTAAACCGCAAGTATGCAGTTTAGATTGAAGTTTTAGATGCAAGGTGTTAAGAGCAATGAAGGAAGTCAATTTCTTAAAGTTCGTCTTTGTAAAAATGTTGCAAGTTCTCTTGATAACAGAAAGCAGAAGTTAAACAATGATCACTTACAACAGGCAGAAACTTGGGCGTGCATAAGTGTGCGTAATATTCCTTTAACATGGAAATAAACTTGTGTCGGGGAAAGTGACAAGAGAAGTACATCGGTGATGAACATTGAACAGTACAGCAACAGGTCTTTTGGCCCATGACAATAGACATTAGGTGCTGGAGTAGGCCATTCGGCCCTTCGAGCCAGCACCACCATTCAATATGATCACGGCTGATCATCCACAATCAGTTCCCTGTTCAGTATGTCTGAACTGAACATGATGTCAATCTCATCTGCCTACACATCCACAATCCCTCCATTCCCTGCATATCCATGTGCCTCTTAAGCGTCACTGGCATGTTCCAGGCACCCACCATCCTCTGTTTAAAAAAACCCATGCACATCTGTTTTAAACTTTGCCCCTCTGACCTTAAAGTTATGTCTCTAGTAATGGACATTTCCATCCTGGGTGAGAAAGGTTCTGGCTTTCTACCTGTGCTTCTCATCATTTTATATACTTCTATCAGATCTCCCTTTGGCCTCCGATGGTCCAGAGAAAACAATCTAATCCGCAAAGAGTTTAAGAACGGAAGAAGGGTTTCGGCCCGAAACGTTGCCTATTTCCTTCCCAGTCTGAAGAAGGGTTTCGGCCCGAAACGTTGCCTATTTCCTTCGCCCAGTCTGAAGAAGGGTTTCGGCCTGAAACGTTGCCTGTTTCCTTCGCTCCATAGATGCTGCTGCCACCGCTGAGTTTCTCCAGCACTTTTGTCTACCTAATCCGCATAGAACATGAAATGTATAATTGGAGTTGGTGATTGATGTATAATTGTAGTTGGTGAATCTCCCCAGCTCTATGGGGATGATTCCACCTTTGACCGAGAAGATCAGGTGGAGAAGGATGAGGCTCGCTGGTCACTGCCACCGCCACCCAGAAATTCCAGCGAACAAGATTGTCCTGTGGGAACCCACCCATGGAAGACGTGACCCGGGACGGCCAAACAAGACGATGCTGAACAGACGTTGATGGAAGACGCATGTGTAGAGACAAAAGAGGAGCTTGCCAGCTGCATGGAGGACAGAGATGTGTGGTGCGTCCGTCACCGTGCCCGTCGGAAACCAGCACCACTGCGTCGCTAATGTTTTCAATGATGATAATAATAAAAATAATTGAATAGGAAACCATGGGAATATTTAAGAACAAGCTAGAAATCTGTGAAAGGGGTTCTTGATAAAGCCATGTGGGAAAGAAGGAATGTTGGACTAAATTTTTTTACGTAACTATTTTCATACCCGCAAAGGCATGTAGTGCAGTATCTTTAAAATTCTATAACACAAGTTGGAAAAGGATTCAATTTGTCATGCTTGCAAGGTTTTCAATATGCTAAAAAACGTGGGTGCCTGAGACTAAAACGCTGTCTCATTTCTACTGATTTCTGAATGTAAATTAGCAAGAAACAGCTTATTGGTTTTGTGACTTAAAATGTGCATCTTAAAATCTGAATAAATTAGCTTTCAAGTACACCTAGTTGAAGTTCATAAACATGCTTGATTACATCCTGTTAGATCTTAAATTTGAGATCTGCAAGACATTTTGTAATGTTTGCTTTAGTACTTTGTATTTGAGATGGGTATTTATGACTTGGCTATGAAAGTTAAAACAAGATAACAGTTCAATCTTCCTATAAAGGTGTCATGTTGAATTATAGACATTACAGCAGAGAAGGAAACTATCTGAGATTCATGACTCTACCAGCAATTCATTTGCTACTTAACCGAATTTCTCTTCCATGCTATTTTCTTCTTTTATATATACTTTATTACTTGTATAAGTCCATGTTGGTTGTCATATTAGAGACATAAGGAACTGCTAATGCTGGAATCTTGAGTAAAACGCCAAGTGCTGGAGTAACTGAGCTTGTTTTAACTCAGACTGAAGAAAGGTCCTGACCCAAATCTTCCACAGATGCTGCCTGACCCACTGAGTTCCTCCAGCACTTTGTGTTTAGTTGCTACTAGACTAAGTGGGACCCATTGGGTCCCAGCATC
>CM075978.1:194045911-194161032 GCA_038087875.1 Malacoraja senta
GTTTTGGCTGATAAAGTAGACCAATTCTCCAAAACATGGTCTCCTTTCACTGAATTTCTTCAACAAGCGAGTGGTTGAAGACAAATTTAAAACCGATGCTTGGGATGGGTGAGCGGGGGGGGGGGGACAACAGTGGGGCATATCTCCATTTTTTTCCCCTTCTTTCTCTTTTTTCTTCTCCCACTTCTTTGGTAGTTCAGCGGATCTTTTCTTCTCTCTCTTTTGCACCTTTCTTCTTTTTCTTCATTCTTTCCTTTTTCTCTTTTTCTCGATTTATGTATCAATTTACTCTTTTCGATTTATGTACCAATTTATAAAATGTTAAAAAAATTAAGCTGTACGAAAAGTGTATAACTCTCATGACGATTGCTTATTCTTGTACAATTGCTTCTAATAAAATGTATAAAAAAATAAAAAGGAACTATCATAGAAAAATCATAAAAAGAATCATAGAAAATAGGTGCAGGAGTAGGCCATTCGGCCCTTCGAGCCAGCACTGCCATTCAATATGATCATGGCTGATCATCCCCAATCAGTTCCTGCCTTCTCCCTATATCTCTTGATTCCATTAGCCCTCAGAGCTAAATCTAACTTTCTCTTGAATACATCATGGGACAGGCAGTATTATATGTGGAGGGAATGGAGAGATGATGTTTTGAGTTGGGACCTTTCTTCATACTGATTGTGGAGTGGGAGGGGGGGGGTGGAATTAAGCTTGAAGAGAGGAAGGGGGCTGGACAAAGCTTGGCGAGTGATAGGTGGAAAGACACAAAATGCTGGAGTAACTCAGCGGGTCAGGAGAAAAAGGATGGGTGACGTTTCGGATCGGGACCCATCTTCAGGCTGATAATGTCGAACCAGTGAAGACCTCAATTCAAAAGGTAGACAAAAGTGCTGGAGAAACTCAGCGGGTGCAGCAGCATCTATGGAGCGAAGGAAATAGGCAACGTTTCGGGCCGAAACCCTTCTGGAAATAGGCAACGTTTCGGGCCGAAACCCGGAAGGGTTTCGGCCCGAAACGTTGCCTATTTCCTTCGCTCCATAGATGCTGCTGCACCCGCTGAGTTTCCAGAGCACTTTCGATTTTCCAGCATCTGCAGTTCCTTCTAAAAGACCTTCTAAATTCAATTCAGTTCCAACACGAAGAAATCACTTAATGAAACTCATTTTTTATTAGAGGTCAAAGATGATCTTGGGGATCGAAGGACAGTTAGCTATTTATAGTGGGGATATATTGGACTGGCAGTAAAAGTCTACTTCAAAAGAATCTTGAGACCAAAGGCAAAGAATTCAGGCCAGAAGGCTTACAAAAAGAGGCCGTAAGGCAAATTAATTAGAATTTCTTCTGAACAGGAAGAATTAGTGGATAAAGAGTAATAGAATTGATATCCAGGCTCTCAGAACAACCTGATAAGCTCCCTCTCAAGAGAAATGGCATGGGAGCAGATAATCATTTGAAAAATTATCTTTACAGTAGGACGGTTAGTAATAATTATAGTTCCAAGTGGACAACTCTGGCTAATGAAGGTTCCTGAGGTGTTCTGGGACTGCAATTGTACAAAGCTTTTCTTAATGGCATGGATTTTGTGCTCGCTATTACATAAAAGACATCAACAGTTGGAATTCATTGCCACAGACAGCAGTGGAGGCCAAGTCAATGTCATAGAGTCATAGAAACATAGAAAATAGGTGCAGGAGTAGGCCATGCGGCCCTTCGAGCCTGCACCACCATTCAATATGATCACGGCTGATCATCCAACTCAGTATCCCGTACCTGCCTTCTCTCCATACCCCCTGATCCCTTTAGCCACAAGGGCCACATCTAACTCCCTCTTAAATATAGCCAATGAACTGGCCTCAACTACCCTCTGTGGCAGAGAATTCCACAGATTCGCCACTCTCTGTGTGAAAAAAAATAATTCTCATCTCGGTCCTAAAAGTCTTCCCCCTTATCCTTAAACTGTGACCCCTTGTTCTGGACTTCCCCAACATCGGGAACAATCTTCCTGCATCTAGCCTGTCCAACCCCTTAAGAATGTTGTAAGTTTCTATAAGATCCCCCCTCAATCTTCTAAATTCTAGCGAGTACAAGCCGAGTCTATGCAGTCTTTCTTCATATGAAAGTCCTGACATCCCATGAACTAGTCTGGTGAACCTTCTCTGTACTCCCTCTTTGGCAAGAATGTCTTTCCTCAGATTAGCAGACCAATACTGTACTCAATACTCCAGGTGTGGTCTCACCAAGGCCCTGTACAACTGCAATAGAACCTCCCTGCTCCTATACTTAAATCCTTTTGCTATGAATGCTAACATACCATTCGCTTTCTTCACTGCCTGCTGCACCTGCATGCCTACTTTCAATGACTGGTGTACCATGACACCCAGGTCTCGTTGCATCTCCCCTTTTCCTAATTCAGATAATAGTCTACTTTCCTGTTCTTGCCACCAAAGTAGATAACCTCACATTTATCCACATTATACTGCAGAGAGTGGTACAGTGTGGAACAGGCTCTTCGGCCCAACTTGCCCACGCTGGCCAACATGTCCCACCTACACTAGTCCCACCTGCCTATGGCTGTTCCATATCCCTCCAAACCTGTTCTATCCATGTACCTGTCCAACCGCTTCTTAAACGATGGGATGGTCCCAGCCTCGACTACCTCCTCTGGCAGCTTGTTCCATACACCCACCACCCTCTGTGTGAAAAAGTGACCCCTTGGATCCCTACTGAATCTTTTCCCCTTCACCTTGAACCTATGTCCTCTGGTCCTCAATTCCCCTACTCTGGGCAAGGGAATGGATATTCGTAAGGCAGAGATAGATAGATTCTTGATTAGTACGGGTGTCTCAGGGATTATGGGGAGAAGGCAGGAGAATGGGGTTAGGAGGGAGAGATAGATCAGCCATGATTGAATGGCAGAGTAGACTTGATGGGCTGCATGGCCTAATAACCTATCACCTATGAAAACCCTTATGAAACTCAATGACAATTGCCATATCAAGTGAATGTTCTGGTTTTAACCTCTGTTGTGGGTAGGGGTAGCCTGTGAATGGTCTTTAAGAAGGAACTGCAGATGCTGGAAAATCGAAGGTAGACAAAAGTGCTGGATAAACTCAGCGGGTGCAGGCAGCATCTATGGAGCGAAGGAAACGTTGCCTATTTCCTTCGCTCCATAGATGCTGCTGCACCCGCTGTGTTTCTCCAGCACTTTTGTCTACCTGTGAATGGTCTTACTGGCTCTTCATGGTTTTCTGACCACAGAAACTAGCCGAATGGTCTCATTCTGCTCCTATCACCTGTGAACATTCCTCCTTGGACTTGCTGGTGGACATGGCTCCAAAGTTTCTGCTGCTCAGAGAACAGTGAGGGGCAGTGTCCGGTGGGGACCCCCGTGGATCAGGGAAGGGAGATGACCCCAGGGGGCCACAAGTGTATGGGGCTCCAGTGCTCCAGTGCTCCGGTTCCCTCCCACACTCCCAAGATGTGCATGTTTGTAGGTTAATTGGCTTTGGTTAATTGTCCCTAGTGTAGGATAGCGCCCATTGGTGAGTAGGGGGTGATCATTGGTCAGGGTGGACTCGATGGGCCGAAGGGCCTGTTTCCACGATGTATCTCTAAAGTAAACAACGAGACCAGCACCAATCATTGCGGATCTCCTGCAGGGCTAGGAGTTATGTGTGTACATGGCAACGTTTGGAATTTGTTGAGAAGATTACAGAGACAGGCAAAATATGCAGGCAAGATACTTCAAGGTTAATTCCCGGGATGGCAGGACTGTCATATGCTGAGAGAATGGAGCAGCTGGGCTTGTACACTCTGGAGTTTAGAAGGATGAGAGGGTTTCTCATTGAAACATACAAGATTGTTAAGGGTTTGGACACGCTAGAGGCAGGAAACATGTTCCCGATGTTGGGGGAGTCCAGAACCAGGGGCCACAGTTTAAGAATAAGGAGTAAGCCATTTAGAACGGAGACGAGGAAACACTTTTTCTCACAGAGAGTTGTGAGTCTGTGGAATTCTCTGCCTCAGAGGGCGGTGGAGGCAGGTTCTCTGGATGCTTTCAAGAGAGAGCTAGATAGGGCTCTTAAAAATAGCGGAGTCAGGGGATATGGGGAGAAGGCAGGAACGGGGTACTGATTGGGGATGATCAGTCATGATCACATTGAATGGCGGTGCTGGCTCAAAGGGCCGAATGGCCTCCTCCTGCACCTATTGTCAATTGTCTATTCATGTTGAAGATAGACACAAAGTGCTGGAGTAACTCAGCGGGTCAGGCAGCATCTGTGGAGAACATGGATAGGTGACGTTTCACAGAGTGCTGAGTAACTCAGCGGGTCAGGCAGCATCTGTGGAGAACATGGATAGGTGACGTTTCACAGAATGCTGGAGTTACTCAGCGGGTCAGCAGCATCTCTGTGAAAAAGATGGGAGACTTTTCGGGTCGGGACCCATCATCAGACTGATCCGCAATGTCATCCATCCTTTTCCTCCAGAGACACTGCCTGTCCCACTGAGTTACTCATCACTTTGTGTCTATCTTCGGTACAAACCAGCATCTGCAGTTCCTTCTACACATACATTATGTAATATACATTATGTGAATTGTCACACTTACTGAAAACAGAACAATGACATTGCTGCTTGGAGCAGCACCACAAGCTTGTAAACTCAGGACTCATGATAGACCATCTGAAACACAGAAAGCCAATCAATTAAAAACTCCAACATCAGTTCATAAAAGACCTGACCTCCTTTAGTGCAATCAAGATAGTTCATAGTTTATAGCGGAAATAGTGATGCAGAGGATAGTTTCCAGCGGACAGGTCAATGAAGAGCATAGTTAATCGAAGACATAGAGGTGTATAAAATCACGAGAGGACATAGTTCGGGTAGAAGCACAGAGTCTCTTACCCAGAGTAGGTGAATCGAGGACCAGAGGACATGGGTTCAAGGTGAAGGGGAAAGATTTAATAGGAATCTGAGGGGTAACTTTTTCACACAAAGGGTGGTGGGTGTAGGGAACAAGCTGCCAGAGGAGGTAGTTGAGGCTGGGACTATCCCAACGTTTAAGAAGCAGTTAGACAGGACATGGATAGGACGGGTTTGGAGGGATATGGACCAAACGCGGGCAGGTGGACAAGTGTAGCTGGGACATTGTTCAAGAAGGAACTGCAGATGTTGGAAATCGAAGGTAGACAAAATTGCTGGAGAAATTCAGCGGGTGAGGCAGCATCTATGGAGCGAAGGAAATAGGCAACGTTTCAGGCCGAAACTCTTCTTCAGACCTTGAAGAAGGGTTTCTGAAGAAGGGTTTCGGCCTGAAACATTGCCTATTTCCTTCGCTCCATAGATGCTGCTGCACCCGCTGAGTTTCTCCAGCCATTTTGTCTAGCTGGGACATTGTTGGCCGGTGTGGGCAAGCTGGCTGAAGGCCTGTTTCCACACTGCATTACTCTAAACGAAGACCATAATTTATAGGAGATATGGCAATGAAGAGCATAGTTCATCGCAGATAAGGCGATGAAGAGCATATTTTAGGCAGCTCTAGTGATGGAGAGAGCAGCATGCTATGAGCCAGCATGGACTAGATGCAGTGACTGACATCAACCTGTGCAGTAACAAGTGGACACGGAGGTCTATCACTGAGATACCAGAGTAGATTTGATGCTCCGCGGCAGGGCAGGGCCTGGTCAAGATGTTGAGACACTAGCAGGTTATCAAATGCGTCGGCAACAAAAGAATATTGATTGGTACCAGATGAAGGGATTTTAACTTTCTTGTTGATTTAGATTACAAAATGTTACAGGCACATGCAGATCAAAAAAGGACATTTTAATTTCCTCTAACATCTGTTTCTTCAGTTTCCCCCTTCATAAATATGTTTAGTTTCCCTGAATGTTCCTTCTGGTTTCTGCAGGAGATTTAATTAGTGTCCATCTTATAAATAGTAAAATCATATCCTTAATGCATATGTCTGATACAATGCTGTGAGCTCTGTGAGACGTCACCTATCCATGTTGTCCACAGATGCTGCCTGACCCGCTGAGTTACTCCAGCACTCTGTGAAACGTCACCTATCCATGTTGTCCACAGATGCTGCCTGACCCGCTGAGTTACTCCAGCACTCTGTGAAACGTCACCTATCCATGTTCTCCACAGATGCTGCCTGACCCGCTGAGTTACTCTGGCACAGTGTACTTCTGTGCTTTGTAAGCTATGCGGAACCACACTATAAATGATAAGGTAGACCAAAATGCTGGAGAAACTCAGCGGGTGCGGCAGCATCTATGGAGCGAAGGAAATAGGCAACGTTTCGGCCCGAAACCCTTCCGGGTTTCGGCCCGAAACGTTGCCTATTTCCTTCAGGGTTTCGGCCCGAAAGGTTGCCCATTTCCTTCGCTCCACAGATGCTGCCTGACCCGCTGAGTTACTCCAGCACTCTGTGAAACGTCACCTATCCATGTTCTCCACAGATGCTGCCTGACCCGCTGAGTTACTCCAGCACTCTGTGAAACGTCACCTATCCACGTTCTCCACAGATGCTGCCTGACCCGCTGAGTTACTCCAGCACCCTGTGTCCTTTACTGCAACTGTTGACGTGCATGGCTGCCGGCAAGTGCAACGTTACCCAATCCTAATCCTTGTTCAAGTGGTTGCTCTCCAAGCTCATCTCAGGGTTAATTTCCCAAGCCCTTTACACGCACGTGGAATTCGTCAATAGTTTCAATTCTGTCCATTTTAGCAGTGGGTGGTTTGGTATGGTTGGTTGCCTGCTCCTTTATGCTTACTTTTCCTGAATTGAGAGAGTAATTCCCCAGTGCACCAACCCGCTGCCCTTGTCAGTAGCCAGGGGCAGGGGCAGTGCCCGCGAGACGGGAGAACAGCAACAGGAGAAACACATCGCATTGTGTTCGTTGAGTAGATAGCAACTAACGAAATAGAACCTAGCACAGGAACATACCCATTGGCCCACAATGTCTTAAGGGATTGGACAGGCTAGATGCAGGAACAATGTTCCCCATGTTGGGGGAGTCCAGAACCAGGGGTCACAGTTTAAGAATAAGGAGTGGGACTGAGATCTCATTTAGGACTGAGAGGAGGAAAAACTTTTTCGCCCAGAGAGTTGTGAATCTGTGGAATTCTCTGCCACAGAAGGCGGGGGAGGCAAATTCACTGGATGTTTTCAAAGAGATTTAGCTCTTAGAGGAATCAAGGGATATTGGGGAGAAAGCAGGAACGTGGTACTGATTCTGGATAATCAGCCATGATCATATTGAATAATAATAATAATAATCATCATTTTATTTACTGGCGCCTTTCTAAACCCCAAGGACACCTTACAATGCATAGAATCACAACAAAACAAAAAAATACATAATCGGAATAAATTAAATTAAAAAAAAATAAAAATTAAAAAAAAAAAAAATGGGCGGTGCTGGCTCGAAGGGCCGAATGGCCTACTCCTGCACCTATGTTTCTATGTCTGTGCTGAACATGATACCAAGACCATCTCTTATCTGCCTGCACAGGACCCATATCCATCCATTCACTCATCCATAGTCTCTGAGACGCTACCGTCGTATCTGCCTGCACCATGAGGCTGCATCGTGACTTCTTAAAGATAGACACAAAGTGCTGGGGTAACTCAGCAGGCCAGACACCATCTCAGTTCAGTTCAGTTTAGTTTATTGTCACGCGTACCGAGGTACAGTGAAAAGCTTATGTTGCGTGCTGGCCAGCCAGCGGAAAGACAATACATGACCACATTCGAGCCGTTTACAGTGTACAGATACGTGGTAAGGGAATAACGTTTAGTGCAAGGTAAAGCCAGCAAAGTCCGATCAAAGATAGTCCGAGGGTCATCAAAGAGGTAGATAGTAGTTCAGTAGTTGTCTGGAGAAAAGGAATAGGTGACATTTCAGGTAAGAGTCCTTCTCCAGATTGTTCGTGAAAGGGACTGTTCCCATGCTGTCAATAGACACAAAATGCTGGAGTAACTCAGCGGGACAGGCAGCATCTATGGAGAGAAGGAATGGATGACGTTTTGGGTCGAGACCCTTCATCAGACTGTGCTGTACCTAACCCTATGCTGTATTGTTCTATGAACAAACTAATATTTTACAGTATATTGGTTAATACAAAGGGTTGCCATTGTTATCCTGGGTAACTTGACGTACTAATATTCCAATTCAGACTCTACTGTGGTGATAATCAGTTTTTCACCCTAAGCAAAGATTTGTTTTACTAGATATACACAAAGTGCTGGAGTAACTCGGCGGGACAGGCAGCATCTCTGGAGAGAAGGAATGGGTGACGTTTCGCGTCTAGACCCTTCTTCAGACCCAACCGGCTAAGTTTCCTTTATCATCGTTATATTTTGGCATGCCTTTGTTTCATTTGTTCTATTTCTCTCTTCATCACCGTCTATATCTCTCATTTCCCTCTCCCCTGACTCTCAGTCTGAAGAAGGGTCTCGACCCGAAACGTCACCCATTCCTTCTCTCCAGAGACGCTGCCTGTCCCACTGAGTCCCTCCAACTTTTTGTATCTATCTTCAGTTTAAACCAGCATCTGCAGTTCCTTCCTACACATGCAGATTGCTTGTGCCAAAACAGAATGTTCAGTGCAAGCAGAGAAAGTCAGTTTGCTCTTTCCGAAGGTTGACAGCCACTGACTTCCATTCAAGTGAAAGAATTAGCCGCAGTAAGTATCAAACATTACAATTTACAATGTGGTGAAAGAATCTTTACAACCTCTGGTGGTGTGGAAACTTCACTTAGAACAGTATTTCCATCAGAACTCTGTTAGTATCATTGATTAAATCATGTTTCCCTGGAGATTTAACTCAATGCCCAACACACAGTGATGAATCACGCTGCATAAGTCGGGCTGCAAAGGAATTGTACATTGACTAGTATGTGCCGGACATTAGACCTGAAATCACTGAGCGTTACGTTTGCAAATGACCATGTCATGCGTTTGCAACAATTACACTCGCAATTATTCCCACAAAGTGCAAATTAAACCCATTAAAATCCTGAAGTATAGGTATAGGCTTCTTATGGTCTTTGGGCAGCACGGTGGCGCAGTGGTAGAGTTGCTGCCTCACAGCACCAGAGACCCGGGTTCAATCCTGACTATGGGTGCTGTCTGTACGGAGTTTATACGTTGTCCTCCCGACCTGCATGGGTTTTCTCCAGGTGCTCTGGTTTCCTCCCACACTCCAAAAATGTGCAGGTTTGTAGGTTAATTGGCTTGGCATAAATGTAAAATTGTCCCTAGTGCGTGTAGGATAGTGTTAGTGTACACGGTGATCGCTGGTCGGTGTGGACTCGGTGGGCCGAAGGGCCTGTTTCCACGCTGTATCTCTAAACTAAACTAAATTAAATCTAGGATTTGGACATTTATTTGCACATGTGTTACATTATCTCGTAGATGAGATAATTTCCAAAAGGGTCCCGACTCGACATGTTGCCTATCCATGTTCTCCAGAGATGCATGTTGTGGTTCAGTATTCTTAAACATACAAAAACGCAAATAAAATCAGTGATCAAGCAGTACAATCTTTATTTCACCGGGTGGGTGTAGTAAAACTCTTAACAGTATGCAGATTACAGACTACACAGAGTTCTCATCCCTACACAAAGGGGCAGTGATCTCAGTACATGTATGTATACCCCAATAATCGACCTTATCTACAAAGCAATACCGTATCTACAAAGCATAGTACAGCCTCTTGCTTCTTAAGATTGACAGATCCTTAAGATTGACAGCTTCTTAAGATTGACAGGTTCTTCTGACAGAGGAAGGGTTAGCCATATATGATTATATGAGAAGGCTATATTTCTGCAGACCAAGCATTTTGTTTTTCTACTTATGACGCACATTATAATCTTATAGTCTGAATTCTCTCTCAATGTTTATATTGTAGGGGAGACATTCATGAAGCTGTGCTTGTTATCTCGCTTATGTTATTGGAAAGGGGAACGTCAACAGTCTGCTGGCCTTGTTAATGTACTGAAAGCAAGGGTTAGTGCTTTTTTGCTGGCTTTGCAATTTAATAGAAGAGGGTGAAAGCCTGTCTTAGTTTCAACGGAATCCATTTTGTAAGTTTAAATCATTATTAACTTCCACATTCCTTCCTCTTTATCAGTTTATGATAACATTCACTATCCCCGGTAGGTACATAATGGTCGCAAGCAATTAACAGTAAAATTTTAGAGCGATGATTAATAAAACGATAGAGCCATAGTGTAATATATTATTCCAAAGTCCATCAAGCCAACTGAATGGCCAGCATCTCCCATTTTACTTAATTGTACCCATGCATGTCACTGCCAACCTTATGGATGTTCTCAATTTCTTGGGAAATGTGAGTAGCAAGGTCATTATATTGGAGGATTCATCAGGAATCTAGGGACCACACTCTTCTTATTATAATACAGGTTCCTCTTTGTGATGTTTATGATCAATACTTATTTCAAAGTAAGAACGTTTTTTAATATACAATAGTTGTAAAACAGTTAACACGATTACATACAAAGATTATCGAGAATTGTGAATGGAGCTGTCAACTATCTTTATGCAGCGCTTATATAAAAAATGAAGAGTAATAATAAAGTGTTCTAAGAATTCATACGTTTCAGTCTGTTGCCGTTAACTCTTATACAAATTTCCCCTTTAATTGCTTCATGCCATTTATCCATGACTGTGGGATCTGCAAATTCGTTTTTAGCTTTTTAAGAGATTAACATCCATAAGTTCAATGTTACAAGATACCATGAACAAGAAGCACTATGTGTCTGATTGTAATTTGGTTTTGAATCTGTCCTTGAGCTCGTAAGGGATTATGGCATAAACCCCAAATCCTAATCAGATGAAGAATCTTGTTTACCTTACAGCAGCTAGTTTCACTGCTTAACATTCTATAATTGTAGCCCTTCGCTGTTACAGCATGTAAGCAGGCTGGCATGTTATTCCACCACTGCTGGCAAAGCTACGGAACAATAGGCTATCGGTCTTTATGCAGGGATATGGGGTAAAAGACTGAACATAGGTCAATTACTGTAAAGGTGTCGGCTTCTGTCGTTATAGATGACAGAATAATACGTCATTACGTTCTCCCACTTTCGGGGTCTATTACACAGACTTTGCATTTTCACTATTAGTGTTCGTTGTAATAAAGACAATCTTGTCAATCATAAAGTCTATAGCTATTCCTTCTTCAGCCTCCGGGGCCAGTCAATATTGTTTTAATTCATGGCAAGGCAGCTCCCCTTTTTTATAGTCAGTTTATATTCAGGGGCTGAATACACTCATCCCACATGATTCTTATGCTTTGCCCATAGTTTGTAGGGTACTTGGACCAGAGCCATAGCAGGCAGATCCTCAGTAGGCAGCTGTTGCTTTTCATAGTGTCCCATTCCTTTCTGACCCATGTGATCTTTCCTTCTGTGTCATTGGCAACTTTAAAACATGAATTGCCTGTTTGTCCTTCAGCCATTTATCGTTTTTCCTATTTCTTTCGCTGTTGCTGGAGGTCGAGCAGTTAGACTAAATGTGACTCAGAGGTGTCTCTCATTTAAAATAGATCCCTTTGGTTTTATTCCTAATCCCGCGACCCCAAAGAACAAATAAGGGGCCACTGTTGATTGTTCAAGTTTATTCAACCAGGAGGAGACTCGCTCCAAATATCCGGGATTAGGGAGGCATGTATATAATTCAGTGCAGTATGTTCGCTTATGTTCATGGCTGGGTTTAACAAGATACTGTAAATACTGGCCTTATTTTATTTGTGTGTATGGCTTGCTTTTACCTCCAGTCTTGCAGGAGGATGTCCAAGTTCATACTTCCTTTTCCCCATTTCCAATTGTTTCGCAATTATTCCAACGAGGATTATTTTCGACCTTCACTGTAGGTAGGTGTAGTCAGTGGTACTGGGAAGGGCTCCTTCCACCGTTCTCCCAATTTCCTCCGATCCCAATTTCTTATCACTTCGTGATCTCCTGGTTGTAAGGATTCGCCGTTATGGTCAGCTGATAGTGGTTTCTGCGTTTCTCTGGTTCATTGGTTTCTGGAAGACTAACAAGGTTCTGGTCAATTGCTGTGTATATGTAATTAATTCACTCTAAGGTCCTGTCCAGTCTCAGTCAAGGATTTACTTAAACTCTTAAACTACTTACAAGGCAGACCCTTTAAAATAGGTCACTATAAAGAAAAAAACAATTTAAAAATCATTCCCAATTCTCATCCAACACCTCAATCTGAATACCACATGGCCAGTGCGTGATTCAGATCTCTCTTGAATGCAATTCAAAATGTAAGAAATAGGAAGAAATCAAACTTAAAATACCGACAAGGTCACTAATCCTAATGCCAGGTTACGCAGCGAAGAAAATGAACAGTCTCTTTGCTGAGCCACATCCGCTGTTTAATAAATGTCGAGAAGACAGAGAATACACAGTTAATTTCCACATAGATAACCAATACATCTTCAAAGAGCAAAGAAAAAGAAAATATCTTTGTACCAGGCTCAATGGCAATACAGCTGCAACTTCTTAAAGAGACACTACCTTTTAAAACACATGAGACTCTACAAAGATTTATCACATAAATGAGCAAGCTCATTCAATGACATCCTATTTCATCTTAATTATTTGATGAATTCAACATTCACCCAGAACTGGTTCCACAAACAAGTAACGGTCTTTACACTCACTCACTCTACACCCTCTTTCTGCGCCATTCACTCACAAATCTCCGCACTTCATGCAACATGCTAAATCTCAGATATTCACACACGTCAAAGCAATGAAATTCTCACTCAAGAGTAAATCACAGTTATACACTCCTCAAGGAAATTATGCAAAACTCTTAAACTTTGAAACACACAATAATGAGAAATTTACATTTTAATATATGATTTTATCAGGCAAAGGCACTGCGTCTTGTGCGGTTGTGTAGCTAACCTTGACCAAGCTAGCTTTGGAGAATTATAAAACAGAAGTCATATACTTCCTAAATATAATTTGAGAAAAACTATAAGATAGTAGACAAGATTCATATATATAGGCTGTATCAGAGGAAAATGTTATTTGTCAGCCAGCCATTTTTCATAACCTTGAGTTTATACCACTGGAGGATTTAATTTCCTCACGTAATTACAAAATGTATTCAAACGCCGCTAGAAAGTTGCTTTGCTAGCCAAGGTCAGTGCTCCACTAAGTTTACTGAATAAGACATTTAAACAAATCATTCACCGAAAATGTTCATACTTGTTCATAAATACAACACATACTGAAGAACGGTTTCAACGCAAACACTCTGGATTCTTTCTCTCTCTTAGACACAGGTCATTTCATTAAAAGCTCCAAAGTGTAAGCTACTTTCCACATTCTCTTCCCTCCTTATCAATACAAATTTAATATCAAAGTTGCAGGAAGGCATAATTACGTAATAACAATTCTCAGCTCCTCCTGCACCCCCCTTTATTATCCCTGCTAAAATGAATTTCAATTGTTGCAAATGCATTTGCCTTGATTTATATTTTACACAGAAACCAAATTGAAGCACATTGTTGCTGTTTCTTTACAATTCTCAACAATCCTCACAACATAATTAATTAACTTTACATTCCCTTGTCTGAAAGAGCCGTTATGTCTACTAGAATCTCTGGTTCCGTGGGGACCAATGTGCAGAATTCGTAATCTTTTGTGTGGGCAGTAATGACAGTTGGCACATTCCCCCGGGAGACTTTGTTGTGGCCACTTGTAGTTGGACTGGGAGGGTTAAGGCATGCAGTAGCTGGTGCAGTAGCAAGCGCTGTTTTTAAGTTGCGAAAGCCTTCTTCTTATTGGAGTGAGAGAGTTAGAGAGAATTGCTGGTGTGCCCTGGCGGAGACACCAATGTATCCACTGTCGGTAGAAATTAACCAAGCCCAGAAATGGGATTGTTCCGATTCCCTGTCATATAGGGTGTTGCCACACCTCACACTTGCCCGATTACTCAGACCTTCCCCTCTCTCTCCGCCAGGGAGACGAGCTCTGTTTTTTTTTTCAAACAGGTCAGAGTCTTTTGTTTCAAGTTTGTTTTAAACTGTACCGACTGTTGACTGCAAAATGTTAAAGTTCTTGGGGCAAAAGTGAGCAGCCTGGATTCTTGTGGGGTAGTTAAGGTACAGTGCCTCGAAAGCCACCAGCTCCACATCCTGCTTTATCTTTTCAATCTTCTTATTTATCTGCTGTTTCTCTATCCTGGTGCTCTGTGTGGTTTAACTCTCTCACTGCTCTTCCTCTTCTGCCTTAAGCCCTCTCCTTTCTTCTTCCCCATCTTCCTTATCAGTTCTTCCTTCTTCTGGGGGGTGCCCTTCCCTGTAGGCGTACTGGAGCCCCTTCCTCTTCACGGGATCTGAGTGTCGTAGCTGCTGCTGTTAGTGACCGGGTGGCCAGGGCATGGGGGAGGTAGTCTACACCATTTCCAATTGTTTTTCTCCCCGAATTTGTTCCTTATCCCCCTTCTCTCTGTAAACAAAGTCGCTCTGTCAGACAAGGGGTCCCCGGGGATATTTTGCTTAAGTTTCCATTTTTACATACCAATTGTTTAATATTATGTTGGCCAACCATATTCATTCTCTTTTTCTTTTTTTTATTATGCAACCTTTACGTTTTCCCTGGATCCAAATAACACCTATGCTGTACAGCAGATTCCACGTACCAGAACTCCCACATGTACTGAAGCTCCCACGTTCCTCTTACCCCGAGCCTATCCCATTACTGGCACAATATATCGGCTTAATATTACAGACAGCCGACTTAGTCTGAGTCAACAATCCCAAAATTGTCTTACCTTGTGTTGTCTGTTCTGAAAAATCTTGGCAGGGAACAAGATCACTTCGGACGAAGGACAACAGTGTTCCCGGGCACTCTTATAGCCCTGTCCCACGGTACGAGTTCATTCCAAGAGTTCTCCCGAGTTTGCCCTGATTCGAACTCGGAGATTTACAGTAATGGCCACTCGTCGGTACTCGGGGCTCTCGTGGACATTTTTCAACATGTTGAAAAATCTTCACGGGTCTTCCCGTGCTTACCTGCCATTAGCGAGTCTTCCCGAGTACCTGCCGTTAGCGTTACGAGCTGCTAAGAGACATCCCCGAGCTCCGACGTTCCCGCTATGTTCATTCTCCGTGCTTACCACGAGTTTGATTTTTTTTTTAACTCGGGAGAGGCCTTGGAATGAACTCGTACCGTGGGACAGGGCTATTAGGAGTTCAGACTCAAGGGGACTGATAGTGCACTTTCTTCCCTCTTCGAGACCCCGGCCAAACTGTAGCCTCTTACTCAGTCTTCAGCGATTGTTCCCAGCAAGAGTTGCCAACTACGCCAATGTTGTGGTTCAGTATTCTTAAACAGACAAAAACGCAAATAAAATCAGTGATCAAGCAGTACAATCTTTATTTCGCCGGGCGGGTGTGGTAAAACGCTTTACAGTGTGCAGATTACAGACTCTGCAGAGTTCTCATCCCCACACACAGAGACAATGATCTCAGTACATGTATATATACCCCAATAATTGACGATTCAGCAATACCTTATCTACAAAGCATAGTACAGCCTCTTTCTTCTTAAGATTGACAGATCCTTAAGATTGACAGGTTCTTCTGACAGAGGAAGGGTTAGCCATATATGGTTATATGAGAAGGCTATATTTCTGCAGAACAAACATTTTGGGGTTTTTCTACATGACGCATGATATAATCTTATAGTCTGAATTGTCTCTCAATGTTTATATTATAGAGGAGACATTCATGAAGCAGTGCTTGTTATCTCGCTTAAGTTATTGGAAAGGGGAACATCAACAGTCTGCCGGCCTTGTTAATGTACTGAGAGCAAGGGTTAGTGCTTTTTTGCTGGATTTGCAATTTAATAGAAGCAGGTGAAAGCCTGTCTTAGTTTCAGCGGAATCCATTTTGTAAGTTTAAATCATTCTTAACTTCCACAAGCATTCCTTCACTCCAGACATGCCGCCTGAACCGCTGAGTTACTCCAGCACTGTGTCCTTTTGTGTTCACCAGCATCTGCAGTTCCTTGCTTCTACAAGATAAATTTCTACTCTGAATAACATTTCTGGTTGTAACTAAGCATTATAATAATGTTAATATTTCAGATATTCACTTCCATGTTAAGATTTCGCAGCAGAAGACACAAACAGTGGATCATGACTTGTGGCAAAGCAAGACCTGACGAGATGGAGGACGTCTTTCCGATGACTGGTTAGCACGCAACAAAAGCTTTTCACTGTACCTCGGTACACGTGACAATAAACTAAACCGAAAGTCAGCTGAACTGAACTGAGAAAGATGTGGAGATGGGCATCATCTGGTGTGGATGTCAATGGATGAAGTTTTGTTCAATGCTGGTAAACCTTCTCACTCCATCTCCTGCCGATCAAGTGGAACTCAAGATGGATGAGCTGTTATTCGGTCAAATATTAAATGCCATTTTGATTCAATTGAATTTTTGTTGGAGGCAAGAAGTACATTCATCACTTGCTATTCTGCCATCTCCTTCATGCCTTAACACGTTGCCCATGGGAATAGAGACAGGAACTGATTCTTCCGTCTCAGTCTCCAGTACCTGCATCAGTAGCTGGAGAAACAAACATTCATGGTTGAAACATGCTCAGTGTCGGGCATACTCACGGCCAGTAGTTCCTGCAAATACTCCTTTTAAATGAGACACAAGGAACTGCAGACACTGGTATATACAAAAAATGACTCAAAGTGCTGGAGTAACTCAGCGGGTCAGGCAGCATCTGTGGAGAACATGGATAGATGACGTTTCACAGAGTGCTGGAGTAACTCAGCGGGTCAGGCAGCATCTGTGGAGAACATGGATAGGTGATATTTCACAGAGTGCTGGAGTAACTCAGCGGGTCAGGCAGCATCTGTGGAGAACATGGATAGGTGACGTTTCACAGAGTGCTGGAGTAACTCAGCGGGTCAGGCAGCATCTGTGGAGCGAAGGAAATGGGCAACCTTTCGGGCCGAAACCCTGAAGGAAATAGGCAACGTTTCGGGCCGAAACCCGGAAGGGTTTCGGGCCGAAACGTTGCCTATTTCCTTCGCTCCATAGATGCTGCCGGAACATGGATAGGTGACGTTTCACAGAGTGCTGGAGTAACTCAGCGGGTCAGGCAGCATCTGTGGAGAACATGGATAGGTGACGTTTCACAGAGTGCTGGAGTAACTCAGCGGGTCAGGCAGCATCTGTGGAGAACATGGATAGGTGACGTTTCACAGAGTGCTGGAGTAACTCAGCGGGTCAGGCAGCATCTGTGGGGAACATGGATAGGTGACGTTTCGGGTCAGGACCCTTCTACAAACTGATTGAGGTACAGAGGGGAAGATGCTGTTCCTGAATCTGGAGGTGTGCACTTTCATGCTTCAGTACCTTCTGCCTATCAGGAGTGGGGAGAAGGAATAGCCGGGTTGTGGCAAGTCTTTGACTATAGAATCAAAGAACTACAGATGCAGGTTAACACACAAAAGGACACAGAGGCAACAAGTGACTGGAGTCTGAAGATAGGTCTTGACCTGAAACGTCACCTATCCACGTTCTCCACAGATGCTGCCTGACCCGCTGAGTTACTCCAGCACTCTGTGAAACGTCATCTATCCATGTTCTCCACAGATGCTGCCTGACCCGCTGAGTTACTCCAGCACTCTGTGAAACATTACGAAATAGGACGGTCCCTATATTGGGCGGCACGGTGGCGCAGCGGTAGAATTGCTGCCTTACAGCGCCATACAACCCAGGTTCGATCCCGACTACGGGTGCTGTCTGTACGGAGTCTGTACGTTCTCCCCGTGACCTGCGTGGGTTTTCTCCGGGATCTTCGGTTTCCTCCCACACTCCAAAGACGTGCAGGTCTGTAGGTTAATTGGCTTGGTATAAATTTAAATTGTCCCTAGTGTGTGTGTGTGTGTGTAGGATAGTGTTAGTGTACGGGGATCGCTGGTCAGTGGGGACTCAGTGGGCCGAAGGGCCTGTTTCTGTGCTGTATCTCTAAACCAAAGAAAGGCAGCCCGACCAAAATTGAACAGGATGCTCCAAATAATGTTGAAGGAATGCACGGTGGTGGTAGTCTACCCACTCACAAGTTTGAACAAAGGTGAATACATTGTAATTCGATGTTCCATGCCCATGGACATCATTTATGTCGAGGACGTCTCGCGCTGAATGTGTGGCTCCACGTTGCTGGAATTAATCCGCTCGATCGCGATTTTCCAAATGTGCACGTCATCGCAATTTGGCTGGCGTCAATTAATGATCATAACACCAACATGGTGTGAAAAATCTAATTACGATTTATGCATGCTTCCCTCCAGCCTGAACAGCAGACATTGCAATCAAAGTTGTCACCTCCACATCGAGACTTCGCTGAATAATATTAACATTCATTAGGCATTGCATAAGTCTAAATGATAATTTGTTTATATTTGCAATGCCAATTGGTCCCATCAGTGTACGTGGAGAGAGAGAATGCAGTCATCCCTCTTTGGAATGTGACTTTGTTGTATATGTTCCCGATGTTGGGGGAGTCCAGAACCAGGGGCCACAGTTTAAGAATAAGGAGTAAGCCATTTAGAACGGAGACGAGGAAACACTTTTTCTCACAGAGAGTGGTGAGTCTGTGGAATTCTCTGCCTCAGAGGGCGGTGGAGGCAGGTTCTCTGGATGCTTTCAAGAGAGAGCTAGATCGGGCTCTTAAAGATAGCGGGATCATGGGGATATGGAGAGAAGGCAGGAACGGGGTACTGATTGTGGATGATCAGCCATGATCACATTGAATGGCGGTGCTGGCTCGAAGGGCCGAATGGCCTACTCCTGCACCTATTGTCTATTGTCTATATTTCAAATGATTTTTTTTTCAAATAACGAATCTTGTACATAGCGCCCGGCACAAGGGCAGTGGGAGCAATTACAAAGAGGGCGGTCACGGTGACGCAGCGGTAGAGTTGCTGCCTTACAGCGCTTGCAGCGCCTGAGATCCGGGTTCAAACCCGACCACGCGTGCTGCCTGTACGGAGTTTGCACGTTCTCCCGGTGGCCCGCGTGGGTTTTCTCCGAGATCTTCGGTTTCTTCCCACACTCCAAAGACGGACAGGTTTTTGTAGGTTAATTGGCTTGGTGTATGTGTAAATTGTCCCTAGCGTGTGTCAGACCCGGTGGGCTGAAGGGCCTGTTTCCGTGCTGTCTCTCTAAACTCAACTCAACTAATGAGCTGCAGAAAACTGTAAAACTAAAGAGGATTGGAAAGAACACAAGACAGAGAAGAAAACATTGAATTAGGATTAGATTTTACATATTTATGGAATGTTAAAATTAGAAAAGCATCTAATATAATCTGTACAATATAATTTGCATTTATTTGACTTCCTCCACCCAAACTTTAATATTTCTCTCTTTAATCAACTTTAATTTACTTTAGTTTAGAGAAATAGCACGGAAACAGGCCCTTGGGCCCACCGAGTCTGCACCGGCCAGCGATCCCCGCACATTAACACCATCCAATTAACCTACAAACCTGCACGTCTTTGGAGTGTGGGAGGAAACCGAAGATCTGGGGGGAAAGCCCCACGCGGTCACGGGGAGAACGTGCAAACTCCGTACAGACAGCGGCCGTAGGCGGGATCGAACCGGAGTCCCTGGCGCTGCAAGAGCTGTAAGGCAGCAACTCTACCGCTGCGCCACCGTGCCGCCCTGTTTAACTCCTTTGGAAAAAAACGTTGCTGCAACAAGATTGTTGCCTCACAGCGCCCCGGGCTTGATCCTCGCCTCGGGTGCTGTCTCTGTGGAGTCTGCACGTCCTCCCCGTGACTGCGTGAGTTTCCTCCAGCTGCTCCGGTTTCCTTCCACATCCCATAGACGTGCGGGTTTGTAGGTCAATTGGCCCCTCTGTGTAAATTGCCCCCTAGTGTGTAGGGAGTGGATGAGAAAGTGGGAATAACATAGAACCAGTGGTGAACGGGTGGTCGATGATCGGCGTAGACGCGGCGGAATGATAGGATTATTCCCACCCTGTTTCTTCCAATTCAATTCAACCATTTTTTACACAGCAACATTTTTGCACTGTGACCATTTTTTGCTGAAAGATTTATCTCTGTATTTTTTATATAATCGCCTCTTGCAGCTGCGTCATTGACCAGTGGAGATAACCCTTCGTTTACGACCTTTTTTCGTAACGGCTCACAGTCTCACGGATGAAATCAGTTTGATTTCAGTTTTGATAAGAACTTCACCCATGAAGGAAGACTGCGCATGCATCGGTTGAATGTTTCAGAAAGAACTGCAGATGCTGGAAAAATCGAAGGGAGACAAAAATGCTGGAGAAACTCAGCGGGTGAGGCAGCATCTGTGGAGCGAAGGAATAGGTGACGTTTCGGGTCGAGACCCTTCTTCTGACTGATGAAGGAATAGGTGACGTTTCGGGTCGAGACCCTTCTTCTGACTGATGAAGGAATAGGTGACGTTTCGGGTCGAGACCCGGAAGGGTCTCGACCCGAAACGTTACCTATTCCTTCGCTCCATGGATGCTGGAGAAACTCAGCGGGTGAGGCAGCATCTGTGGAGCGAAGGAATAGGTGACGTTTCAGGCCGAGGCCCTTCTTCAGACTGATGTCGGGGAGGGGGGCGGGAAGAAGAAAGGAAGAGGCGGAGACAGTGGGCTGTGGGAGAGATGGGAAGGGGAGGGGAAGGAAGGAGAAAGCAAGGACTACCTGAAATTGGAGAAGTCAATGTTCATACCGCTGGGGTGTAAACTACCCAAGCAGAATATGAGGTGCTGCTCCTCCAATTTGTAGTGGGACTCACTCTGGCCATGGAGGAGGCCCAGGACAGAAAGGTCGGATTTGGAATGGGAGGGGGAGTTGAAGTGCTGATTTCGGACTCTTAACTCTATTTCAGTTTCCGTTTTAGAGATTACCGGGTGGAAACAGGCCCTTCGGCCCACCGAGTCCACGCCGACCATCGATCACCCGTTTGCACTAGTTCTATGTTATCCCACTTTCTCATCCACTCCCTACACACTAGGGGCAATTTCTTCAGACCCTTCTTCAGACTGATGAAGGAATAGGCGACGTTTCGGGTCGAGACCCTTCCGGGTCTCGACCCGAAACGTCACCTATTCCTTCCCTCCACAGATGCTGCCTCACCCGCTGAGTTTCTCCGGCATTTTTGTCTCCCTATGAATAGGGTGAAGATAACTGAAGATTAGCTTGAAAGAAACCAGGGAGGGTTTGTAGTCAGAGAAAACTGCGGGCCCAGTCACAATAGAGACGCAATCAATATCGTCAATAGAACACTTCACCACATTTCTGAAACAATAGAACACACGTCAGCAGAGGTTATGATTAAGATGTAGGGCGTTCTGTTCAGAACACACCTTGAATGCTACAACCCGGGCAGTCACAGACATGAGAAGGATGTAAGGAACGAGTGTAGGGATTGCCGGTTGCTGGCAACAATTGCACGAACATTAAGCGTTGAGTTTATTGTCACACGTGTACCGAGGTGCAGGGAAAAGCTTTTGTTGCATGCTAACCAGTCAGCGGAAAGACAATACGTGATTACCATCGATAGTCAATAGACAATAGACAATAGGTGCAGGAGTAGGCCATCCGGCCCTTCGAGCCAGCACCGCCAGTCACTGTGATCATGGCTGATCATCCACAATCAGTACCCCGTTCCTGCCTTCTCCCCATATCCCCTGACTCCGCTATCTTCAAGAGCCCTATCTAGCTCTCTCTTGAAAGCATCCAGAGAACCGGCCTCCACCGCCCTCGGAGGCAGAGAATTCCACAGACAATCGGGCCATTTACAGTGTACAGATACACAATATCAGCCAAGATCACATTGAATAGCGTTACTGGCTCGAAGGGCCAAATGGCCTATTGTCTATTGTCTATTGTCCATAATAAAGGGAATAATGGGAATAACGTTTAGTGCAAGGTAAAGCCAGTAAAGACCGATCAGAGCTAGCCCGAGGGTCACCAATGAGGTAGATAGTAGTTCAGGTCAGCTCTCTGGTTGTGGTAGGATGGTTCAGTTGCTTCTGTACAAAAATTCAAAAATTTTGGAATGAAATTTTTGAAATCTTTACAAAGTTATTTAAAATAAGACTGATACCCAAAGCAGAATGGATTATCTTTGGAATAACGGAAGATGGTCCAGAACTAAATGTGTTTCAAAAGAAACTAATAGACTATGGGTTAATAACTGGAAAAAAGCTAATTCTAAAATTTTGGAAGAAGGCTCCAATACCAACTATAAACATGTGGATTTCAAATATGTTCGAAACATTACACCTAGAAGAGATAAGACTCCTCCTAGCAGGTAAACCAGATCACTTCCACCTGACGTGGTCTGCATTTATAGAATTATTACAAATATAGGGTGCAAAGGTACCTTTAAAAAAAAAAACTGAGGTCAGGTAAGGGGGGATGCTAGTTGAAGAGTTGGTATGTCCCATTTGCGTAATGCTCATAAAAATATTTGTTTCTCTCTTTTTCCTCTTTCTCTTTCTCTTTCTTTTCTAGGGTCTATTTCTTAACTCTTTTTCTTTTGTTTTTAATTTTGCTCTTATAGGGTCTTCGTCCTTTTTTGTTGTCACATTTCCTACACTTTCACTTTTTCCTTCACTTTCTTCTTTCTTTCAATCTTTTCCTTTTCTAGTGTAAAAAACAAACGGAGTACATTAATTGTAAGAAGACATAAGTGACGAGTACTAATGTATGTGGTTGTAATGTAATGTACTTCTAATAAATAAAAAATAAAAAATAAAAAAAAGGATGGTTCAGTTGCCTGATAACAGCTGGGAAGAAACTGTCCCTCAATCTGGAGGTGTGCGTTTTCAAACTTCTGTACCTCTTGCCTGATGGGAGAGGGGAGAAGAGGGAGTGGCCAAGGTGAGACTTGTCCTTGATGATGCCGCTGGCCTTGCCGAGGCAGCGTGAGGTGAAGATGGAGTTGATGGAAGGGAGGTAGACACAAAATGCTGGAGTAACTCAGCGGGTGAGGCAGCATCTATGGAGAGAAGGAATTGGCGATGAAACATCGCCAATTCCTTCCCTCCATAGATGCAGAGCGGTCTCGACCCGAAACGTGCCAATTCCTTCTCTCCATAGATGCTGCCTCACCCGCTGAGTTACTCCAGCATTTTGTGTCTACCTTCGATTTACCAGCATCTGTGGCTCCTTCTTGAACAATGACGGAAGGAAGATTGGTTTGTGTGATGTCCTGGGCTGCATCCACAAAGTGTCAAACTCTATGGGAAGGCTGCAGCTGAGAGTTAAACTGGTAGTTGAAATATAGTCAAAATATTGTCAAAAATCAATATATAATTGCAGATCACAGATAAGGTAACACCGATTCCAAGCAGTGAAAAGTGAATAGACAATAGACAATTGGTGCAGGAGTAGGCCATTCGGCCCTTCGAGCCAGCACCGCCATTCAATGTGATCAGGGCTGATCATCCCCAATCAGTACCCCGTTCCTGCCTTCTCCCCATATCCCCTGACTCCGCTATCTTTAAGAGCCCTATCTAGCTCTCTCTTGAAAGCATTCAGAGAACCGGCCTCCACCGCCCTCTGAGGCAGAGAATTCCACAGACTCACCACCCTCTGTGAGAAAAAGTGTTTCCTCATCTCCATTCTAAATGGCTTACCCCTTATTCTTAAACTGTGGCCCCTGGTTCTGGACTCGCCCAACATCGGGAACATGTTTCCTGCCTCTAGCGTGTCCAAGCCCTTAACACTAAATGTGGCTGACCACAAAATCCCATTACACAAAGACTGATGAATGGGCTTTTGGATATATCACTAACAGGGAAAACCTTGGAATTATTCATCGACCAGAGGCTCCAGTAAGCAAACCGAAGTGCGGATAGAGTATGAAGTTAGAAAGACCTCTTAAAGATAGCTGGCTCGAAGGGCCGAATGGCCTCCTCCTGCACCTATTTTCTATGTTTCTATGTTACCATGTTGATAAATTTTATAAATTGGTATGATTGGGTCTCTTGGAAAAATTATACCTTATTTCATAAGCTTGTGGCTTCCCTTATTCAACAAATAATATCCATTCTTTATTCCTGATTTCCCCTCAATTTACAGAGACTATAATGTTATTATATAACTGGGAATATTAGCTTTTAAATTGGGTGACATTATAACTAATATTGGAACTATCCCAAAACATGTTTAAATTATAAATAGATCACTTTATGTTCTATTTATGGTAATACACTAGATTAACTTTACTGATATTTAATCTGTTTTTAATGAACTGTGATATATTAATTGGTTTTGGTTTAGAGATACAGGCCCTTCGGCCCACCGAATCCACGCCGACCATCGATCGCCCGTTTCACGCTAGTTCTATGCTATCCCACTTTCTCATCATCCACTCCCTGCACACTAGGGGCAATTTACAGAGGGCCGATTAACCTGCAAACCCGCACGTCTTTGGGAAGAAACTGGAGCACCCGGGAGGAAACCCACGCGGGGAGAACGTGCAAACCCCACGTACAGACAGCACCCAGCGTCAGGGTCGAACCCAGGTCTCTTGCGCTGTGAGGCAGAGGCTCTACCAGCTGTGCGAATGTGCCGCCAATATTTAACACACACACGTCCAAATGAATCAACATGGTGTTTTGGTCCGATTTGAAGCAGATATATTAATAGGATTTGAAAGCATAGCACGATAGCACAGATATATTTCAGCCTGCTGTCAGCTGACTGTTCCCTGCTTCAGGCTCGCACTGTCGAAGGCTTGCATCTCACTAGCTCTTTCAATTTGTGCCGTTTGCTGCAGTGGCGTGAACTCGAATCAAATCAACCTGTGAAAACCGATAAGGATCATTGTTCCCCATCTCTCTTCAGAACACCACACGTCATTGCTCGCTAACCCGGGCGAGCAAGGTCTCACAATTACAATCTTTCAACACACCGGTTTCATAAGCACCCTTCCAATTCAAGCCCAGGACAAATCTAAAACCTTTGCCACAGACGCCTGCCTGGAACCAGAGGGAGAGCTAGAACTGTACAGCACAGGAACAGGCCCTTCGGCCCACAATGTCTGTGCTGAATGGGATGCCCAGACCAACTCATATCTGCCTGTTTATGATCCACAACCCTCCATTCCCTACATATCCTTGTGCTTATCTAAAAGCATCTTAAATGCCACTGTCGTATCTGCCTCCACCCCTGGCAGCGCGGTCCAGCCCGTTTTACCAACCACCCTTTGGGTATCAAAATTACCCCAACACATCTGCTTTAAAATTTACCCCCTCCTACCTTAAAGCTACTGTATGCCCTCTGATATTTGCTATTTCCATCCTGGGATAAAGGTTTTGACTGTCTACCCTATCTATGTCTCTCGTCATTATATATAATTCTAACAGGTCTCCCCTCAACCTCCGCATTCTAGAGAAAACAGTCCAACCTGTCTGACTTCTCATATTCCGTTTGCGTAGTTTACACCCCAGCGGTATGAACATTGACTTCTCCAATTTCAGGTAGTCCCTGCTTTCTCCCTCCTTCCCCTCCCCTTCCCAGCTCCCACACAAGCCCACTGTCTCCGCCTCTTCATTTATTTTTACCCCCCACCCCCACATCAGTCTGAAGAAGGGTCTCGAACCAAAACGTTGCCTATTTCCTTCGCTCCATAGACGCTGCCTCACCCGCTGAGTTTCTCCAGCATTTTTGTCTGACTTCTCCTTTTAGCTGATGCCCTCTAAAGCAGGCAATCTTTCGGGCAAAGCTCCTCCGCACCCCTCCCCAAAGCCTCCACATCCATCTTGTAATGGGATGACCAGAATTACACACAATACTCCGAACAAAGTTCTAGTTTAGTTTAGAGATGCAGCACGGAAACAGGCCCTTCGGCCCGTCGGACCCGCCCCGACAGCGATCTCCCGTACATTAACACAACCTACACACACTGGGGACATGTACACCAAGCCAATTAACCTACATCGCT
Source organism: Malacoraja senta (assembly GCA_038087875.1). Classification (NCBI taxonomy): domain Eukaryota; kingdom Metazoa; phylum Chordata; class Chondrichthyes; order Rajiformes; family Rajidae; genus Malacoraja; species Malacoraja senta. The sequence continues at coordinate 194,071,946 of CM075978.1, forward strand.
GCATGTCTTTGGAGTGTGGGAGGAAACTAAAGGTCTGGACACGCGTGGGTTTTCTCCAAGATCTTTAGTTTCCTCCAAGATTCAACTTTCAAGATTCAAGAGAGTTTATTGTCATGTGTCCCAGATAGGACAATGAAATTCTTGCTTTGCTTCAGCACAACAGAACATAGTAGGCATTGACTACAAAACAGATCAGTGTGTCCATATATCATTATATAAATATATACACACATGAATAAATAAACTGATAAAGTGCAAATAACAGATAATGGGCTATTAATGTTCAGAGTTTTGTCCGAGCCAAGTTTAATAGCCTGATGGCTGTGGGGAAGTAGCTATTCCTGAACCTGGTCGTTGCAGTCTTCAGGCTCCTGTACCTTCTACCTGAAGGTAGCGGGGAGATGAGTGTGTGGCCAGGATGGTGTGGGTCCTTGATTATACTGCCAGTCTTTTTGAGGCAGCGACTGCGATAGATCCCCTCGATGGAAGGGAGGTCAGAGCCGATGATGGACTGGGCAGTGTTTACTACTCTTTGTAGTCTTTTCCCTCCAGGGCGCTCAAGTTGCCGAACCAAGCCACGATGCAATCAACCGGTCAACATGCTCGCTCCAAACGTACAAAACGTACAAACTCTGTACAGACAGCACCCGTAGTCGGGATGGAACCCAGGTCTCCGGTGCTGTGAGGCAGCAACTCTACCGCTGCGCCACCGTGCCGCCCCTAATTATAGAATTATAAAAATAATTCGAGACATCCTCGTAAGGCGAGAGAGAAACGTACGCGTGAAATATCAGAGCAAAACGAGGGAGAGTATTGTTTGTTAGACATCAATAAAAAGTTACGCAAATCGATGACAAGCCTGTTAAGATGTACTTTACCCATTGAACAAGAAGGCTATTCTCTCAGAGCAGAGCAAATGCTTGGCAAATTGGATCAGTTCTTCATTTAATAACATGCTTTCTGAATGAAATCAGTTCCCTCGGAGCTGATCCTTGCTGATGTAAAACACAAGCTGCTGAATCGATACCTGCAAGTCCCCTCTCTCCGTTCCGTCACCCGCCCCTTCCCTCCAGAGATGCTGTGTGTCTGTCTGCCTGTCCCGTTGAGTTACTCTGGCATTGAGTGTCTATCCCAGGGTGAGAGTCTGTGCTGGTCCCAGCAAACAGCACACCGATGGTCAAAGTACACTCTGCGAATATCATACGGCCTTAAGTGATAGGAGCAGAATTAGGCCATTTGGCCCATCGAGTCTACTCCGCCATTCAATCATGGCTGATCTATCTCTCCCTCCTAACCCCATTCTCCTGCCTTCTCCCCACAACCTCTGACACCCGCACTAATCAAGAATCTATCCATCTCGGCCGTCTTTGGCGAAGAATTCCACAGATTCGCCACCCTGTAAATATGTGGAGTAACTTTCTTGATTAGTCCGGGTGTCAGAGGTTATGGGGGGGGGGGGGAAGGCAGGAGAATGGGGATACCTTCTCAGATATTGGGGCGGCACGGTGGCCCAGCGGTAGAGTTGCTGCCTCACAGCGCCAGAGACCCGGGTTCGATCCCCACTACGGGCGCTGTCAGTACGGACTTTGTACGTTCTCCCCGTGACCTGCGTGGGTTTTCTCTGGGAGCTCCGGTTTCCTCGTGACGCGGCGTGATGACGTATTGACGCGCGGTGTTTTTTCAAGTGTCGCAACATTTCTTTTGCCGCCGCTGGATTTTGAAACGTTCAAGATCTTTTGGCGACACCGATATGACGCCGGCCGTCGCCGAAAAGAAAAAAATCGGCAAATGGGACAGGCCCTTTAATATTGCAACACATTATTTGTTTACATATATAAAAATGCTGCAAAAGGATTTTCTATACTTTTGGACAATTAGTTAATTTTCACCACTGTTTGCATTTGTTTCCCTCTGCTGCTGCTGCTGATGAATATGTTAGTGATGGTCCTTCAGGTCCTTTGTATCAAGAGTGTTATGTGTAGGGTCAGTATAGCACGACACCTGGAGGCTGCAGCGAATCGTCCGATCAGCAGAGAAGTTTATTGGCTGCAACCTTCCTCCATTGATGAACGAACTGTACACTGCAAGGGCCAGGAAGTGAGCGGGCAAGATCATCTCTGACCCCTCTCACCCTGGCCACAAACTCTTTGAATCACTTCCCTCTGGAAGGCGACTCCGGACTGTCAAAGCTGCCACAGCCAGACATTAAAACAGTTTTTATCCACGAGTAGTTGCTCTACTCAACAGCCAAACATCTGTAGCCTCCCTTTGATCTGGTATTTTGTTGGTTCACATGTTTGATCAATGGTGTTTTATCATTAATGTTTTATTATTATTAATGTTTGGTGTTTTCTGAGTCATTCGTAACTGTCACTGTATGTCATGTTGTTACTTGTGGGCAGAGCACCAAGGCAAATTCCTTGTATGTGAATACTTGGCCAATAAACTTACTTACTTACTTACATATATTCACTGTAACAGAAAGTCTCTCCACACGACTAATAAGTTGTTGCATGTTTTTTGTCAATTCACAACATAGCCTTATATGTTACTAAAGGAAATAGCTGAACTTCACGCATCAGGATTTATTTTGATTCCTGCTTTCCATTCATTTCACCGTCACATTTTATTTCATCATGGCATTAAAATTCACTGATGGAAAGAGCACAGATGGCCTTGCACAAACTGCACTAATCAGGCAAAGACAAATGGAAATGTTAGAATCGATCGACATGCATGCAGTCTGAGGTAGATCGAAATGCTGGAGAAACTCAGCGGGTGATGGCCCTGTCCCACGGTACGAGTTCATTCCGAGAGCTCTCCCGAGTTTGCCCCGATTCGAACTCGGAGATTTACGGTAATGGCCGCTCGTGGGTACTCGGGGCTCTCGTGGACATTTTTCAACGTGCTGAAAAATCTTCACCGGTCTTCCCGTGCTTACCTGCCGTTAGCGAGTCTTCCCGAGTACCTGCCGTTAGCGTTACGAGCCGCTAAGAGACGTCCCCGAGCTCCGACGTACCCGCTACGTTCATTCTCCGCGCTTGCCACGAGTTTGATTTTTTTTTTACTCGGGAGAGCTGTTGGAATGAACTCGCACCGTGGGACAGGGCTATGAGGCAACATCTATGGAGCGAAGGAATAGGCGACGTTTCTGCCTCACCCGCTGAGTTTCTCCAGCATCTATGGAGCGAAGGAATAGGTAACGTTTCGGGTCGAGACCCTTCCGGGTCTCGACCCGAAACGTCACCTATTCCTTCATCAGTCAGAAGAAGGGTCTCGACCCGAAACGTCACCTATTCCTTCATCAGTCAGAAGAAGGGTCTCGACCCGAAACGTCACCTATTTCCTTCGCTCCATAGATGCTGCCTCACCCGCTGAGTTTCTCCAGCATTTTTGTCTACCTTCGATTTTTCCAGCATCTGCAGATCCTTCTTAAGCAATGCGGTCTGATGTCTTTCTCCGCCTGCTGCTGAAACTGCTTTCATTTTAGAAATGCCAATGAAACACAAGGTCAAAATGTGAGGAATTGTGTGAATTCTCCAAATGATGCAGGGGATTTATAATTCCCCATGAAGCCACAACAAACTACCTGGTGGTTGGAGCGAGAGCTTTCGATGCGCGATGGATATTTTCTGTGTAAACACTGAACCAATTGCAATATGTACCCTGGATAAGTATACCAGCATTTCTAGAGTTCTTAGAAATTTAACGCAAGTTCCCAGATGATCGACGTGTCAATATATTGATTGTGGAACTGCACAACAGTGTTTGCATTAAGACAATAGACAATAGGTGCAGGAATAGGCCATTCGTCCCTTCGAGCCAGCACCGCCATTCAATGTGATCATGGCTGATCATCCCCCAATCAGTACCCCGTTCCTGCCTTCTCCCCATATCCCCTGACTCCGCTATCTTTAAGAGCCCTATCTAGCTCTCTCTTGAAAGTATCCAGAGAACCTGCCTCCACCGCCCTCTGAGGCAGAGAGTTCCACAGACATTAGCTAAGGTACTATCCAGTACACCTCTACCACTGTGATTAATCACCTTGGATTAGTATGGGTGTCGGGGGTTACGGGGAGAAGGCAGGAGAATGGGGTTGAGAGGGAAAGATAGATCACCCACGATTGAATGGCGGAGTAGACTTGATGGGCCGAATGGCCTAATTCTGCTCCTAGAACATATGATCCCCATTGAGGACAGGTGCGCTACAATGCTGAGGACTATATCCTGCACTCAAGATGGACACGGAAAGTTGGAGTAACTCAGCGGGACAGGCAGCATCTCTGGAGAGAAGGAATGGGTGACGTTTCGGGGTCGAGACCCTTCTACGGACCTGCACTCTGCATCGTCCCCTTTGCCTCAACTACCTCCTCTGGCAGCTGGTTCCAAATACCCACCACCCACTGTGTTAAAACAATTGCCCCTACAGTTTCCCCTCTCGCCTTACACCTACGCCCTCTCATTCTACACTCCGTGTCTGCGTCACACACGTTGACAAAGAGCAAGACCAAGCTTGGCACAAAGTGGGAATGATTCATTCAGGCCTGTCCTCGGAGTGAAGCGTTTTTGCCAAGTTCCTACTGGGCAGCCCACTTTAATTTTGCTGCAAACTGGACGTCTTTGTCAGCAGCTCTGGAGAGGATGTTTCCGCTAGTGGGAGAGTCTAGGACCAGAGGTCACAGCCTCAGAATTAAAGGACGCTCTGTTAGGTAGGAGATGAGAAATGTCTTTAGTCAGAGGGTGATGAATCTGTGGAATTTTTTTGATCACAATTCCATGATCAAAATGAATGGCGGTGTTGGCTCGAAGGGCCGAACGGCCTCCTCCTGCACCTATTTTCTATGTTTCTATGTCTGTGGAGGCCAAGTCGGTGTATATTTTTAAGGCTGTGATAGAAAGATTCTTGATTTGTACGGGTGTCAGAGGTGAAGGCAGGAGAATGGGGTTAGGAGGGAGAGATAGATCAGCCACTATTGATTGAACGGTGGAGTAGACTTGGTGGGCCGAATGGCCTAATTCCGCTCCTGTCACTTATGACCGTATGATCTTATAATCTTATGATGTCCCCTTGTCCATTGCAGCAAGAGAGTGCTTCAGTGATGGATTTACTCCACAAGACGAGTTTATGTAAGAAGAGAGGCCCCTTGTGTACATCAGTGGTCAAACATTCTGACACATTCACCCAAGCATGTACATCTGTCAGAGCTCGGTTGGCGAGAACTCTGCAGAAAGATTCGACAAAGATAACAACGCACACTGCAGCTCCTCAACAATACTTGAACCGTTCTCAGATTCGGCACTCCGACTTGCCCAGTCGCTACCACACCCGCTCATTCCAAGTCAAGGCACTGTTATTTCTATAGCACATTTTAAAAAACAACTCTCGTTGACCAAAGTGCCTTATATTGGTGGAGGTACTAATGTCATACAACAGTGGTTCATAGATTACGTACATACATAAATACATACATATAGCCCTCGCTCAGAGGACGTCAAGAAAGGCTTGGGAGTAGAGATGAGTTTTAAGTCTCGACTTAAAGGAGTCGATGGAGGGGGCAGTTCTGATGGGAAGGTGGATGCTGTTCCACAGTCTAGGAGCTGCAACCGCAAAGGCGCGGTCGCCCCTGAGCTTATGCCTAGACCGCGGGATGTTCAGCAACCCCAAGTCGGCCGATCTGAGGGACCTGGAGGTGGAGTGGTGGGTGAGCAGACTTTTGATGTAGGTGGGGGCAAGCCCGTTAAGGGCTTTGTAAACATAAAGGAGGAAATTCCAATTTCTCTCACTTCAGGTAGCCCCGGCATTCCCTCTCTCTCTCTCTCTCTCTATCCCTCCCCCACCCAAGTCGCACCAGCTTCTCATTTTCACCCAACAAACAGCTGACAACGGCCTGTTTCCTTTATCATCGTTACCTTTTTTTCCACATCTTTCATCCATTGTTCTTTATCTCTCCACATCACCGTCTATATCTCTTCTTTCCCTCATCACTAACCAGTCTGAAGAAGGGTCTCGACCCCTAAATGTCACCCGTTCCTTCTCTCCGGAGACGCTGCCTGTCCCGCCGAGTTACTCCGGCTTTTTGTGTTGTGGAGGGTCTGAAGCAGAGTCCCAACCTAAAACGTCACCTATCCATGTTCTCCACAGATGCTGCCTGACCCGCTGAGTTACTCCAGCACTCTGTGAAATGTCACCTATCCATGTTCTCCACAGATGCTGCCTGACCCGCTGAGTTACTCCAGCACTGTGTGAAACGTCACCTATCCATGTTCTCCACAGATGCTGCCTGACCCGCTGAGTTACTCCAGCACTTTGTGAAACGTCACCTATCCATGTTCCGGCAGCATCTATGGAGCGAAGGAAATAGGCAACGTTTCGGCCCGAAACCCTTCCGGGTTTCGGCCCGAAACGTTGCCTATTTCCTTCAGGGTTTCGGCCCGAAAGGTTGCCCATTTCCTTCGCTCCACAGATGCTGCCTGACCCGCTGAGTTACTCCAGCACTCTGTGAAACGTCACCTATCCATGTTCTCCACAGATGCTGCCTGACCCGCTGAGTTACTCCAGCAATCTGTGTCCTTTTCAGCACAAGTTGCTATTGTGGAGAGAGAAAAACGGAATGGGAGTCAGCGTTGCAAGGATTGACATGGTTGAGAAGTGGGCAGATCATCACCAAGCTGCCGACAATGTAAAGACTGCATGGTGTAATGATCCACTCACAAGCCCTCCGTTAATGAAGCAATCTGGGCTGGTGTGGGTGCCACAGCCAGAACAATATACCTGGCTCTGGGTGAATAAACGGCAGGCAATATTTGCATCTCACATCCATCAAACGATGATTACTTCCTACAAAACGGACCAGATCTATTTGTACTTGACATGCAATAGGTTGTTTTCTGTACAAAAATTCAAATATTTTGGAATGAAATTTTTGAAATCTTTACAAAGTTATTTAAAACAAGACTGATACCCAAAGCAGAAGGGATTATCTTCGGAATAACGGAAGATGGTCCAGAACTAAATGTGTTTCAAAAGAAACTAATGGACTATGGGTTAATAACTGGAAAAAAGCTAATTCTAAAATTGTGGAAGAAGGCTCCAATACCAACTATAAATATGTGGATTTCAAATATGTTTGAAACATTACACCTAGAAGAGATAAGACTCCTCCTGGCAGGTAAACCAGATCACTTCCACCTGACGTGGTCTGCAATTATAGAATTATTACAAACATAGGGTGCAAAAGTACTTAAAAAAAAAATAATTGAGGTCAGGTAAGGGGGGATGATAGTTGAAGAGTTGGTATGTCCCATTTACGTAATGCTCATAAAAATATTTGTTTCTCTCTTTTTCCTCTTTCTCTCTTTCTTTCTTTCCTAGGGTCTATTCCTTAACTCTTTTTCTTTTGTTTTTAATTTTGTTCTTATAGGGTCTTCGTCCTTTCTTGTTGTCACATTTCCTACACTTTCACTTTTTCCTTCACTTTCTTCTTTCTTTCAATCTTTTCCTTTTCCAGTGTAAAAAACAAATGGAGTACATTAATTGTAAGAAGACATAAGTGACGAGTACTAATGTATGTGGTTGTAATGTAATGTACTTCTAATAAATAAAAAATAAAAAAAATAAAAAAAGACATGCAATAGGTTTACCATTGGTGACTGCTCCAGCAACATCACTAGAAGTCTCAGTGGACCACACATCCGTCTCCCAGCCACGGTAGTGCCAATGGCAACCAGAACAAATAAGATCTGTAGAAGGATCTCCGCCCGAAACGTCACCCATTCCTTCTCTCCAGAGATGCTGCCTGTCCCACTGAGTTACTCCAGCATTTTGTGTCTATCTTCGATTTAAACCAGCATCTGCAGTTCCTTCCTACACAAATAGGAGTAAAGGGCCTGTCCCACTTAGGTGACTTTTTGGGCGACGGCAGGAGACTACGAGGTCGCCACATGGTCGCCACATGTTCGCGGGTGGTTGCCGGGGAGTCGCCTTCATGGTCGCGAGGAGTTCCCGCATTCTGGGAACTAGTCGCGGCCTCATTATGTTTAATAAAGAACTGCAGATGCTGGAAAAATCGAAAGTAGACAAGAATGAACCATAAAAAGTACACGTCATTGATATGAAGGTAGACAAAAATGCTGGAGAAACTCAGCGGGCGAGGCAGCATCTATGGATCGAAGGAATAGGTGACGTTTTGGGTCGAGACCCTTCTTCAGACTGATGAAGGGATAGGTGACGTTTCGGGTCGAGACCCTTCTTCAGACTGATGAAGGGATAGGTGACGTTTCGGGTCGAGACCCGGAAGGGTCTCGACCCGAAACGTTACCTATTCCTTCGCTCCATAGATGCTGGAGAAACTCAGCGGGTGAGGCTGCATCTATGGAGCGAAGGAATAGGTGACGTTTCGGGTCGAGACCCTTCTTCAGACTGATGTGGGGGTGGGGGGGGCGGGAAGAAGAAAGCAAGAGGCGGAGACAGTGGGCTGTGGGAGAGCTGGGAAGGGGAGGGGAAGGAGGGAGAAAGCAGGGACTACCTGAAATTGGAAGTCAATCTTCATACCGCTGGGGTGTAAACTACCCAAGCGAAATATGTGGTGCTGCTCCTCCAATTTGTGGTGGATATATTCCGCAGAGACCATTCCCTCCGTAACTCCCTGGTCAATTCGTCCCTTCCCACCCAAGCCACCCCCTCCCCGGGCACTTTCCCTTGCAACCGCAGGAAATGCTACACTTGTCGCTTTACCTCCCCCCTCGACTCCATCCAAAGACCCAAGCAGTCTTTCCAGGTGTGGCAGAGGTTCACCTGCACCTCCTCCAACCTCATCTATTGTATCCGCTGCTCTAGGTGTCAACTGCTCTACATCGGTGAGACCAAGTGTAGACTTGGGCGATCGCTTCGCCCAACACCTCCGCTCGTTTCGCAATAACCAACCTGATCTCCCGGTGGCCCAGCACTTCAACCCCCCCTCCCATTCCGTATCCGACCTTTCTGTCCTGGGCCTCCTCCATGGCCAGAGTGAGGCCCAGTGCAAATTGGATGGACTGGGCCACATCTACAATGGTGGGGAGTGTGGTCTGTGTGACAGACTGGGCCACATCTACAATGGTGGGGAGTGTGGTCTGTGTGACGGACTGGGCCACATCTACAATGGTGGGGAGTGTGGTGTGTGTGGGACTGGGCCACATCTACAATGGTGGGGAGTGTGGTGTGTGTGATGGACTGGGCCACATCCACAACTCCTTGCAATTAAGTAATCTTGTCAAAAGTTTAAGGTTTAAGAGATAATGGTACATAAATGAAACAACAATCAGCAGGTTTCATGACAAAATCATGGACTTAATTAGCTTTCATGTTTGTTTTGGCTCCTGTTGTTGCTTGACTAAAGTTTCCTCATTAGTGTGCATTATCGTGCAGACTAGTTTTAATATGCAATTAATTGAGATACTGTACAATATGAGGTCATTACCAAGTCACTACAGCTGAACTAGATATCGTTTAACAATCCCCAGAAAAGACTAGCTTTATAAAAGATGGCATTCCCACACTGAACCAATAAACCTCGATCTTCTATAATCCCGACTACGGGTGCTGTCTGTACGGAGTTTGTACGTTCTCCCCGTGACCCGCGTGGGTTTTCTCCGAGATCTTCGGTTTCCTGTCCGCACTCCAAAGACGTACAAGTTTGCAGCTTAATTGGCTTGGTGTAAGTGTAAATTGTCCCCAGTGTGTGTAGGCTAGCGTCTACGTGCGGGGACCGCTGGTCGGCGCGGACCCGGCGAGCAGAAGAGCCTGTATCTCTAATCTAAACTTATTACATTTTTTAAAATTCACAAATATTTTAACGCGTTTAATTATATTTCAAAATAGAGGCGATGAAAGAGTGTATGATGTCACCATAAAAGCTCGTTAGTATGAAATACCTTTATTGGTTGTTTAAATAAACATTAAAAAATAACAGTGGATCAGGAAAAGATACATCTATTTTTTATCTCAAGATCAGTGGTGGATCGCGAGGTCTTGGCTCAGAACTCAGCGTGGAAATGTCAATCACTAGAGGGCACAGCTTTAAGGTGAGAGGGGCAAAGTTTAACGGTGATGTGCGGGGCAAGATTTGTTTGTAAACACAGAGGGTGGTGGGTGCCTGGAACGCGCTGCCAGGGGTGGTGGTGGAGGCAGATACAACAGCGGCGTTTAAGAAGCTTTTAGACAAGCACGTGGATATGCAGAGAACAAAGGGATATGGATCGCATGCAGGCAGGTAAGAGTTGGCCTTAGTGTGGGAGCAATCCGGAGATCCCGGAGAAAACCCACGCAGGTCACGGGGAGAACATACAAACTCTGTACAGACGGCACCCGTGGTCAAGATTGAACCCCAGGTCTCTGGCGCTGTGAGGCAGCAGCTCCACCCGCTGCGCCACCATGCCGCCCTAGAGATGAAGGGAATATCATTGTATTCCAGCAGCCAGCCAACTGCGCTAACCTTGCCCTTGTTGACGATGTTATCTATGGGTCCTGTGTTTACGGGTCTATACTGCCGTTGCAAGTAAGAATTTCACCGTCGAATTGTCACTACGGATGAAGAGTTAGATTTAGCTCTTGGGGCTAACGGAATCAAAGGGAACTGGGGTGAAAGCAGGAACGGGGTACTGATTCTGGACGATCAGCCATGATCATAATGAATGGCAGAGCTGGCTCGAAGGGCCGAATGGCCTACTCCTGCACCTATTTTCCAGAACCAGGGGCCACAGTTTAAGAATAAGGGGTAAGCCATTTAGAACGGAGACGAGGAAACACCTTTTCTCACAGAGAGTGGTGAGTCTGTGGAATTCTCTGCCTCAGAGGGCGGTGGAGGCAGGTTCTCTGGATGCTTTCAAGAGAGAGCTAGATAGGGCTCTTAAAAATAGCGGAGTCAGGGGATATGGGGAGAAGGCAGGAACGGGGTACTGATTGTGGATGATCAGCCATGATCACATTGAATGGCGGTGCTGGCTCGAAGGGCCGAATGGCCTACTCCTGCACCTATTGTCTATTGTCTATTTTCTATGTTTCTATGTTTCTATGTTTCTATGAAACCATTCTTGAGTCGTGACTCTTTTAAGGAGCATGCAAGGGGCAATGGCAGGAATTTACAGAGAGAACCGAGAAGGTGCGACCTTAAGGAAACACATTAAAAGGCAGCGGAATTAGAATTCGATAACAACTCCATCATAGTTAACAGAAGAGAAGCAATCTGCTGTAAAAGCTGGCAGTGAACACTGCAAGACTGAAGTTGAGATTGTAAAATACGGGTCTGGACTGTGACAGCGCTGTGATATATACGTTTATTCAAGGCGTTTGCTGCTAATGCATCATTATACGTGCTTAACGCTCGTACGATCAATCTCGGGGATATCCCCTGCCCCCACGCATAAATCAAAGTCCCAAACGCCTGGACGTGCCTGTGAAACTCTCGGCCAGGCGCTAAATAAATGCACCTGGCTGCGGATAAAATCACCCAACCATTGACAGCGACCCCCCTGCATTGATAATCATTGATAATCAATGATTAATATCACAGGCATTCAATTATATATCAGAGTCTGAAGAAGGGTCTCGACCCGAAACGCCGCCAACTCCTTCTCTCCACACACGCTGCCCGTCCCGCTGAGTTACTCCAGCATTCTGTGTCTATCTTCGAGAGTGCATGAAGCAGCCATAACACAATAACATGAGCGCTGCGTTCAAAAATAGGACAAGCTGCTTTCAGTAGCATCTCATGTTCCACTTACTTGGACAGCTTACACCCAACGGTATGAACTTTGAACTCTCCAGTTTTATGTAACACCCTATCTCCCCCCCCTCTCTTTTTTGTGACCCCCCCCCGGTGATGCACACACACACGAGGGACAATTTAACATTTACTCCAAGCCAATAAACCTACAAACCTGTACGTCTTCAGAGTGTGGGAGGAAACCGGAGATCTCGGAGAAAACCCACGCAGGTCACGGGGAGAACGTACAAACTCCGTACAGACCAAAGATCCTCTAGCGGAGCAAGATAGACCACTCCTGCTAAATGCAATGGGCTGACGTGTAGTACGCAACGGAGCGGAACGTGGGCCTTTTTTTCATCCATTTCAGTAACCCGACCCGACCCGACCCGACTCGCAGTGTAATCAACGTTGCGGGGGAACAGTTTGTTAATAAATTAAAATTCTGAAAATGAGGAGAAGATTTTTACCAAATAACTTTTATTTTTACGAGGATGTTTCCGTAGCCGGCTTCCGTCTCCGCACTAGTATCTTTGCTCCGCTGTGGGATCTTTGGTGTGGAGACGGAAGCCGGTTACGGAAATGGGGCCGAAAATTCCCCATGAATCTGCCCATGACCGTACTATGTCTTTTTCGTCGAGTGGTCTATCTTGCTCGCCAGAGGATCTTTTGTACAGACAGCGCCCGTAGTCGGGATCGAACCCGGGTCTCCGGCGCTACAAGCGCTGTAAGGCAGCAACTCTACCGCTGCGCCACCGTGCCGCGCAACTGATATCTGACTGCGCGCTAATTCCGAACTGCTGCTCAAAAGAGGTTTGATAAAACAGGAACTAATAAACCTACAGAAGAGATGACATTTTTGAAATCAGTAAAAATGTCACCATGCTACTGTAGCCATCACCAGTGTTAGTCTGCTCATTAAAAAACATGAAAGTGAACACTGCCGGACATCTCAGCGTCTTGCACGCACTGAGAAATATTCATAAAGTATTGGATCAATGATTTTGAGAAGATTTTGCCAATAATACAGAGAACATCAGTTTCAATTCTTTGACTGTTTGAATTTGGGTTTCAATAAAATTCAGTAATATGACAATACGATCATTCAGCCCATCAAGTCTACTCCGCCATTCAATCATAGCTGATCTATCTCTCCCTCCTAACCCCATTCTCCTGCCGTCTCCCCATAACCCCTGACACCCGTACTAATCAAGAACCAAACAATCTCCGCTTTAAAGATACCTCCACAGCCATCTGTGTCCCACAGATTCACCACCCTCTGGCTAAAGAAGCGGGGAGACTCCTGTATGGTCGTGAGTAGTCGCCCAAAGAGTCTCCGCTGGATTTTCAACAGTTTGAACATTTTCGGCCACCTGCTGCGACTAGGACGGGTGCCGGCAAGTCGCCGAAAAAAATCACGTAAGTGGGACGGGCCCTTAATGGTTCTAAACCATCCAACTTTTGAAAGATGAAGGAATATAACCCCCCTGATTCATCACTGACAGGTAGTGATGGTGAATTCAGTGAAGTGTTTGCCGGGCAGGGTCACGAGCAAGGTGCACCCTGGGTACACCTGCCATGTCCAGTCTAGTTGTACATGTCAGCTGCCGGACTGAGCTGCCACGCTAACCTTCCCCCCCCCCCTCCCTGCTCACACAGACACTGTGGCTGTGAATTACAAGTGGCGATATCTCTCAGTGTACGCGTCTCAGCTTCTAAACCCAGGAAAGAGCGTTCACGTCGATCGCGGCCCTGTCTCCAGCGATCTTTCCACCACCACGCACGAGAAGCACAAGAAGCGACAGGACTGACACCATTGTGTGCAGATGCCGAGAAGTGCGTTCAGCTCTGGCTGGAGAACGTCTAATCTTGTGTGTGGACGAAGAAGCTTCTAAAATAACCGCACACCATGGAAGTGGAAGGTGCAATCATTCCTCAAGGAAACACAGCGGCGTCACCGCACACATCCAGCAGGTGAACAGACGCACACTGTATCTCCAAAGCCATTTACAATCCACACTAGATTTCAGCCACTGGTTAACGGAGGAAATTGGGTCTCATGCGTTTGTCGATTTTATAGCTACCATTTGATGAATTCATGATCAATATTCTGTTAGCACACTTCACAAATTTGCCTCCCCTTCTAATATCCATCGTAACCAAACAAAATAGGTTTCAACCAATTATTCCTTGCAGTCAACTCACCATCTATGGAAAGACAGAGTGCTGGAGTAACTCAGCGGGTCAGGCAGCATCTGTGGAGAACACGGATAGGTGACGTTTCACAGAGTGCTGGAGTAACTCAGCGGGTCAGGCAGCATCTGTGGAGCGAAGGAAATGGGCAACCTTTCGGGCCGAAACCCTGAAGGAAATAGGCAACGTTTCGGGCCGAAACCCGGAGGGGTTTCGGGCCAAAACGTTGCCTATTTCCTTCGCTCCATAGATGCTGCCGGAACATGGATAGGTGACGTTTCCCAGAGTGCTGGAGTAACTCAGCGGGTCAGGCAGCATCTGTGGAGAACACGGATCAGCGATGTAGACTGCCTGCAGAAGGGTCCCGAACTGAAACATCACCCATCCTTTTCCTCCAGAGATGTTGCCTGGCCTGCTAAGTTACTCCAGCACTCATAAGGTCATAGGTGATAGGTCATAGATCATAAGGTCATAGGTGACAGGAGCGGAATTAGGCCATTCGGCCCATCAAGTCTACTCCGCCATTCAATCATAGCTGAACTATCTCTCCCCACTAACTCCATTCTCCTGCCTTCTCCCCATCACCCCTGACACCTGACACTTTGTGTCTACCATTGGTATAAACTAGCATCTGCAGTTCCCTCCTACACATGGATAGGTGACGTTCCGGGTCGGGACCGTTCTGCAGACTGGTTGTAGTTGGGGGGGGGGAGAAAGCTGGGAAAGGGAGGTGGGGGAGTGGATCAAAGCCTGGCAAGTGATAGGTGGATACAGCTGAGGGGGGTTGAATAGCAGATGGGTGGACAACGGCCAGAGATGAAGAGACAAACTGTGAGAGAAGGATTGAGTTTTGTGATTCGGGATCCTTCTTCACCTACTTAATGTTGCCCTCATGGACAATCCCATTATTCTGATGAATCTTTGTTGCATTTAGGAATAATTAGACCAAACTCACTAATGCCAGTCAGGTTTTCAATCACGGGCGGCACGGTGGCGCAGCTGTCGAGCTGCTGTCTTACGGGGGTAGAGACCCAGGTTCAATCCCAACTTCGGAGTTTGTCCGTTCTCCCTGTGACCGCGTGGGTTGTCTCCGGGTGCTCCGGGTTCCTCCCACACCCCCAAAGATCTACAGGTTTGCAGGTCAATTGGCTTCCGTAAAATTGTAAATTGCCCCAAGCTTGTGTAGGATAGTGTTAGTGTACCGGGTGCCCACCCACCCACACAGTTTAAGAATAAGGGGCAAGCCACTTAGAATGGAGACGAGGAAACACTTCTTCACACAGGGAGTTGTGAGTCTGTGGAATTCTCAGCCTCAGAGGCCGGTTCTCTGGATACTTTCAAGAGGGAGCTAGATGTCTTTAAGATGGCGGAGTCAGGGGGTATGGGGAGAAGGCAGGAACGGGGTACTGATTGGGGATGATCAGCCATGATCACATTGAATGGCTCGAAGGGCCGAATGGCCTACTCCTGCGTCTATTGTCTATTGTTATCCCACTTTCTCATCCACTCCCTGCACACCAGGGGCGATTTTTACAGAAGCCAATTAAAACCTGCACACGTTTAGTCCGTGGGAGGAAACCAGAGCACCCGGGGGAAACCCACGCGATCGCAGGGGGAACGAGCAAACTCCACACAGACAGTACCCGAGGTCAGGATCCAACCTGGGTCTCTGGTGCCGTGAGGCAGCGGCACTACCCGCTGCACTGTTTACCCATTGCTGTTGTCCGATCGGCTGCCATGGTGGTCTCCGATCTTAGATTAGATTTCTAACATCTGGGACTTAAAAAAAAAAATGTTTACTGGATATATGACACTTGGACCTCGTTTAAATGTAAGTTGTGAACAGCCAGGGTGTCAGCATTGACCCTTACACCAATCCATTAGTCACCGTCTCCAAAGTGAAAGAAACCCATTCATTCTGACTTCCTATTTTCTGTAAACTTTGAGAAAGAACTGCAGATGCTGCAAAAAAATCGTAGACAGACAAAAATGTTGGAGAAACTCAGCGGGTGAGGCAGCATCTATGGAGCGAAGGAATAGGTGACGTTTCGGGTCGAGACCCTTCTTGAGACTGATGAAGGAATAGGTGACGTTTCGGGTCGAGACCCTTCTTCAGACTGATGAAGGAATAGGTGACGTTTCGGGTCGAGACCCTTCTTCAGACTGATGAAGGAATAGGTGACGTTTCGGGTCGAGACCCTTCTTCAGACTGATGAAGGAATAGGTGACGTTTCGGGTCGAGACCCGGAAGGGTCTCGACCCGAAACGTCGCCTATTCCTTCTCTCCATAGAAGCTGCCTCACCCGCTGAGTTCCTCCAGCATTTTTGTCTCATTTCCTTTACTTTTGTACACACTAGCCGGCCAGAAGAAAGATGAAAATGCAGAGTTTGGATGAAAGAAGTTGGGGAATTAAAAGTGAAGTAATGGTTTAAGCAGAATCTGAGAAGTGTTTGACGCATATATTCAGTTTAGTTTAGAGATCCAGCGCGGAAACATGCCCTTCGGCCCACCGACTCCGCACCAACCAGCTATTCCCAGCACACTAACGCTATCCTACACACACTAGGGACAATTTACACTTATACCAAGCCAATTAGCCTACAAACCTGTACATAGAAACATAGAAAATAGGTGCAGGAGTAGGCCATTCGGCCCTTCGAGCCTGCACCGCCATTCAATATGATCATGGCTGATCATCCAACTCAGTATCCTGTACCTGCCTTCTCTCCATACCCCCTGATCCCTTTAGCCACAAGGGCCACATCTAACTCCCTCTTAAATATACCAACTTTGGAGTACGTCTTTGGAGTGTGTGAGGAAACCGAAGATCTCGGAGAAAACCCACGCAGGTCACGGGGAGAACGTACAAACTCCGCACAGACAGCGCCCGTAGTTGGGATCGAACCCGGGTCTCTGTCACTGCAAGCGCTGTTAGGCAGCAACTCTACCGCTGCGCCACCGTGCTGAACAAGACTACACTCAACAACTGTACGAACAAATGCAAAAGCCACGTGGACTCGGTGTTCAAGGTAACGGGTGATTTATTAAATCTTGTGCCCACAAGGAGACCAGTCAAAGCTGATCTCCTGAGCGTGGCATTGGTACAGCTTTTACATTCCCAGCTGACAAGATTACACAGAAACTTGATTAACAGTAAAACGAGGTCTTGATTATGCAATGGAGGTTACAGAAAGACTTAATTACGTAACAAATTCTTGATCAAAGAATAAAGTGATTATTCAACGTCCAGGTTCAGGAATAGCTACTTCCTCACAGCCATCAGGCTATTAAACTTGGCTCGGACAAAACTCTGAACATTAATAGCCCATTATCTGTTATCTGCACTTCATCAGTTTATTTATTCATGTGTGTATATATTTATATAATGATATATGGACACACTGATCTGTTCTGTAGTCAATGCCTTCTATGTTCAGTTGTGCTGAAGCAAAGCAAGAATTTCATTGTCCTATCTGGGACACGTGACAATAAACTCTCTTGGATTATCCACAAGTCTAACTTAGTTGACAATAGATCCAATTTTCTGTTCCAGTGATGGCTCTAGGCTACAGCACCATCACTGAAGTTGCTGAAACGTTGCTGCAGTCCATGTCTCTACTTTTAGACTTTGTCTGTGGTTACCTGTCACCACATAAATACAATCCACATCCACATTTAACTCAGTGGGTGAGGCAGCATCTCTGGAGAGAAGGAATGGGTGACAATAGACAATAGACAATAGGTGCAGGAGTAGGACATTTGGCCCTTCGAGCCAGCACCGTCATTCAATGTGATCATGGCTGATCATCCCCAATCAGTACCCCGTTCTTGCCTTCTCCCCATATCCCCCGACTCCACTATCTTTAAGAGCCTATGTAGCTCTCTCTTGAAAGTATCCAGAGAACCGGCCTCCACTGCCCTCTGAAGCTGAGAATTCCACAGACTCACCACTCTCTGTGTGAAAAAGTGTTTCCTCATCTACGTTCTAAATGGCTTACCCCTTATTCTTAAACTGTGTGGCCCCTGGTTCTGGACTCCCCCAACATCGGGAACATGTTTCCTGCCTCTAGCGTGTCCAAACCCTAAATAATCTTATATGTTTCAATAAGAACCCCTCTCATCCTTCTAAACTCCAGAGTGTACAAGCCGCAGCCTGAAGAAGGGTCTCGACCCGAAACGTCACCCATTCCTTCTCTTCGTAGGTGCTGCCTCAACCCCCCGAGTTACTCCAGCATTCTGTGTCTACCTTCCATGTTATCCAGCATCTGCATTACTTTCTCCCCATCTACTTGTTGCTAGCTCTCATCATTCCTTCCCCTACAACTGAAACTTTCTGCAAAGTTCCTTCATTTTACAAACTTCAGACCCGTTGAGTATATAACACCTGCCTACTTAATTCCTGCCGTACTGGAAGCAATGGAAATGAGAGGGTTTTGGAATGAATATGGAAGATTTTGCAGAATACCCTGCTCCGCAGGGAAGCCAAGTGAACTGGCACCTGTAACAGTCGGGGACTTGCAATCTGATCACATAATCACAGCACGACAACAAAAATATGCAGCATCTGAATATATCGTGGAGGAGAAAAAGTTGTAGATTCCAGCAAAGTAAAGTGGCTTAAACCAACTTTGAAACTTGTCAAGGTGAAGGGTGTTACAGGTAGGAAATAGACACCTTCTTCTCACATCCCAGAGCAGGTGCAATACAACACAGACACATTCTCCGATCTCAACATCCTTCATGAGAGCACACGTGACAGGAGCAGAATTTGGCCATTCGGCCCATTGAGTCTACACCGCCGTCTTATCCTAGCTGATCCATGACGTTCTATTAGGAAGGTGATGAGAAGGAATTTCTTTCGTCAGAGGGTGGTGAATCTGTGGAATTCTTTGCCATAGACGGCTGTGGAGGCCAAGTCAGTGGATGTTTTTAAGGCAGAGATAGACAGATTCTTGATTAGTGCGGGTGTCAGGGGTTATGGGGAGAAGGCAGGGGAATGGGGTTAGGAGGGAGAGATAGATCAGCCATGATTAAATGGCGGAGTAGACTCGATGGGCTGAATGGCCTAATTCTACTCCTATCACTTATGACCTTATGATCTACCTTTCCCTCTCAACCCCATGCACCTGCCTTCTCCCCGTAACCCCCAACACCCGTGCCAACGGGATCTCAGCCAGGTCACTTCCCTGGCGAGGTTTACCAGAATGCTGTCTCCAGCAGAGCCTGTTGGCGAGAGAGAGAGGTTCTCCCTCAATGTCAGCAAGACAAAGGAACCAACCAAGCCACCCAGCGCTGCTGCCAGTTCAATGGGCCTTTATCGCCAAAGCAAGACTCTGACAGTTGTTAACTTGAAGGGTGCAAGATAGCGCCAGAAACGTGACGCTATGTTTCCACGTTGCTATTCTTGCTATTGATGGAGTGCAGCGTAGGTTTACAAGGTTAATTCCCGGGATGGCGGGACTGTCATATGCTGAGAGAATGGAGCAGCTGGGCTTGTATACTCTGGAGTTTAGAAGGATGAGAGGGCATCTCATTGAAACATATAAGATTGTTAAGGGCTTGGACACGCTAGAGGCAGGAAACATGTTCCCGATGTTGGGGGAGTCCAGAACCAGGGGCCACAGTTTAAGAATAAGGAGTAAGCCATTTAGAACGGTGACGAGGAAACACTTTTTCTCACAGAGAGTGGTGAGTCTGTGGAATTCTCTGCCTCAGAGGGCGGCGGAGGCCTGTTCTCTGGATGCTTTCAAGAGAGAGCTAGATAGGGCTCTTAAAGATAGTGGAGTCAGGGGATATGGGGAGAAGGCAGGGACGGGGTACTGATTGGGGATGATTAGCCATGATCACATTGAATGGCGGTGCTGGCTCGAAGGGGAAAATGGCCTACTCCTGCACCTATTGTCTTGTGCACTCCCTCGGCCTAGTCTACTGCCTTACACGCTGGTGCTGGAGTATGATTGTACATGGATTGTGGGTGCATGGAACGAGCTGCCAGAGGAGGTAGTTGAGGCTGGGACTATCCCAACGTTTAAGTGACCGTTAGACAGGGACATGGATAGGACAGGTTTGGAGGGATATGGGCCAAACGCAGGCAGGTGGGACTAGTGTAGCTGGGACATGTTGGCCGGTGTGGGCAAGTTGGGCCGAAGGGCCTGTTTCCACGCTGTATCACTGTGAGTTGGTTCTCTTTGACTGAATGAATGTGAAAGTACCAAAATATTTACATTCTGTGAGATTTGTTTCATAGAAACATAGAAAATAGGTGCAGGAGTAGGCCATTCGGCCATTCGAGCCAGCACCGCCATTCAATGTGATCATGGCTGATCATCCAAAATCAGTACCCCGTTCCTGCTTTCTCCCCATATCCCTTGATTCCCTTGGCCCTAAGAGCTAAATCTAACTCCCTCTTGAGAGAGAACCCTGTGGGATATTTTGCTTGGTCCTCGTGGGCAGACGAAACGCAGTCAACCAGAAGTTATGATTCTGGAGATTTAATGAAATTGTTGCCGATTACAGTTTGAAAAGCCCATCGCTATCAGCTAGCTAGAATTCCTAGCAAGCACCACAGCACACCAATCAGGAACTATGCAACCCTGCTATTTCAATCGATAGCTTCCAAGCAATGAAATACAATCTTATTCTTTGCAGATGGACAACTAGCTCTTGTGTCAGGCTCTCCGTTTGATATCATGAAGCATCTGTCGAGAGATTATACATCGCTCATGAACTACAAACCACTCATCTGCCATTACCCTCCAATGCCTGGCTTTCTGCAGTCTTTGTAGTTTAGTTTAGTTTAGAGATACAGGCCCTTCGGCCCACCGGGTCCGTGCCGACCAGCGACCCCCGCACATCAACACTATCCTGCACACACCAGGGACAATTTACACTTACACCAAGCCAATTAAGCTGCAAACCTGTACGTCTTTGGAGAGGGGGGAGGAAACTGAAGATCTCGGAGAAAGCCCCACGCAGGTCACGGGGAGAACGTACAAACTCCGTACAGACAGCACCCGTAGTCGGGATCGAACCCGGGTCTCCGGCGCTGCATTCGCTGTAAGGCGGCAACTCTACCGCTGCGCCACCGTGACCGCCCACTCTTGAACCGGTTCTAAAGCAGAAATTGTTCATTTCAGTTGAGTTTATCATCACGGGTACCGAGGTGCAGTGAAAAGCTTTTTGTTGCGTGCTAACCAGTCAGCGGAAAGACAATACGTGATTACAATCGAGCCATTTACAGCGTACAGATACACGATAATGGAATGACGTTTAGTGCAAGGTAAAGCCAGCAAATTCTATGCCACAGACGGCTGTGGAGGCCAAGGCAGAGATAGATAGTTTCTTGATTAGTAAGCGGATCAGAGGTTATGGGGAGAAGGGAGGAGAATGGGGTTAGGAGGGAGAGATAGATCAGCCATGGCGGGGTAGACTCGATGGGCCGAATGGCCTAATTCTGCTCCTATCACTTATGATCTTGTGATCTAAAGTCCGAGGGTCACCAATGAGGCAGACAGTAGTTCAGGACTGCTCTCTAGTTGTGATAGGATGGTTCAGTTGCCTGATAACAGTATTATTATTCATTAGGAGGTGGATTCCACACATTTCTGCAATGCAGTTTCAGTTGATTAGATGCGCAGGAGGAGGGGGGGGGGGGAAATATCGCATCTCTTTTATTGCAACCTTTATTAGCAACAGGATATCATTAAATAAATGAAATCAAAAAGACCAGCATTGATCAGGGGACGATGATGCACAGATGATGTACTGTTGGAAGCACTCTGCGGCAGAGACCTCTGGGGAAATTGGAGCGCGATTTGTAGCAATATAAAACATATTGAAGGATAATCCTGAAGCCGCATCAATATTTACTTCAGTCAATACTCCTTCTTTGATGGCGAGTTGCTGAGGTGTAATACAAATCTCCGACAGACTTGAAGCTTAATTTTGCCAATAAAAGATAGGATTTTTAGTTGGACATAAAATGCTGGAGTAACTCAGCGGGACAGGCAGCATCTCTGGAGAGAAGGAATGGGTCTCGACACGAAACATCACCCATTCCTCCTCTCCAGAGATGCTGCCTGTCCCGCTGAGTTCCTCCAGAGATGCTGCCTGTCCCGCTGAGTTACTCCAGAGATGCTGCCTGTCCCGCTGAGTTACTCCAGAGATGATGCCTGTCCCGCTGAGTTACTCCAGAGATGATGCCTGTCCCGCTGAGTTACTCCAGAGATGATGCCTGTCCCGCTGAGTTACTCCAGAGATGATGCATGTCCCGCTGAGTTACTCCAGAGATGATGCCTGTCCCGCTGAGTTACTCCAGAGATGATGCCTGTCCCGCTGAGTTACTCCAGAGATGCTGCCTGTCCCGCTGAGTTACTCCAGAGATGATGCCTGTCCCGCTGAGTTTACTCCAGAGATGATGCCTGTCCCGCTGAGTTACTCCAGAGATGATGCCTGTCCCGCTGAGTTACTCCAGAGATGATGCCTGTCCCGCTGAGTTACTCCAGAGATGATGCCTGTCCCGCTGAGTTACTCCAGCATTTTGTGTCGACCTTCCATTTAAAACAGCATCTGCACTTCTTTCCCACACATTTCCTGGGATTTTTAGTTGATTACCATCGCAATGCAAGTCTGATCTCGGCAGCACTGATATGGGGGTGTGGGGAGAAGGCAGGAACGGGGTACTGATTGTGGATGATCAGCCGTGATCACAGTGAATGGCGGTGTTGGCTCGAAGGGCCGAATGGCCTACTCCTGTGCACCTATTGACTATTCCATCACCCTCTGTATCCTCATGACCAAACAGCTGCTGGCTAGTTAGTTTTATCTCAAACCTTCAGTCCTAAGCATTTCCTGACAGGGATTCTGACGTTGCCAAGATAAGTGGCAAACCTCATCTGCCTGACCCGCTGAGTTACTCCAGCACTCTGTGAAACGTCACCTATCCATGTTCTCCACAGATGCTGCCTGACCCGCTGAGTTACTCCAGCACTCTGGGAAACGTCACCTATCCATGTTCCGGCAGCATCTATGGAGCGAAGGAAATAGGCAACGTTTCGGCCCGAAACCCTTCCGGGTTTCGGCCCGAAACGTTGCCTATTTCCTTCAGGGTTTCGGCCCGAAAGGTTGCCCATTTCCTTCGCTCCACAGATGCTGCCTGACCCGCTGAGTTACTCCAGCACTCTGTGAAATGTCACCTATCCATGTTCTCCACAGATGCTGCCTGACCCGCTGAGTTACTCCAGCACTCTGTGAAACGTCACCTATCCATGTTCTCCACAGATGCTGCCTGACCCGCTGAGTTACTCCAGCACTCTGTGAAACATCACCTATCCATGTTCTCCACAGATGCTGCCTGACCCGCTGAGTTACATTAGTTTGAGTTTAGTCTATTGCCACGTGTACCGAGGTAACCAGTCAGCGGAAAGGCTATACACGATTACAATTGAGCTGTCCACAGTGTACGGATACAGGATAAAGGGAATAACGTTTAGCTCAAAGTCCCAGTAAAGTGAAGTGCAAGAACAACATCAGTACTTTGTCTCTTTTCTTTATAAACCAGCACCTGCGGTTCCTTGTTTCTGCCCCCACTGTACGCAGGAGGTCGCCCTGGCGATACACTCCTGAGACAGTTGGCATCTTTGACGATGCCTGCTGCTGGCTCTGCTGTGCATCACACATTAGTTGAGTATGGTTAGCAAGTTATGTTCTGAAACAGTGTATATTGTCCTGCAATATTTTAAGGAGGACCCACATCTCCAATCCATTCCAATTACTAAAAGGAATCATACTTGATGCACACACAGCGTGGTTACTCTGGTGACAGCCCACAGATGTTTACCGTCCTGTTAACTGTGTCTTACAGCTATCTAGAGGAGGAGATCATTGCCATGGGAGATATCTGCAGTTTCATGAAGTAACACAACAGTACAGTGATTCTCAATCGTCCGACACCGTAGACTATTGCGATCTACTGCAGCTAAAACAGGCAGAAATCGGGGAACTGCCGATGTGTAGGAACTGCAGATTAGAGCACATAGTATTGGGGGTAGAGTGCTGACATGGATAGAAAATTGGTTGGCAGACAGGAAACAAAGAGTAGGGGTTAACGGGTCCCTTTCAGAATGGCAGACAGTGACTAGCGGGGTACCTCAAAGCTCAGTGCTGGGACCGCAGCTATTTACAATATATATATATTAATGATTTAGAAGTTGGGATTACAAGTAACATTAGTAAATTTGCAGATGACACAAAGCTGGGTGGCAGTGTGGACTGTGAGGAGGATGCTATGAGAATGCAGGGTGACTTGGACAGGTTGGGGGAGTGGGCAGATGCATGGCAGATGAAGTTTAATGCGGATAAATGTGAGGTTATATATAAAGAGGACACAAAAAAGACACAAGGTGCTGGAGTAACTCAGCGGGTTAGGCAGCATCACTGGAGAACTATGACAGGTGACGTTTCGGGTGACATTTCGGACTGAAGAAGGGTCCCAACCCGAAACGTCACCTATCCATGTTCTCCACAGATGCTGCCTGACCTATTCTCACTTCAGTGGCCACATTAAACTGTACAGTAGATAGTAATTTAATACAAAATACATCAGAATTACCAATCAAAGAAAGCTGGTTGATGACAAGATACAAGATACATGTAGTTGTCACATGTACCAGTTGGCACAGTGAAATGTGTGGTTACCATACAGCCATACAATAAAATAAAGAACACAACACACGATAGAGTCCAACATAAAACATCCCCACACAGCAAAATCAAATGTTTCCCACTGTGAGGGAAGGCACCAAAGTCAGTCTCTTCCTCTGATGTTTCTCCGTGGTCAGGGCCTCCGGAGCCCTCCGCAGTCGCCGCTACGGGTGGCCCACCGCTCAGGCCCGCTCGCCGGGATGATGTAAGTCCGACGTCGGGACTGGAGGCCAACCTCAGCGGCTTGGACCTCCAAAACGGCCGCTTCCTATCGGAGTCCACGGCTCCCGACGTCTCCAGGCCGCGCCGGACGGAGACTCCTGCTGGCGGCCCTCGGCAAAGGGCCCCCAGGACTCCGCGATGTCGGTCAGCGCCGCCCGCGTTGGGAGCTCCTCGACCCACAGCTCCATGATGTCGACGCTGCAGGCCCAACGCTCCGGAGCCTCCAGGCGGCGATCCAGGTGAGGTATCGCCCGCTCCGCGGTGAATCCAGCGCTGCGCCGCCGCTGCTGCAGCTCCGGTCCGGTTCCCGGTCCCCGGCAGGAAAGGCCGCTCCGATCCCGGTGGTAGGCCGCGAGGAGGGGGGGGGGGGCGAGGACGCGACTCGGAGAAATTGTCGCTGTTTCCCGCCCAGGAAGCGACTGGGAAACAGTTTCCCCCCTTACCCTGCCCCCCTCCCCCACATAGAAAAGCTAAAGTGACCCCAAAACAAACAATTTAGACAAACTAAAATTAAAACAAAGAAGGGACAATGCAGCGCCCCCTAGTGGTACATGACCAGAGCATAACTTTGATCGGTCCAATAACGCATTAAGATGGTACTGCTTTCATGTTTGATTGTTCTTGTAGATCTGAAGGAAAACACTACAATTTCATTTCATTTCCTTACAGTCACATAAGGTCATAAGGAATAGGAGCAGAATTAGGCCATTCGGCCCATCAGGTCTACTCCGCCATTCAATCATGGCTGATCTATCTCTCCCTCCCAACCCCATTCTCCTGTCTTCTCCCCATAACCCCTGACACCCGTACTAATCAAGAATCTGTCTATCTCTGCCTTAGAAATATCCACTGACTTGGCCTCCACAGCCTTCTGTGGAAAAGAATCCCACAGATTCACCGCCCTCTGACCAAAGAAATTTCTCCTCATCTCCTTCCTAAAAGGACGCCCTTTAATTCGAAATCTCGTCCTAACCCCAATTCTGCTGCGTTTCAGTCAGAGTCTCATTCAGTCCCAGCAGAGCATTGTGGACGAACATCATTCTTCATCAATTTTATAGATCCAAATCCTTAATCTAATTTTATGGATTTAGAATCTTTTTATCCATTCCTTGCCAGGTGAGTAAGGGTTTTGTAATTCCATTCCTTACGACAGACATCAATCATTGTATGTACTGAAAGTCATCCCCTTGATCCTGCATCTGTCTGTTCACTGTGGACGGCTCGATTGTAATCATGTCCACTCTTTCTGCTGACTGGTTAGCACGCAACATGAAAGCTTGTCACTGTACCTCGGTGCAAGTGACATTAGTAATAAATCAAACATGTGGTTTAGAAGGGCTGAGCATTGTCCTGAGAGATTTACAACTCGACAATTCAGAATTCAGAATAGGGCGGTCACGGTGGCGCAGCGGTAGAGTTGCTGCCTTACAGCGAATGCTGCGCCGGAGACCCGGGTTACATCCTGACTACGGGTGCTGTCTGTACGGAGTTTCCACGTTCTCCCCGTGACCTGCGTGGGTTTTCTCCGAGATCTTCCGTTTCCTCCCACACTCCAAAGACGTACAGGTTTGTAGGTCAACACTTTAACTCCCCCTCCCATTCCCACACTGACCTTTCTGTCCTCCATTGTCAGAGTGAGGCCCAGCACAAATTGGAGGAACAGCATCTCATATTTCGCTTGGGCAGCTTACACCCCAGCGGTATGAACATTGACTTCTCTAACTCCGAAGAACCCTTGTTTTCCCCCTCTCTCCCCATCCCTCCCCCTTCCCAGATTTCCAACCAGTCTAACTGTCCTCCTGATTAAATTTTCATCTTTGCATGCTTCAAAGTCAACTTCCCCTAGCTAACAATGTTCTGTCCGACATTTTCCTCGGTCTGCATCCCCTTTCAGCTCTCATTTTCACACCTCACACTTCCTTATCTATGTATCTCCCTCTCCCCTGATATCAGGGTCTCGACTGAAGTTAGACGGATGAGAGGGGATCTTATTGAAACATGTAAGATTATTATCAGTCTGAAGAAGGGTTTTGGCCCGAAACGTTGCCTATTTCCTTCGCTCCATAGATGCTGCTGCACCCGCTGAGTTTCTCCAGCATTTTTGTGTACCTAAGATTATTAAGGGTTTGGTACTCCAGAGGCAAGAAACATGTTCCCGATGTCCAGAACCAGGGGCCACACAGTTTAAGAATAAGGAGTAAGCCATTTAGAACGGAGACAAGGAAACACTTTTTCTCACAGAGAGTGGTGAGTCTGTGGAATTCTCTGCCTCAGAGGGCAGTGGAGGCCGGTTCTCTGGATACTTTCAAGAGAGAGCTAGATAGGGCCCTTAAAGATAGCGGAGTCAGGGGATATGGGGAGAAGGCAGGAACGGGGTACTGATTGTGGATGATCAGCCATGATCACATTGAAGGCGGTGCTGGCCCGAAGGGCTGAATGGCATACTCCTGCACCTATTGTCTATTGTCTATTGACCCAAGACATCACCCATCCTTTCTCTCCAGAGATGCTGCCTGTCCCGCTGAGTTACTCCAGCTTTTTGTGTCACATTTGGTGGATGGGCTTTGAACACAGTTTTACACCAGGCTCAAAAAGCCGTTAGAACAGCAAGCTGGAGTGTTCTTTAAATCTTTCCGCATGTACGGTTTAGTTAATCTAAGTCGATGACTTCAGCGTGAATGAGAAAGGAGGTGACAAATGCTGTCTTTGCAGCCATATTTTACTCTAATGTCATTATTTACAATGCTGGAACTCATTAATGGAAATCTTTCTTCATTAAAAATGCACTACCTCCACACGGTAATGGATTATGATGCACGGTGACCTTTGCTAAAACAAGCTATGTTTATGGCTCTTTCATTAATGATGGAATGATATAAATCACTCCTAGTAATGGGCCTTTATTAGTGTTGCCTCTTGGCGATAGATTTATGTATCTGTTCAACACACCATTTGTCAGCATCAATATGACACTGATGTACATGCAGTGCAGCAACTGTTCACCATTCTGTTACTAGCTTTTTGCATCTTGTTTCACATGTTCAATTAGTTAAGAAAAAGACTGCATTGGATTTAATACTGCCCATTGCTCAATAAATAGATCAAAGGCCTGAACTACAGAGAGGGGTTGGGCAAGCAAGGACTTTATTCCTTGGAGCGCAGGGGGCTGACGGACAAGTACATTTTTAGTTTGCAGATGAACTGGTAGGATTAGTTTAGTTTAGTTTGGCTTAGTGATACAGCGCGGAAACAGGCCCTTCATTCCACCGAGTCCGCACCGATCAGCGATCCCCGCACGCCAACACTAACCTACACAGGGCGTGTTGCCTGGATTGGAGGTTTCTAGTTCTGGGGAGAACATCTGAACCCAGCGCCATCACCATGACAACGGGCCTTCACACCAAAACCAAGCCTCCATTTTGTTAACCCCGCCGGACTTGAATCACAAAACAAAAATGGTGCCGGATGCATGGCAACACACGGTGGCACAGCGGTAGAGTTGCTGCCTCACAGCGCCAGAGACCCAGCTTCGATCCTGACCACGGGTGCTGTCCGTACGGAGTTAGCACGGTCTCCCCGTGAGTTTTCGCCGAGGTCTTCGGTTTCCTCCCACACTCCAAAGACAAACAGGTTTGTAGGTTAATTGGCCTGGTATAAGAGTAAATTGTCCCTATTGTGTGTGTAGGATAGTGTTAGTGTGCGGGGGTGATCGCCGGTTGGCGCGGTGGGCCGAAGGGCCTGTTTTCACGCTGTATCTCTGAACTAAACTAAAGACTCTTGTGTGCTGTCTCAGTATAATCTACTATTGATTATGTACTCATGTACCAGTATGATTGTATAAGTTTAGCAAGATGTTTTTACTGAACTGAATGAATCAAAGGGATTTCACTGCACCAATGTCCAAGAGATAATAGTGTACCACTTTCCTCATTGTACCATTAAACACAAAAAATATACTTTTTATAAATCAATTGAAAAGAAGCCACTAAACAGAGATTTGGGGCTGTTTAGTTTATTAGTTTAGTTTAGATATACAGGGCGGAAGCAGGCCCTTCGGCCCACCGAGTCCGCGCCGACCAGCGATCCCCGCACACTAACACTATCCTACACACACGAGGGATAATTTACATTTACGCCAAGCCAATTAACCTACAGACCCGCACGGCTTTGGAGTGTGGGAGAAAACCGAAGATCTCGGAGAAAACCCACGCAGGTCACGGGAAGATCGTACAAACTCCGTACAGACAGCACCCGTAGTCGGGATGGAACCCGGGTCTCTGGCGCTGTGAGGCAGCAACTCTACCGCTGCGCCACCGTGACGCCCAAACTGTTCAAACTTAGTTGAGTCTACACTGCATTATGAAGAAACAGAAGTAAGATGTTCTTTATACCAGGGTCCACTAGGGAGGAAGCACAAACTAGGAGCAGCAAAGTAAACCTAGGGGAATGAATAAAAATCTATAATGAAGAATAATGGCCGAGTCTGCATGGACAACGATAGCAAAGCTACTGGCCTTTGCTGCCGTTACTCAATAGACAATAGACAATAGGTGCAGGAGTAGGCCATTTGGCCCTTCGAGCCAGCACCGCCAGTCAATGTGATCATGGCTGATCATCCCCAATCAGTACCCCGTTCCTGCCTTCTCCCCATATCCCCTGACTCTGCTATTTTTAAGAGCCCTATCTAGCTCTCTCTTGAAAGCATCCAGAGAACCGGCCTCCACCGCCCTCTAAGGCAGAGAATTCCACAGACTCACCACTCTCTGTGAGAAAAAGTGTTTCCTCGACTCCGTTCTAAATGGCTTACTCCTTATTCTTAAACTCTGGCCCCTGGTTCTGGACTCCCCCAACATCGGGAACATGTTTCCTGCCTCTAGTGTGTACAAACCCTTAACAATCTTATATGTTTCAATGAGATCTCCTCTCATCCTTCTAAACTCCAGAGTGTACAAGCCCAGCTGCTCCATTCTCTCAGCATATGACAGTCCCGCCATCACATTTTTTCTCTGTATGTTTTGTCGTTACCTTCTCCGAGCTAACAGCGGTCTACTCTACTTTTTCTGTGATCTAAACTAAATTGTAACTGTCAGCTATATGCTGACTAGGCCCAAAGCTGTCCACCACTCCAGACAGAATTAATCAAGTGGGATACTTTCACCATTCATGATGTAATGTATACAGCACGCACACGCGCGCGCATGCACACACATGCACACACGCGCACGTGCACACACGCACTCGCGCACACATGGACACACGCACACTCGCACACTTGCACACACGCACACCCACATGCACAGATCCACACCCACGCACACATCCACACCCACACGCACACCCACACGCACACCCACACGCACACCCACACCCACACCCACACGCACACCCACACGCATCCACACCCACACGCACACACATACATCCACACAAGCACACGCCCACACACACGCCCACACACACACACACGCACACGCACACACATACATCCACACAAGCACACGCCCACACACGCACACACCCACACACACACACGCCCACACACACACACACACACCCACACGCACACCCACACACAGACCCCCACACGCACATGCCCACACACACACACACATGCCCACACACACACACACACGCCCCCACACACACACACTTTCCACCTTTGCTGCTGCAGCCACTGTGATATATAGACCACTGTAACACTCCTAACATATTCTGTTTTCATTAAATGACTAATCTAAAACCAATCAAGCAAGCCACAGGCAGTTACTGTCCTGAATAACAATCCTTTTGCCTCCCTCTGTACCACAGTCATTCCAATGCATGGTACGTCAAGAGTCAAGAATGAAGAGTTGAGTTTAGTTGAGAGATATAGCATGGAAACAGGACCCTCGGACCACCAAGTCGCACAGTTCACACTAGTTCCACGTTATCCCACTTTCTCATCCACTCCCTACACATTCGGGGAACTTTACCTACTTTACCAATTAACCTACAAACCCGCACGTCTTTGGGATGTGGGAGGAAACTGGAGCACCCGGAGGGAACCCAGTGTGCAAACCCCTGAGGTCCCGCAACTCGGCAGCAGCCGAGGTCAGGATCGAACCCGCGTCTCTGGTGCTGATCTACCAGATTATCATCTTGATTATGCTGGCGGGCGGCCTTGCGGAGGCAGCGTGAAGGGTAGGTGGAGTCAATGGGAGGGAGGTTGCTTTGTGTGATGGTCTGGGCTACGTCCACAACTCTCTGCAAATGTCTTGCCGTCTTGGATAGAGCGGTTTCCAAACCATGCCGTGAGGCAATCATACTATTATTGCACAACGTCACAACGTTTGTGTTTCCAATGCACGGCAGCACGGTGGCGCAGCGGTAGAGTTGCTGCCTCACAGCGCCAGAGACCCGGGTTCCATCCTGACTACGGGTGCTGTCTGTACGGAGTTTGTACGTTCTCCCCGTGGCCTGCGTGGGTTTTCTCCAGGATCTCCGGTCTCCTCCCACACTCCAAAGATGTACATGTTTGTAGGTTAATTGGCTTGGTGTAAATGTAAATTGTCCCTAGTGCGTGTAGGATGGTGTTAGCGTGCGGGGATCGCTGGTCGGTTCGGACTCGGTGGGCCAAAGGGCCTGTTTCCGCGCTGTATCTCTAAACTAAATTCCTACCAAGATATCGATGAACAAACGACATGTCACACAGCTAACAGTACATCGCAACATGTGGATGTGGAGAGGATGTTTCCACTAGTGGGAGAGTCTAGGACTAGAGGTTACAGCCTCACAATTGAAGGATGTTCTTTTAGGAAGGAGATGAGGAGCAATTTCTTTGGTGAATCTGTGGAATTCTTTGCCACAGACGGCTGTGGAGGCCAAGTCAGTGGATATTTTTAATGCAGAGATAGATAGATTCTTGATTAGTACGGGTGTCAGGGGTTATGGGGAGAAGGCAGGAGAATGGGGTTAGGAGGGAGAGATAGATCAGCCATGATTGAATGGCAGAGGACTTGATGGGCTGAATGGCCTAGAAAACATAGAAACATAGACAATAGGTGCAGGAGTAGGCCATTCGGCCCTTCGAGCCAGCACCGCATTCAATATGATGATGGCTGATCGTCCTAAATCAGTACCCCGTTCCTGCTTTCTCCCCATATCCCTTGATTCCTTTAGCCCGAAGAGCTAAATTTAACTCTCTCTTGAAAACATCCAGTGAATTTGCCTCCGCTACCTTCTGTGGCAGAGAATTCCACGGATTCACAACTCTCTGGGTGAAAAGGGTTTTCCTCATCTCAGTCCTAAGTGGCCTACCCCTTATTATTCCATGTGTTTGGCTGGTGATGTTAGGCCTCAGGCCCTTGAGAACTGCCACAATGTTTAGTCACTTTAAATGTCCTGTTAACGGATTCAGAGCTTCCCCACTCACTACTTCACACATTGACCCGTCCTCAGCTGACAGTGGTGAGCATGCAGACTGCAACAAGTCCCCCATAAAGCAGCAGCTTACGGGTCAGCGGGCCAGGCAGCATCTCTGGAGAGAAGGAATGGGTGTCGCCTCGGGTCGACACCCTTCCCCATAAAACAGTCACTGAGCACAATATCCTACTGACCAAATAAAAACCTTTCCAAATTCTTTACAAATCCAAAGCAGTAATTTGTAACATGCATGTTGTAATTCCGCACACACACCAGAACATCTACAATCACGCACGCACGCACGCACACACGCACGTGTAGGAAGGAACCGCAGAAGCTGATTTTAACCGAAGATAGACACAAAATGCTGGAGTATTTCTGGATCTTGACCAAAGGTTGCGTATCCAAACATTTCTCTAAGCACTCAGCTCTGTGGACTATGAATCATCATGCCAGCTGTTTCAACTTGCCTTGTGTTATCGGGGATGTAAACCAACATTGTTTGCTCCTGCCTGTATGGTCGGTGTTCTGCTTACATGTACCAGCACCTTGCTGCACAATTACAGGGAAGCTAACGCTCAAAGCAAGGATGAGTTTACAGACATTGGTTTAAAGGGACAGCATGGAAACAGGCCCTTCGGCCCACCGAGTCTACACCAACCATCAATCACCCGTTCATGCTATTTCTATGTTGTTCGACTTGTGCATCTGCTGCCGACCCACCAGGGCCAATTCACAGCGGCCAAATAACCTTCTGAGTGATACAAGCTTCCCAGACCAAGGGGAAAGCCTGTTATTGGCTCCACAGTGACTGCCAGGACATTCCCATGCTGAACAATTCCCACACCAGTCAAACGTAAAATGGATCCCAATAATCGACGTTGAACGCAGTGACCTCTGCTGGGAGAATTATCCCAGCCGGGGACGACGAGGGTTCTCCAACACCGCTGTCCAACCTAAACCCACCAAACTAGTCACCGGTTTCTGCAAAGTCATCATGGCCAGGAAAAAAAATGTGAAATTTATGTAACTGGAGAAGGCCATCCCCCCCAGCTCTGAGGTCAAGGTCCAAGGGTCAGAGGTCCAGAGGCCGGAGGTCCAGAGGTTGGAGGTCCAGAGGTCGGAGGTCCAGAGGTCGGAGGTCCAGAGGTCGGAGGTCCAGAGGTCGGAGGTCCAGAGGTCGGAGGTCCAGAGGTCGGAGGTCCAGAGGTCGGAGGTCCAGAGGTCGGAGGTCCAGTGGTCGGAGGTCCGGAGGTCGGAGGTCCAGAGATCCAGAGATCCAGAGATCCAGAGATCCAGAGATCCAGAGGCCCAGAGGCCCAGAGGCCCAGAGGCCCAGAGGCCCAGAGGCCCAGAGGTCACATAGGTGGTCCGTCGAGGACAAAGGAGACGCGGAGTGGAGGACTGTCGAGAACACAGGAGGGGGCACTGCATGGGGGGGGCTGCAGAGAACTAAGGGGGACCTGGGTGGGGGGGGGGGAGGAACCATTGGGGCACAAAGGGGTAAGTTTATACTGGTGACGCCCTCTAGTGGGCGAATCGTTGTCTGCCGAGGTATGCAACACGACGCATCTAACCGGGGCAATAAATGTATCTCATCTCATCCCTCAATATTATCAAAGTGACTTCCAGAATGTTCCGTTTGATGAATGGTTGACTTTCTATCTCCAACTGGGCTGTGCAGGTGATCGCGGTGTCTCTGTCGTCGAACACATACTATTATTGAAAACATCTGATTGAGCCATTTATCACAACCAAGTCTAATGGCTCCTCCAAGCAAATAGTCATCGATCATTTGCTATTATCTTCCGCTCATTAATTGTTATTTGAGATTGAGTCAACGGCAAATAATGGCTCTTAATAACACTGGGATCAACGTCATTTACAGTATATTCTTAGTTTCGTTTGGTTGAGAGATACAGTGTGGAAACAGGCCCTTCGACCCACCGAGTCCGTGCCGACCATCGGTCACCCATTCACACTAGTTCTATCCTGCACACGAGACACAATTTACAGAGGGGAAGGAAACCGGAGCACCCGGAGGAAACACAGGGAGAGCGTGCAAACTCCGTACAGGCAGCACCCATAGTCAGGATCGAACCCGGATCTCTAGCGCTGTGAGGCAGCAACTCTACCGCTGTGCCACCCAGTTACATTGATTGGCCAACTGTCTAAACCTATTTATATTGGGAATGTTGGCCTTCATAACAAGAGGATTTCAGTATAGGAGTAAAGAGGTTCTTCTGCAGTTGTATAGGGCTCTGGTGAGACCACATCTGGAGTATTGTGTACAGTTTTGGTCTCCTAATTTGAGGAAGGACATCCTTGTGATTGAGGCGGTGCAGCGTAGGTTCACGAGATTGATCCCTGGGATGGCGGGACTGTCATACGAGGAAAGATTGAAAAGACTAGGCTTGTATTCACTGGAGTTTAGAAGGATGAGGGGGGATCTTATAGAAACATATAAAATTATAAAAGGACTGGACAAGCTAGATGCAGGATAAATGTTCCCAATGTTGGGCGAGTCCAGAACCAGGGGCCACAGTCTTAGAATAAAGGGGAGGTCATTTAAGACTGAGGTGAGAAAAAACATTTTCACCCAGAGAGTTGTGAATTTATGGAATTCCCTGCCACAGAGGGCAGTGGAGGCCAAGTCACTGGATGGATTTAAAAGAGAGTTTAGATAGAGCTCTAGGGGCTAATGGAGTCAAGGGATATGGGGAGAAGGCAGGCACGGGTTATTGATTGGGGACGATCAGCCATGATCACAATGAATGGCGGTGCTTGCTCGAAGGGCCGAATGGCCTCCTCCTGCACCTATTGTCTATGTTTCTATAACTCCTGTAATGTACTATAAGTATTGTTAATATTTATAAAATGAGCAATTTTTTTAGCATTACTTTGTGCAAAATAAAACTATAAAATGATTATATCTCAGGAATAACTACAGGACTGCAATATCTAATTTTGCCTTCCATGTCCCTCCCTCCTTTACATTTCACACCTCCTCCCCCCGCATCCGAACCCCTATTGTCTCCTTTTCACCTCCAGCTGAGGGAAAGGAGCTGTTCGTGACCCTGGTGATGTGGGCTTTCACACTTCTGTACCTTCTGCTCAACAGCAATTGGGAGGAGGAGGAATAACTGGGGTGGGACAACACAAACTAATCTTCGCACGACAAACTGTCTTGAAGATAGACATTAAGTGCTGGAGTAACTCAGAGGGTCAGGCAGCATGTGTGGAGATAAAGGATGGTTGACGTTTCAGGCAGGGACCCTTCTCCAGTCTGAAGAAGGGTACCAACAAAAAACATCACCCATCCTTTATCTCCAGAGATGCTGCCTGACCCAGTGAGTTACTCCAGCACTTTGTGTCTGTCTTCACTTAGAGCCATAGAGTGATTCAGTGTGGAAAGGCCCTTCAGCCCAACTTGCCCACACCAGACAACATGTCCCATCTACACTAGTCCCACCTGCCTACCGTTTGGTCCATACCCCTCCAAACCTGTCCTGTCCATGTACCTGTCGAACTGTTTCTTAAACGATGGGATAGTCCCTGCCTCAACTACATCATCTGGCAGCTTGTTCCATACACCCGCCACCATTTGTGCGAAAAAGTTCCTATTAAATCTTTTCCCCTTCACCTTAAACCTGTGTCCTCTGGTCCTCGATTCCCCTACTTTCGGCAAGAGACTCTGTGCGTCTACCCGATCTATTCGTCTCATGATTTTATACACCTCTATAAGATCACCCCTCATCCTCCTGCGCTCCATGGAATAGAGACCCAGCCTACTCAACCTCTCCCTATAGCTCACACCCTCTAGTCCAGGCAACATCCTCGTAAATCTTTTCCGAACCCTTTCCAGCTTGACAAGTTCAAGTTGTGTTTCAACTATGTTCGTTTTTTTATATTTGTTGAATGTTTCTATTATGTTATCTATTGAGTATTGTGTTGGGTGGGAGATTGCAACCTTCACGTGGTCCGTCCTGTTTTGACGAATGCTATCAACGCGGCGTGAACAAACAAATCAGATCAAAGAGAACCGATTGTCGTTTAGGCTGTGCACGCCATACACAAGAAGCAGTATTGTGTTTACAGGATCTGCTGTCCTGCTGTAAGTAAGAACTCATTGTCCCATTTTGGTACGTAGGACAATCGAACACTCTCGAGGGCCTGTCCCACTTGGCCGATTTTTTTCAGCGTCATATCAGTGTCGCCAAAAGATTTTGAATAGTGACAAAAAAAACCACTCGAAAAAACACCGCGCGTCGTACGTCATCACGCCTCGTCACGCGCGTCAGCACCGCGTCACGCTGCCACGTTTCGGTGACCTGATACGTCAGTCAATGAAGCCAGCAGATGCCAAAAGTGGGACAGGCCCTTTGATGTGTCTGCGTGAGAGTCGTTAAAGATTGTCAGCAGAAATAAAGCAAAAAGTGCTGGCAATTGGCCACCTAATAAATGGAATCCGAATTACATTCTCCGTTACGCCTCACTGAGTTTATCTTCACAGGCCGCTAATTAATGAAATGGTAACGAAATGAAAAAAAGACTTTAAACAGGTAGATGCAGATTTACAGCCAATTAAATATGTGCCTTAACAGAGTCTGCCACAACCTCCAC
Organism: Malacoraja senta; assembly: GCA_038087875.1. Lineage (NCBI taxonomy): Eukaryota > Metazoa > Chordata > Chondrichthyes > Rajiformes > Rajidae > Malacoraja > Malacoraja senta. The sequence continues at coordinate 194,108,828 of CM075978.1, forward strand.
ACAGCTGAGAATATTACACTTAATGCTCGTTTAATTAAATTCATTGAAACTGTATCAAAACAGGCTTATTCACCGATGAAGCTTCACAGCTAGGACAGCAGCTAGACTGATGGTTTAAAGACACAAGGAACTGCAGGCGCTGGAATCTTGCGCAAAACACCAAGTGCTGGAGGAAATCAAGAGTCAAGAGAGTCTTATTGTCTTGTGTCCCAGATAGAACAATGACATCTGACTTACTGCAGCACCACACGATATGGAAACATATTACACTGGAAACAATATAATAAACGAGAACAAAATAGTTCAGTGTGTGTGTATATACACACATGCATATACTGTACATACGCACACACACAAAACCAACAATAATGTGTAGGAAGGAACTGCAGATGCTGGTTTAAACCAAAGATAGACACAAAATGCTAGAGTAACTCAACGAAGGTGGACAAAAGTGCTGGAGAAACTCAGCGGGCGAGGCAGCATCTATGGAGCGAAGGAATAGGCGACGTTTCGGGTCGAGTCCCTTCTTCTGACCGATGAAGGAATAGGTGACGTTTCGGGTCGAGACCCGGAAGGGTCTCGTCCCGAAACGTTACCTATTCCTTCGCTCCATGGATGCTGGAGAAACTCAGCGGGCGAGGCAGCATCTATGGAGCGAAGGAAATAGGCGACGTTTCAGGTCGAGACCCTTCTTCAGACTGACGGGAGGGAATCTCATTGAAACATATAAGATTGTTAAGGGTTTGGACACGCTAGAGGCAGGAAACATGTTCCCGATGTTGGGGGAGTCCAGAACCAGGGGCCACGGTTTCAGAATAAGGGGTAAGCCATTTAGAACGGAGACGAGGAAACACTTTTTCCCACAGAGAGTGGTGAGTCTGTGGAATTCTCTGCCTCAGAGGGCGGTGGAGGCAGGTTCTCTGGATGCTTTCAAGAGAGAGCTAGATAGGGCTCTTAAAGATAGTGGAGTCAGGGGATATGGGGAGAAGGCAGGAACGGGGTACTGATTGGGGATGATCAGCCATGATCACATTGAATGGCGGTGCTGGCTCAAAGGGCCGAATGGTCTACTCCTGCACCTATTGTTTATTGTCTATAACAAAATAATCTTACCTTTTAATAAAGGAACAATAAATAGTTTGAAAGCAATATTTTCTTACCAAGAAGAATCAACGCTGGAAAAAACGGAAGAAATGAAGATCCACTGCCCCACTGCTTTCCAGCAATGTTATACATAGTGACCTTTGACCTGGGCATGCTCAGTCGGAATACCGAACTCGATTATTATTCAAGCCAGAGGAGGTTAGAGTTCATAAGGCCATAAGGTGATAGCAGCAGAATTAGGCCATTCGGCCCATCAAGTCTACTCCGCCATTCAATCATGGCTGGTCTTTCTCTTCCTCCTAACCCCATTCTCCTGCCTTCTCCCCATAAACCCCTGACACCCGCACTAGTCAAGAATGTGTCTTATCTCTGCCTTAAGAACTTAAGAGGATAACTTAGAGAGAACTTAGAAGGCTGGCGTTTGATCACATCCAGAGGATTTAGTTTATGGTCTTTGCCATTTGGACCTTTTTGATCTGCGAGTGAAGTCAGTCACGGGCCGTTAGGTTTGGATGTTCTTTCGGAACACATGAGGAACGGCAGCACCTGGCAGGCAGCTGATTAAAGTGGGTTGTATTGTGTGGAGTGTAAATTAAATAACTCGTAAACTTGCTCAGCGACCATGTAAATCAGATGAAATTAGGATCTCAAATGCAAAGAACAAATATCCATCCAGTTAATTAACTATTTAGTTATCATTACTAGACTGCAATATGCTGCCATTTCGTTTTTGTCACGAAACCGTCGAATAAATTAAATGACAAATCTGCTTCTCTAGGCTCAGACAGACACAAAATGCTGCAGTAACTCAGCGGGACAGGCAGCATCCCTGGGGAGAAGGAATGAGTAACGTTTCGGGTCGAGACCCTTCTTCAGGCTTAAAGGCCTGTCCCACTTACGCAATTTTTTTGGCGACTCTTTGGGCGACTACTCACGACCATACAGGTGACATGTCGCGGGTGAAGCCTGTATGGTGGTGAGCAGTCGCCCAAAGAGTCGTACCTTTTTCTGGTCACCGCTGGATTTTCAACATGTTGAACATTTTCGGCGACCTGCTGCGACTATGACGGGTGCCGGCAAGTCGCCGAAAAAATCGTGTAAGTGGGACAGGCCCTTTAGATTTCACGTTAGAAACTAAATATAGAATATTGTAACCTCAGAGAGCTAGTCACCATAATGGGTGACAATTGAGAAAAATTACCACTGGATCTTAAAAAATTACTACCAGATCTTAAAAAATTACTACCAGATCTTAAAAAATTTAAGATCTGGTAGAGTCGCTGCCTCACTGCACCAGTGACCCAGGTTCGATCTTAACCACAGGTGCTGTCTCTGCGGAGTTCGCACGTTCTCCCTGCGATCGCATGGGTTTCCTCCGGGTGCTCTGGTTTCCTCCCACGTCCCAAAGACGTGCAGGTTTGTAGGTTAATTGGCCCTCTGTAAATTCCCCCTTGTGTATCGGATAAAACGAGTGTGCGGGGATCGCTGGTCGGTGCGGACTCGGTGGGCTTGAAGTCCCTGCTTCCATGCTATGACAATCAGTGCTGTCTTTGCCAGCACTCTCCAGACCCCCAAAAAATACTTCAAATTCGACGTTGTTTAGATGAACAGCTTGTCGTGTACTAACCACAGAAGCAGATCTACAATCACACATGACAATCGCCCCACACTTTTAAATCTCTACTAGACTAAGTGGGACCCGTTGGATCCCAGGTTCACATGGGAGGCCTGGTCCCCCAACGCAATATTCCACTTCTCCACCAATACCAATTCAAGTCAAGCACAGTGAGTGCAGGGCCAACAATCCATTTCAATCCATTTCATGTCGTCTATCCATTTTGAGTCGTAAAGCACAGGGCAGGCGGGGCCAGGCAACAATACATCCATTTGCTTTCATTTCAGGTGAGGTCAAGCAAAGCAAAGCCAAAGCAAAAGCAAAAGCGCAGGGCAGGCCAAACAACTCATTTCATTTCATTAAGGGCCAACAAATCTTTTATTTCAAGCACATTAAGGGTCAACAAATCATCATTCATTTCAAGCACATTGCTGGCTACCAAATCATTTATTGCAAGCATATAAAGGGTTAACCACATAAAGTACATAACCACATAAAGCACATAAAGGGTAGATTTACAGTTCAGTAGACTCACAGTTCAGTAGACTCACAGCAGAATCAGTTGTGGCCTCTCCCTCGCGATCTTTCAGAGTGACTGACTCACGTCCAGGCATCCGGGGTTTTATAGTCCTGCCGCCCCCCCGGAAGGGGCATTACCTTCATTATGGTGATTGACAGGCGAGAGGACCAATCAGCTGATCTCAAGATTTTTTAAACACTCATAACTTTTTTATTTTTCATCGATCGGAAAAATCCTCGAGGCTGCCTCAGCGTAGGAGGATGTGGGTAAGATGGCCAAAAATCATAGCGATATATGGTGGCGTTTTTTCTAAAATCAATATACAGCACAGACAGGAAGTGGTCAAGATGAGACTTTTAATGATATAGATATTTGTACAGCAACATTTCTAACTTTAACTATGCAAGTCCTTATCGTGTATCTGTACACTGTAAATGGATCGATTGTAATCATGTATTGTTTTTCCGCTGACTGGATAGCACGCAACAAAAGCTTTTCACTGCACCTCGGTACCCGTGATGATAAACTAAACGATGAATATTGACTTCTCTAACTTCAAGTAACCCTTGCTTTCCCTCTCTCTCCATCCCTCCCCTTCCCAGTTCTCTGACCAGTCTGACTGTCCCCCTGATTACACCTTTGGTGTCACCATCTCCTAGCTAACAATGGTATACAGTACATTCAGAAAGTATTCAGACCCCTTCACCTTTTCCACATTTTGTTACGTTACAGCCTTATTTTAAAATGGATTAAATTCTTTTTTTAAAATCATCAATCTACACACAATACCCCAGAATGAAGAAGTGAAAACAGGTGTTTAGACATTTTTGCAAAGTAATTAAAAAGAAAAAATGAAATATCACATTTAGACAATAGACAGACAATAGACAATAGACAATAGGTGCAGGAGTAGGCCATTCGGCCCTTCGAGCCAGCACCGCCATTCAATGTGATCATGGCTGATCATCCCCAATCAGTACCCCGTTCCTGCCTTTTCCCCATATCCCCTGACTCTGCTATCTTTAAGAGCCCTATCTAGCTCTCTCTTAGAAACATAGAAACATAGAAAATAGGTGCAGGAGTAGGCCATTCGGCCCTTCGAGCCTGCACCGCCATTCAATATGATCATGGCTGATCATCCAACTCAGTATCCCGTACCTGCCTTCTCTCCATACCCCCTGATCCCTTTAGCCACAAGGGCCACATCTAACTCCCTCCTAAATATAGCCAATGAACTGGCCTCAACTACTTTCTGTGGCAGAGAATTCCACAGATTCACCACTCTCTGTGTGAAAAATGTTTTTCTCATCTCGGTCCTAAAAGACTTCCCCCTTATCCTTAAACTGTGACCCCTTGTTCTGGACTTCCCCAACATCAGAAACAATCTTCCTGCATCTAGCCTGTCCAACCCCTTAAAAATTTTGAACGTTTCTATAAGATCCCCCCTCAATCTTCTAAATTCTAGCGAGTACAAGCCGAGTCTATCCAGTCTTTCTTCATATGAAAGTCCTGCCATCCCAGAAATCAGTCTGGTGAACCTTTTCTCTACTCCCTCTATGGCAAGAATGTCTTTCCTCAGATTAGGAGACCAAAACTGTACGCAATACTCCAGGTGTGGCCTCACCAAGACCCTGTACAACTGCAGTAGAACCTCCCTGCTCCTATACTCAAATCCTTTTGCTATGAATGCTAACATACCATTCGCTCTCTTGAAAGCATCCAGAGAACCTGCCTCCACCGCCCTCGGAGGCAGAGAATTCCACACACTCACAACTCTCTGTGTTTTAAATGGCTTACCCCTTATTCTTTACATAAGTATTCAGACCCTTTGCTATGACAATCAAAATAGAGCTTAGGTTCATCCTGTTTCCATTGATTATCCTTGGAATGTTTCTACAACTTGATTGGAGACCACCAGTGGTCAATTAAATTGATTGGACATGATTTGGAAGGGCACACACCTGTCTATATAAGGTCCCACAGTTGACAGTGCATGTCAGAGCAAAAACCAAGCCATGAAGATGAAGGAATTGTATGTCGGCCTCCGAGACAGGATTGTATTGAGACACAGATCTGGGGATGGGTATAAAACAATTTCTGCAGCGTTCAAGACCTCAGACTGGGGCAGAGGTTCACCTTCCAACAGGACAATGACTCTAAGCACACAGCCAAGACAACGCAGGAGTGGCTTTGTGACAAGTCTGTGACTGTCCTTGAGTGGCCCAGCCGGAGCCCAGACGTGAAACCGATCGAACATCTCTGGAGGGACCTGAAAATAGCTGTGCATCGACGCTCCCCATCCAACCTGACAGAGCTTGAGAGGATCTGCAGAGAAGAATGGGAGAAATTACCCAAATACAGGTGTGCCAAGCTTGTAGTGTCATACCCAAGAAGACTTGAGGCTGTAATCGCTGCCAAAGGTGCCTCAACAAAGTACTGAGTTAAGGGTCTGAATATTTATGTAAATGTGATATTACAGTTATTTATTTTTAATTACTTTGCAAACATTTCTAAACACCTGTTTTTGCTTTTTTATTATGGGGTATTGTGTGTAGATTGATGATAAAAAAAAAAGAATTTAATCCATTTTAGAATAAGGCTGTAATGTAACAACATGGGGAATAAGTGTAGGGGTCTGAATACTTTCTGAATACACTGTATTCTACATTTTCCTTGAGCTGTGCATCTCCTTTGATCTCTTACACTTGCTTATTTCTGTAGCTCCCTCTGTCCAGACGCCCAGTCTTAGGAAGGGTCTCGACCATCATCCAGAGATGCTGCCTGTCCTGCTGAGTTACTCCAGCGTTTTGTGTCTGTAATCTGTTACTAATCTGTCTTAAAGATGTTTGTGATGATCTGTAGTTCAGGTTCCGTTCAGAGTTCCACCGTGTCTTTAATTCTGGACGCGGTATGGGGGGGGCCTGGTATGGGGGGTCCTGGCGTGTGTGGGGGGGGCCTGGTGTGTGGGGGGGTGGTATGGGGGGGGGCCTGGTGTGTGTGGGGGGCGGTGTGTGGGGGGGCCTGGTGTGTGGGGGGTGGTATGGGGGGGGTCCTGGCGTGTGTGGGGGGGCCTAGTGTGTGGGGGGGTGGTATGGGGTGGGCCTGGCGCGTGGGGGGGGCCCTGGCGTGTGGGGGGTAGGCGGCTTGTGTGAGGTGGGGGCTGTGTGGGGGGGCGGCATGTGTGGGGGGGGCAGAAGGAAGAGGGACTATATTGATTACTTTTCTACCTTAGTCAGCACCCTTCACATGGAGACTTGCTATCTTGTACTGATCTATGGTGTGGATGAGCAGTTCACCAGGGAGTACAGATACATTGGAGTGTACCTGGACAGTAAACTGGACTGGTCCAGGAACGTTGAGGCCCTGTACAAGAAGGGACAGAGCCGGCTGGACTTTTTAAGAAGGCTCCGCTCCTTCAACATCTGAAGTGAGATGCTGCAAATGTTCCACCAATCGGTGGTGTCCAGTGTCATGTTCTTCGCTGCCGTGCACTGGGGCAGCAGGGCGAAGGGTGCGGACGCCAACAGGATCAACAAACTCATCTGGAAGGCTGGCTCTGTCCTGGGGGCGGAGTTGGAGTTGGATTCACGGGAGGTTGGTCTTGGAGGGGAGGATGCTCCTCAAACTGCGGAGCATCCTGGACAATACAGCTCACCCCCTCCATGACACACACTGGTCAACCTGAGGAGCACCTTCAGCAACAGACTGGTTCCACTAAGATGCAGCACAGAACGCCACAGGAGATCCTTCTTCCCTGTGGCCATCAAACTGTACAACTCCTCCCCCTGCCGTCGTGGGGTAGACTGACTCTCCTCCCCCCCCCCCCCCCCCTCCAAATCCTTGCACATCCCCAATCCTTTCCACTCGTCACTTTAATTTCATGTTTCATGTATCTTGTGCCTTCTGCCTTGAAATCCACATTAGGCAGGAAATGGTGTTTGGTCGACTGATGGGACTGAAGGCTGCTAAATCCCCAGGACCTGATGGTCTGCATCCCATGGTACTCGAGGAGGTGGCTCTAGAAATCGTGGACGCATTGGTGATCATTTTCCAATGTTCTATAGATTCAGGATCAGTTCCTGTAGATCGGAGGATAGCTAATGTTATTCCACTTTTTAAGAAAGGCGGAAGAGAGAGAAAACAGGGAATTATAGACCAGTTAGCCTGACATCGGTGGTGGGGAAGATGCTGGAGTCAATTATAAAAGATGAACTAGCCGCACATTTGGATAGCAGTAACAGGATCGGTCCGAGTCAGCATGGATTTACGAAGGGGAAATCCATGCTTCGGGAAATTTTTGAGGATGTAACTAGGAAAATGGACAAGGGAGAGCCAGTGGATATAGTGTACCTGGACTTTCAGAAAGCATTTGATAAGGTCCCACATAGGAGATTAGTCGGCAAAATTAGGGCACATGGTATTGGGGGTAGAGTGGTGACATGGATAGAGAAGTGGTTGGCAGATAGGAAACAAAGAGTAGGGATTAACGGGTCCCTTTCAGAATGGCAGGCAGTGACTAGTGGGGTACCGCAAGGCTCGGTGCTGGGACCGCAGCTATTTACAATATATATTAATGACTTGGATGAAGGGATTTAAAGTAACGTTAGCAAATTTGCAGATGACACAAAGCTGGGTGGCAGTGTGAACTGTGAGGAAGATGGTAGGAGAATGCAGGGTGACTTGGACTGGTTGGGTGAGTGGGCAGATGCATGACAGGTGCAGTTTAATGTGGATAAATGTGAGGTTATCCAATTTGGTGGCAAAAACAGGAAGGCAGATTATTATCTAAATGGTGTCAAGTTGGGAAAAGGGGAAGTACAACGGGATCTGGGGGTCCTTGTACATCAGTCACTGAAAGTAAGCATGCAGGTACAGCAGGCAGTGAAGAAAGCGAATGGCATGTTGGCCTTTATAACAAGAGGAGTTGAGTATAGGAGCAAAGAGGTCCTTCTGCAGTTGTACAGGGCCCTAGTGAGACCACACCTGGCGTATTGTGTGCAGTTTTGGTCTCCAAATTTGAGGAAGGACATTCTTGCTGTTGAGGGAGTAGGTTCACCAGGTTAATTCCCGGGATGGCGGGACTGTCATATGTTGATAGAATGGAACGACTGGGCTTGTACACTCTGGAATTTAGAAGGATGAGAGGGAATCTTATTAAAACATATAAGGGTTTGGACATGCTAGAGGCAGGAAACATTTTCCCGATGTTGTGGGAGTCCAGAACCAGGGGCCACAGTTTAGGAATATGGGGTAAGCCATTTAGAACCGAGATGAGGAAATACTTTTTCACACACAGTTGTGAGTTTGTGAAATTCTCAGCCTCAGAGGGTGGTGGAGGCCGGTTCACTGGATGCTTTCGAGAGAGTGTTAGATAGAGCTCTTAAAGATAGCGGCGTCAAGGGATATGGGGAGAAGGCAGGAACGGGGTACTGATTGTGGATGATCAGCCATGATCACATTGAATGGTGGTGCTGGCTCGAAGGGCCGAATGGCCTACTCCTGCCCCTATTGTCTATTGATTGTCGGCAGATCAATTTCCCTCCTGGGATAAATAAAGTTCTATCATATCGTATCGTGAATGTAAACAAACGACCTCGCTGTACCAAGTGCACGTGACAAGAGAGTATCAGTCAGTCAACGAGTACCTCCTCCTTGCTTATGCTTGGACTTGCCAGATTAGCAACGTTGTGCACTCTGCAGCAATAATTATCTTGAAAGAAAATAGACGATTTACTGCCACTGCAGTATGTGGAGTAGCGAAGGTTCAGATTGAATACACAGGAGTGCCTGGAGTGAATGATTGACACACCGGGTCTCAATCACTGCCCAGCCTCACACGTACAACATGCAGACAGACGGAAAGGGACAGACAGACAGACAGACGGAAAGGGACAGACAGACAGACAGACGGAAAGGGACAGACAGACAGACAGACGGAAAGGGACAGACAGACAGACGGAAAGGGACAGACAGACAGACGGAAAGGGACAGACAGACAGACAGACGAAAAGGGACAGACAGACAGACAGACGGAAAGGGACAGACAGACAGACAGACGGAAAGGGACAGACAGACAGACAGACGGAAAGGGACAGACAGACAGACAGACGGAAAGGGACAGACAGACAGACAGACGGAAAGGGACAGACAGACAGACAGACGGAAAGGGACAGACAGACAGACAGACGGAAAGGGACAGACAGACAGACAGACAGACAGACGGAAAGGGACAGACAGACAGACAGACGGAAAAGGGCAGACAGACAGACAGACGGAAAGGGACAGACAGACAGACAGACGGAAAGGGACAGACAGACAGACAGACGGAAAGGGACAGACAGACAGACAGACGGAAAGGGACAGACAGACAGACAGACAGACGTAAAGGGACAGACAGACAGACAGACAGACGGAAAGGGACAGACAGACAGACAGACGGAAAGGGACAGACAGACAGACAGACGGAAAGGGACAGACAGACAGACAGACGGAAAGGGACAGACAGACAGACAGACGGAAAGGGACAGACAGACAGACGGAAAGGGACAGACAGACAGACGGAAAGGGACAGACAGACAGACGGAAAGGGACAGACAGACAGACGGAAAGGGACAGACAGACAGACGGAAAGGGACAGACAGACAGACGGAAAGGGACAGACAGACAGACGGAAAGGGACAGACAGACAGACGGAAAGGGACAGACAAAAAATCTGGGACAAAATGCTGTTAATCAATGAAGGATGAGTTAGGAGATAATGAACAATGTTTGAGCCTGCTTGTGATTTTTCACTACACAATATTTTGTATAAAATTCCCATTAGGAATCAAGACATCTCCCCATTGACAAATCAATGTGTACATCACACCGAGCTGTCAAGATCCATAACACTTCCTGCAATTGGTTTGACTTTGACAATAATAACAAGGAAAAACTAATATGTTCCATTAGATCTCAAGACTGCCAAGTGATTTACTAATGTATCTGATGGTATATTATGAAAATTCTTTGTATACCACTTTTCCAAGAACGTTCATTTAATTTCCCAAAAGCATATTTGCTTTGTTCGAAACTTTCAAGAAGGACAACAAGCAATTAATACAATCTTTGTTTTGACATGGCAATGATGTTCTGTCAATTCCCATTACAAAGAGTAACGAAAGACAGAAAAAGTGAATAAAAATAAAACTGCACGCAGTTGCCAAGTGGCACTGCTGATGAAGTGCTTTAGGCATGTGTTGCATCAACTCTAGCAGTCAAGGTTAGATTGGAGTAAATTGGTTCCATAAACTCACCTCTCTATTGATTCACAAGCACTGGGGTCACACTGGGTAGTGTTGTACATAGTTTTGGTCTTCCCGCTACAAGAAAGATGCCAGTCAGCTGGAAGATTTGTGAGGATGTTGTCAGGACTCGAGGGCCTGAGCTAAAGGGAGAAGTTGGGCAGACTAGGACTTTAGTCCTTGCAGCGCAGGAGGCTGAGGGGTGATCTTAAGAAGAGGTATAAAATCACAAGGGGATTGCGCAGAGTCTTTTACCTAGAGTCAGGGAACCCAGAAACTAGAGGAACTGCAGATGCTGGTTTACAAAATAAAAAACACAGTGCTGGAGTAACTCAGCGGGTCAGGAAGCATCTGTGGAGAACATGGATAGGTGACGTTTCACAGAGTGCTGGAGTAACTCAGCGGGTCAGGCAGCATCTGTGGAGAACATGGATATGTGATGTTTCACAGAGTGCTGGAGTAACTCAGCGGGTCAGGCAGCATCTGTGGGGAACATGGATAGGTGACGTTTCACAGAGTGCTGGAGTAACTCAGCGGGTCAGGCAGCATCTGTGGAGAACATGGATAGGTGACGTTTCACAGAGTGCTGGAGTAACTCAGCGGGTCAGGCAGCATCTGTGGAGAACATGGATAGGAGATGTTGGAACCCTTCTGTAGACTGACTGTAGTGGGGGAGAGATTGTTACCAGCGCCTGCAAGGTCAGCTGCAGGAGGCGCCCAACCCCCCCCCCCCCCCCCCGGGGCACAGAGGCGAGGGTCGGGGGCTCACACACATGTAAACACTCACTGGAACCACAATCCTGATACAGTTGTAAAAACACTGCATTTTAGCCAATTCCTGCTTTGTGTTAGGCATGGACTCTTCGGTTATTTATGTCATCTTAAAGTCTTCCCACTGAACCCACAAAACCATAATTGTCAACTCTAAATGCAAAACGATTATTAGTTCAGCAAATTCTTTACTTTCTAAAACCAGAGAGGTGGATGACAATTAACAAATCACCATTATGAAATTTTACCTCTTAGTTGAAATGATAAGTGGTCACTTCATCCAAACCTGTCAACACGCATAACATTTAAATTCCTAGCATTTACATAAAAGTAAATAAGCAATAAAACATTGTCGAGCCAGTGCCCATTAAAACAAGACCACATTTGGTAAGAATAATCGTTAACCATTAAATGAATTTCAAAGCAAGATATTCCTGACAGCCCTGTCCCACGGTGCAAGTTCATTCCAAGGGCTCTCCTGAGTTTAAAAAAAAATCAAACTCGTGGTAAGCACGGAGAATGAACGTAGCGGGTACGTCGGAGCTCGGGGACGTCTCTTAGCGGCTCGTAACGCTAACGGCAGGTACTCGGGAAGACTCGCTAACGGCAGGTGAGCACGGGAAGATTCGTGAAGATTTTTCAACGTGATGAAAAATGTCCACGAGAGCCCCGAGTACCGACGAGCGGCCATTACCGTAAATCTCCGAGTTCGAATCAGGGCAAACTCGGGAGAACTCTTGGAATGAACTCGTACCGTGGGACAGGGGTTTAAGGCAACCATCCATTCCCACACATGTCCATTTAATATGTGCTGATAAATACTCCAAGGTACTTGTTAAACCTCGTCTCGCTGGTAATTGATTCAGAGATGTCAGTTTAGTTTATTGTCACGTGTACCGAGGTACAGTGAAAAGCTGCCGTTATGCGCCAAGTCAGCGGAAAGACAACACGCGATTACCATCGAGCCTCTTACAGTGTACACATACATACGATTCGAGACCACTTTATTTATCCCAGGAGGGAAATTGATCTGCCAACACTCATAAACACACAAGAGAAATGACACATGAAGTTAAAGTGACGAGTGGAAAGTCCAGGATTGGGGATGTGCAGAGATTGGGGGGGGGGGGGGGGGAGTCAGTCTCAGTCTACCCCATGACAGAAGGGGGAGGAGTTGTACAGATTGATAGCCACAGGGAAGACGGATCTCCTGTGGCGTTCTGTGCTGCATCTTGGTGGAACCAGTCTGTTGCTGAAGGTGCTCCTCAGGTTGACCAGTGTGTCATGGAGGGGGTGAGCTGTATTGTCCAAGATGCTCCGCAGTTTGTGGAGCATCCTCCCCTCCAAGACCCAACCTCCCGTGAATCTAACATGATAAGGAATAACGTTTAGTGCAAAGGTGAAGCTAGTAAAGTCCAATCAAAGGTAGTCCGAGGGTCACAATGAGGTAGATGGTAGGTCAGGACCGCTCTCTGGTTGTGGTAGGATGGTTCAGGTGCCTGATAACAGCTGGGAAGAAACTGACCCTGAATCTGCTCACTCCCCTTCTCTGCAAATGCACCACTGATGAGATGGCCAAAGGAGTTTAATTATTGAACTGACCATGGAACAATAATATTAGTACTTGCAGCAGCATAACAGACCTGTGATCACCTTACTTATGGATAATGCATAATGAACAAAAATGTGATGAATTAATAACCCCAATACTCATGCTAAAAAAGTCCTTAGTGTAAAAAACAGGGTTCTTAGAACTTCACAGTTGAACTTAGTGTTGCGTTCAAGAGCCTGATTGTTGTGGAGGAAAAAGACAAAAAGCTGGAGTAACTCAGCGGGTCAGGCAGCATCTGTGGAGAACATGGATAGGTGATGTTTCACAGAGTGCTGGAGTAACTCAGCGGGTCAGGCAGCATCTGTGGGGAACATGGATAGGTGACGTTTCACACAGTGCTGGAGTAACTCAGCGGGTCAGGCAGCATCTGTGGAGAACATGGATAGGTGATGTTTCACAGAGTGCTGGAGTAACTCAGCGGGTCAGGCAGCATCTGTGGAGAACATGGATAGGTGATAGGCGACGTTTCGGGTCAGGACCCTACTCCAGTCTGAAGAAGGGTCCCGACCCGAAACCTCACCCATCCATGTTCTGCAGAGATGCTGCCTGACCTGCTGAGTTACTCCAGCACTCTGTGTCCTCTTTTTATTAATAGACGCCAGTTTGCCTGCCACACAATTTTTTTTGCTGCATAGCTGAAGTTTAAAAAAAAAATTGTTTAAAAGAAAAAATGATGCATCAGTATTGTTTTCGCATCTGCTTTGGGATGGTTGAATATTTAACTGGGGTTGATAAAAGATAAAGTATCTGAGCAGTGTGGATGCCAACACATCCCACGCAACACTGAGTCAGGCTGAAGCAGTCCTACTGGATGTGCAGGCCCCAGCGTTTTGTGTCTATCTTCAGTGTTACAAGCGGTTTAATGGTCACGTCAGCTCGATGCATTCTCCGAGATTGCCGAGGAGATTCTGAAATGGTTTTATTCTCCCCAAGAGGATAATTTCTCCGTTCCAAATTCTGTAGGGCATTACGGATGAATGCTTTAACTATTTGTACTGCAGTATGTACCCGAGTCTGGGGGGTCCGCGCTCTCAAGCTTTTAAATTTAAGTCAAGTTGATTCGTCCCATACACATACGAGATGTCCCGTGAAATGAACATACAAAAAAATGAACAAAAAAAACTACAAAACAGAATGGAACAGAATCACAAATTCACATTTTACATATTTGCGGGAGAAAAAAAAGATGAAGAAAAAGAAAAAGAAAAAAAAAGTGTACTCCGCCATTCAATCACGGCTGACCCATCTCTGCCTCCTAACCCCATTCTCCTGCCTTCTCCCCATTACCTCTGATACCCGTACTAATCAAGAATAGTAGCTTCTGTATCTTCTGTCAGACGGGGGGGAGTGGAGAAGAGCGAATAGAAACATAGAAACATAGAAATTAGGTGCAGGAGTAGGCCATTCGGCCCTTCGAGCCTGCACCGCCATTCAATATGATCATGGCTGATCATCCAACTCAGTATCCAACTCAAAGGCCTCAGAGGGCGGTGGAGGCCGGTTCTCTGGATGCTTTCAAGAGAGAGCTAGATAGGGCTCTTAAAAATAGCTGAGTCAGGGGATATGGGGAGAAGGCAGGAACGGGGTACTGATTGGGGATGATCAGCCATGATCACATTGACGGTGTGAAAATGGTCCTCGATTAGATCGGCTGCTTTCCCGAGGCAGCGTGAAGTGTTGGAGGTGAAAAGCATCAAGCTAAACGACATGATGGTCTATCGTAGAGATGGCGGAGGCTACGTACGGTCAAGTATAGCAGGGGAATTCCCTGGACTTCTTTCACTATCACTCACCTACCTTGCGTTCGCAGATGATAGATAGGCTTTGATTTTTCAAATCTTACCCAGCGTATACTTATTTTTCCATGTGCTGATGAAATGAATCACACTCTGGGATTAAGCATTAACTTTACATAAAGTGGGATCAGTAGTTTTTGATATGAACATACGGCATGATAATTCATGTTTCTCCCAAATCAAATTTCTTTCCAGCCACATATATTACTTATTTCTGGGACTCTGCCTTGGGAAAGGAAGGCAGAAGAGAAAGTTATTCAGCGATATTAATAAGAGGGGTTGAGGGATGTAAACAGAGCCACTTAATCAAAAGGTAGACAAAAATGCGGGAGAAACTCAGCGGGTGAGGCAGCATCTATGGAGCGAAGGAATAGGTGACGTTTCGGGTCGAGACCCGGAAGGGTCTCGACCCGAAACGTTACCTATTCCTTCGCTCCATAGATGCTGCCCCATTGATGGCTGTGGAGGCCAAGTCAATGTATATTGATAAAGAAAGCGAATGGCATGTTGGCCTTTATAACAAGAGGAATCGAATATAGGAGCAAAGAGGTCCTTCTGCAGTTGTACAGGGCCCTAGTGAGACCACACCTGGAGTATTGTGTGCAGTTTTGGTCCCCTAATTTGAGGAAGGACATTCTTGCTATTGAGGGAGCGCAGCGTAGGTTTACAAGGTTAATTCCTGGGATGGCGGGACTGTCATATGCTGAGAGAATGGAGCAACTGGGCTTGTACACTCTGGAGTTTAGAAGGATGAGAGGGCATCCCATTGAAACATATAGGATTGTTAAGGGCTTGGACGCGCTAGAGGCAGGAAACATGTTCCCGATGTTGGGGGAGTCCAGAACCAGGGGCCACGGTTTAAGAATAAGGAGTAAGCCATTTAGAACGGAGACGAGGAAACACTTTTTCTCACAGAGAGTTGTGAGTGTGTGGAATTCTCTGCCTCAGAGGGCGGTGGAGGCAGGTTCTCTGGAGGCTTTCAAGAGAGAGCTAGATAGGGCTCTTAAAAATAGCTGAGTCAGGAGATATGTGGAGAAGGCAGGAACGGGGTACTGATTGGGGATGATCAGCCATGATCACATTGAATGGCGGTGCTGGCTCGAAGGGCCAAATGGCCTACTCCTGCACCAATTGTCTATTGTCTATTGTCTATATTGTGTCTATAGGGCAATTAGGGCAACCCGGAGGAGGCGCTGTCCTGAACGGCTGCCTGTCCTGCAGCTGTCCGGTTTTGACCCCTTCTTTTTTATTATTTTTAGTACGTTGAGGGTGTAGTCAGGGGGCCTAATCTTTTTATGTGTGGGGGGTGGTGGGGGGGAAGGGGGAAACTGTTTTTCGAGTCCCTACCTGGTCGGAGGGGTTGCCTTGCAGCGCCTTTGACCCGTCCTTGCGGCCTACCAGCGGGGCCTGGAGCGGCGTTTCCTGAGTGGACGTGGCCAGAACCTCGGCTTCGGCGGCGGCACAGCGCTGGAGCGCTATCGCGGAGCGGGCGATACCTTGTCTGGGTCGCCACGCTGGAACTCCGGTATGCTGGGACCGGCGACAAAAACATCGCGGAGCCGCGGGGCTGTGGAGCGGCCAGCTGCGGGGACCGCCGATGGAAACATCGCGGGTCTGTGGAGCGGCCAGCTGCGGGCGGCGGCGCTGACTTTAACATCGCGGAGCCTGGGATCTCTCGCCGAGATCGCCAGTATGTGCAGCTCCGTCCAGAGCGGCCTGTTGGCTTGGAAGCCGCGGTCTCCGGTAAGGAGGCGGCCGTTCCTGGCACCCCAAGCCGCTGAGAGGGTTCTCCCGACGCCGGAGTACCATCACCCGGCGAGAACGGCCAGGAACATCGAGCCTCCGTAGCGGCGACTGCGGAGGCCTCAATAGGCCCGACTATGGGTGGACATGGGGATGGGGACTGGACTTTGTGCCTTCCCCCACAGTGGGAACCATTGTGGGGGGATGTTTTTATGTTTAATGTTAAACTTCTTAATACTATGTTGTATTTTTATTAGTGTGCTGCAAGGACATCAGAATTTCCCCTGAATAAGGGGATTAATAAAGTAAAAATCAAATCGAATCAAATCAAAGCACGGGGACTGATCCAAGTGTGGGCTCACTGTATTGGCACATTAAGGGATGGTACTTTAGTAAGATATTCTGCACTGGATATAATATATCTACAAATGCTTCACTTTTAAGGCAGAGCATGAAACATGAATATTGAAGCAGGAAAGATCTGACCTGTGCTGGGATCACGTTCCTATAATTGGAAAGCATTGACATATAAAGTTCACATATTCACACCAGGAGATGCAGTCATTATGTCCAACTCTCCGTGGCACAGAGTTTGTTCCACCATTTCCCTTTCGGCTTTTTTTATTATTAAAGCACTTACTAAGACACAATGGTTTCACATGAAAAATGGCGGCAAGGTGGCTCAGCGGTAGAGCTGCTGCCTTACAGCGCTAGCAGCGCCAGAGACCCTGGTTCGATCCCGACTACGGGTGCTCTCTGTACAGAGTTTGTACGTTCTCCCCGTGACCCGCGTGGGTTTTCTCCGGGATCTCCGGTTAATTGGCTTGGTGTATGTGTAAGTTGTCCCCAGTGTGTGTTGGTCAGTGTTAAGGCCCTGTCCCACTTGGGCGATTTTTTTCTGGCGACTGCCGGCATCATTGACTGACGTATCAGGTCGCCGGAAAAGTCGTGGCGTGATGCAGCGTAACGCGGTGTAACTCAGCGGTGACGCGGCGTGACGTGAAGGCGTAATGACACACGGTGTTTCCTCGAGTGTCGCGACATTTGTTTGTTTTGTCGCCGCTGGATTTTGAAATGTTCTGAATCTTTTGGCGACACTGATATGACGCCGGGAGACAGTGGGACCGGCCCTTTAATGTGCGCGGATCGTTGATGTGCGCCGGTGTGGACTCGGTGTGGTCTGTTTCCGCACTGTATCTCTAAACTAAAACTACAAAACTTGTAACTTATTAAAAAAATTGTTTGATTGATTGAAAGATAGGTATTTTATCACGTGACACAGACAATAGACAATAGGTGCAGGAGTAGAGGCCATTCGGCCCTTCGAGCCAGCACCGCCATTCAAAGTGATCATGGCTGATCATCCCCAATCAGTACCCCGTTCCTGCCTTCTCCCCCATATTCCCTGACTCCGCTATCTTTAAGAGCCCTATCTAGCTCTCTTTTGAAAGTATCCAGAGAACCGGCCTCCACCGCCCTCTGAGGCAGAGAATTCCACAGACTCACCACTCTCTGTGTGAAAAAGTGTTTCCTCGTCTCCGTTCTAAATGGCTTACCCCTTATTCTTAAACTGTGGCCCCTGATTCTGGACTCCCCCAACATCGGAAACATGTCACAGTAAAATTCTTTGGTTAGCCTACCATACACTAGGTATGCAAAGGGTCGCTATGGATAGGGCGCTGACAGTTACAAAGTGTTCAATGTAGTCCCCAATGATCCCCCTTTGTCCTCCGCACCCCCTCTCACATGTCAGGTCCATCTCTTAGCAAGTTTAATATGATAACAACACCATTGTTTAAATTAGTTTAACTCTAAAATTCACATCGTGCGAATTACATTAATTGCTTTAGAATTCTAGTTCTAGAAAGCTCTAAACCTCCTGCCTGATCTCTGTAGGGTAGAAACAAGCAACTGCAGATGCTGGTTTACAACGACTGTTTGGACAGCACGCAACACGACTGTTTGGACAGCGGCCGGGCCTCTGGCAACACAAAGCTTTTCACTGTACCTCGGTACGTAGGTATAGAGTGATACAGCACAGAAACAGGCTCTTCAGCCCAACTTGCCAACACTGGCCAACATGTCCCAGCTACACTAGTCCCACCTGCCCGCGTTTGGTCCATATCCCTGCAAACCTGCCCTATCCACATGACAATAATACTGTCACAGGGTTTTTTTTCTAGATCATTTAGGCAAAACCATCTTCTCAAATATTAAGTGACCCTTGCATTCCCTCTCTCTCCGGCCCTCCCCCACCCTGCTTATACTACTAGTTTCACTGTCGTTCTCTTGGATTCAATGTTTGTGTCGCTTGTTCTTGACCTTCTCTGCAGCCAACAATGGACCATTGTGGGCTCCACCTTTCCTTGATCATCGTCGCTAGCTTTGATTTGTCCTTTCATTCATTTGTTCTTTGTACCTCTTCACATCTCTCCTTTCCCTCTCCCCCGACTCTCTGCCTGAAGAAGGGCCTCGATCCGAAACGTCACCCATTCCTTCTCTCCAGAGATGCTGCCCGTCCCGCTGAGTTACCCCACCATTTTGTGTCTATCTTCGGGTTTAACCAGCATCTGCAGTTCCTTCCTACATAATCAAATATTGCTCCTTACTAACATGCCCTACTAACCCTCAACGATGTTAGGGCTAACTGGACAATAAGGTCATAAGTGATAGGAGCAGAATTAGGCCATTTGGTGCATCAAATCTACTCCGCCATTCAATCATCGCTGATCTGGCGGAGCAGTGGTGGTGGAGATGGCCTACCTGGGGGCAGCGACAGCGGCCGGGCCTCTGGCACAAAGACCGGTCCTGTTGCTCAGAAGGGTAAGGAAAAGAAGAGGAGGGCAATTGTAATAGGGGACTCTATAGTCAGGGGGTTGGATAGGCGTTTCTGTGGACGCAGACAGGAGACCCTGATGGTAGTTTGCCTCCCTGGTGCCAGGGTCAGGGATGTGTCTGAACGTGTCGAAGAAATCCTGAAATAGGAGGGAGAGGAGCCTGAGGTTGTGGTACATATAGGTACCAACGACATAGGTAAAAAAAGAGAAGAGGTCCTGAAAGAAGAATTTAGGGAGTTAGGTAGAGAGTTAAGGAGAAGGACTGCAAAGGTAACAATCTCAGGATTACTGCCTGTGCCACGCGACAGTGAGAGTAGGAATGGAGCGAGGTGGGGGATAAATGAGTGGATGAGGGACTGGTGCAGTGGGTATGGATTCAAGTTTCTGGATCATTGGGACCTCTTTTGGGGAAGGTGCGACCTGTACAGAAAGGATGGGTTGCACTTGAACTCGAGGGGGACCAATATCCTGGCGGGGAGATTTGCAAAGGCTACTGGGGAGACTTTAAATTAGTATGGTTGGGGGGGAGGGACTCAAATTGGGAAAGCTAGCAGTCAGTGTGAGAGGCAGGAGGCAGAGAATGGAAGCACTCTGACCCAAAATGTAGGGGAGAGAGAAGAAAAAGACAATAAACAGAGAATAAGAGAGGGTGGGTTTCTTAAATGTGTATATTTTAATGCTAGGAGCCTTGTAAGAAAGGTGGATGAACTTAAAGCCTGGATTGACACCTGGAAGTATGATGTTGTGGCGATCAGTGAAACATGGTTGCAGGAGGGCTGTGATTGGAAACTACATATTCCAGGATTTCGTTGCTTCAGGTGTGATAGAATTGGAGGGGCAAGAGGTGGAGGTGTTGCATTGCTTATCAGGGAAGATATTACAGCAGTGGGTACACAAAAATGCTGGAGAAACTCAGCGGGTGCAGCAGCATCTATGGAGCGAAGGAAATAGGTAACGTTACCTATTTCATTCGCTCCATAGATGCTGCTGCACCCGCTGAGTTTCTCCAGCATTTTTGTGTACCTGCAGTTCCTCCTTTAACATATTACAGCAGTGCTTTGGCAGGATAGATTAGAGGCCTCTTCTAGGGAGGCTATTTGGGTGGAACTGAGAAATGGGAAAGGGGTAGCAACACTCATAGGGGTGTATTATAGACCGCCAAATGGGGAGCGAGAATTGGAAGAGCAAATATGTAAGGAGATTGCAGATATTAGTAGTAAGCACAAGGTAGTGATTGTGGGAGATTTCAATTTTCCACACATAGACTGGGAAACACATTCTGTAAATGGGCTGGATGGTTTGGAGTTTGTAAAATGTGTGCAAGATAGTTTTTTGCAGCAATACATAGAAGTACCTACTAGAGAAGGGGCGGTGCTGGACCTCCTGTTAGGAAATGAGACGGGTCAGGTGGCAGAGGTATGCGTTGGGGAACAGTTCGGGTCCAGTGATCACAATACCATTAGTTTCAATATAATTATGGAGCGGGTCAGAACTGGACCTAGGGTTGAGATTTTTGATTGGAGAAAGGCTAACTTTGAGGAGATGCGAAAGGATTTAAAAGGAGTAAATTGGGACATGTTGTTTTATGGGAAGGATGTGGAAGAGAAATGGACGACATTTAAAGGTGAAATTTTAAGAGTACAGAATCTTTATGTCCCTGTTCGGTTGAAAGGAAATAGTAAAAATCGGAAAGAGCCATGGTTTTCAGGGGAAATTGGACACTTAGTTCGGAAAAAGAGAGAGATCTACAATAATTATAGGCAGCATGGAGTAAATGAGGTGCTTGAGGAGTATAAAAAATGTTAAAAGTGTCTTAAGAAAGAAATTAGAAAAGCTAAAAGAAGATATGAGGTTGCTTTGGCAAGTAAGGTGAAAGTAAATCCAAAGGGTTTCTACAGCTATATTAATAGCAAAAGGATAACGAGGGATAAAATTGGTCCATTAGAGAGTCAGAGTGGACAGCTATCTGCAGAGCCAAAAGAGATGGGGGAGATATTGAACAATTTCTTTTCTTCGGTATTCACCAAGGAGAAGGATATTGAATTATGTGAGGTAAGGGAAACAAGTAGAGTAGCAATGGAAACTATGAGATTCAAAGAAGAGGAAGTACTGACACTTTTGAGAAATATAAAAGTGGATAAGTCTCCAGGTCCGGACAGGATATTCCCTAGGACATTGAGGGAAGTTAGTGTAGAAATAGCAGGGGCTATGACAGAAATATTTCAAATGTCATTGGAAACGGCAATAGTGCCGGAGGATTGGCGTACTGCGCATGTTGTTCCATTGTTTAAAAAGGGGTCTAAGAGTAAACCTAGCAATTATAGACCTGTTAGTTTGACGTCAGTGGTGGGCAAATTAATGGAAAGGATACTTAGAGATAATATATATAAGCATCTGGATAAACAGGGGCTGATTAGGAACAGTCAACATGGATTTGTGCCTGGAAGGCCATGCTTGACTAATCTTCTTGAATTTTTTGAAGAGGTTACTCGGGAAATTGATGAGGGTAAAGCAGTGGATGTTGTATATATGGACTTCAGTAAGGCCTTTGACAAGGTTCCTCACGGAAGGTTGGTTAAGAAGGTTCAATGGTTGGGTATTAATGGTGGAGTAGCAAGATGGATTCAATAGTGGCTGAATGGGAGATGCCAGAGAGTAATGGTGGATGGTTGTTTGTCAGGTTGGAGTCCAGTGACTAGTGGGGTGCCACAGGGATCTGTGTTGGGTCCACTGTTGTTTGTCATGTACATCAATGATCTGGATGATGGTGTGGAAAATTGGATTAGTAAGTATGCAGATGATACTAAGATAGGTGGGGCTGTGGATAATGAAGTAGATTTTCAAAGTCTACAGAGAGATTTATGCCGGTTGGAAGAGTGGGCTGAAAGATGGCAGATGGAGTTTAATGCTGATAAGTGTGAGGTGCTACATCTTGGCAGGACAAATCAAAATAGGACGTACATGGTAAATGGTAGTGAATTGAGGAATGCAGGTGAACAGAGGGATCTTGGAATAACTGTGCACAGTTCCCTGAAAGTGGAATCTCATGTAGATAGGGTGGTAAAGAAAGCGTTTGGTGTGCTGGCCTTTATAAATCAGAGCATTGAGTATAGAAGTTGGGATGTAATGTTAAAATTGTACAAGGCATTGGTGAGGCCAATTCTGGAGTATGGTGTACAATTTTGGTCGCCTAATTATAGGAAGGATGTCAACAAAATAGAGAGAGTACAAAGGAGATTTACTAGAATGTTGCCTGGGTTTCAGCAACTAAGTTACAGAGAAAGGTTGAACAAGTTAGGGCTTTATTCTTTGGAGCGCAGAAGGTTAAGGGGGGACTTGATAGAGGTCTTTAAAATGATGAGAGGGATAGACAGAGTGGACGTGGATAAGCTTTTCCCACTGAGAGTAGGGAAGATTCAAACAAGGGGACATGACTTGAGAATTAAGGGACAGAAGTTTAGGGATAAAATGAGGGGGAACTTCTTTACTCAGAGAGTGGTGGCTGTGTGGAATGAGCTTCCAGTGAAGGTGGTGGAGGCAGGTTTGTTTTTATCATTAAAAAATAAATTGGATAGTTATATGGACGGGAAAGGAATGGAGGGTTATGGTCTGAGCGCAGGTATATGGGACTAGGGGAGAATACGTGTTCGGCACGGACTAGAAGGGTCGAGATGGCCTGTTTCCGTGCTGTAATTGTTATATGGTTATATTATATGGTTATATCTATCTCTCCCTCCTAACCCCATTCTCCTGCCTTCTCCCCATAACCTCAGACACCCGTACTAATCAACAATCTGTCTATCTCTGCTTTAAATTCATCTTTCACAAGCACAGTGACAACTGGATGTCATGCACAGCCTGTTTTGAGTATCTGTGCAATTTAAGTCTCCCCCTCCCATGCCTTTAAATTATTGTGAGTGTGTAGAATTCTCTGCCTCAGAGGGCGGTGGAGGCCGGTTCTCTGGATGCTTTCAAGAGAGAGCTAGATAGGGCTCTTAAAGATAGCGGAGTCAGGGGATATGGGGAGAAGGCAGGAACGGGGTACTGATTGGGGATGATCAGCCATGATCACATTGAATGGCGGTGCTGGCTCGAAGGGCCGAATGGCCTACTCCTGCACCTATTGTCTATTGTCTATTTTTATTATTATTTAATTATCAACATTTTTTTCCTTATTGTATTCAGCATTCAACTCACACCATCGGTTACATTGCAAGCTGAAGGCATGGATGGAATATTAAACTGATGGTGTGATTCACGAAATGTTTATTTACTTGTTGGTCAACCCTCTCATATCCATTCCATTCTCCAGTTAAACTGTCAAATACCTCGGCCTGAAAATAAGTGCCTGACAGATGTTCCTAATGTGTCCAAGTCAATGATGGCATTGAGCATAAATTCCAAACTTTCCTCTTACAACCCCGCGACAAGTATTTTCCTCTGAAGAAGAGTCTCGACCTGAAACAATAGACAATAGACAATTGGTGCAGGAGTAGGCCATTCGGCCCCTTGAACCAGCACCGCCATTCAATGTGATCATGGCTGATCATCCCCAATCAGTACCCCGTTCCTGCCTTCTCCTCATATCCCATGACTCCGCTATTTTTAAGAGCCCTATCTCGGTCTGAGGCAGAGAATTCCACAGACTCACCACTCTCTGTGAGAAAAAGTGTTTCCTCGTCTCTGTTCTAAATGGCTTACTCCTTATTCTTAAACTGTGGCCCCTGGTTCTGGACTCCCCCAACATCGGGAACATGTTTCCTGCCTCTAGCGTGTCCAAGCCCTTAACAATCTTATATGTTTCAATGAGATTCCCTCTCATCCTTCTAAACTCCAGAGTGTACAAGCCCAGCTGCTCCATTCTCTCAGCATATGACAGTCCCGCCATCCCGGGAATTAACCTTGTAAACCTACGCTGCACTCCCTCAATAGCAAGAATGTCCTTCCTCAAATTAGGGGACCAAAACTGCACACAATACTCCAGGTGTGGTCTCACTAGGGCTCTGTACAACTGCAAAAGGACCTCTTTGCTCCTATACTCGAAAGTTACTGTCCGTGTTCTCCACGGATGCTGCCTGACCCGCTGAGTTTTAGGTTTGACTTAGTTAGTTTAGTTTTAGAGACACAGCGCGGAAACTGAACCTTCTGCCCACCGAGTCCGCAACGACCGGCGATCCCCGCACTATCCTACACACACTAGGGACAATTTTACATTTACACCAAGCCAATTAACCCACAAACCTGTACGTCTTTGGAGTGCGGGAGGAAACCGAAGATCTCGGAGAAAACCCACGCGGGTCACGGGGAGAACGTACAAACTCCGTACAGACAGCACCCGTAGTCAGGATTGAACCCGGGTCTCCGGCGCTGTGAGGCAGCAACTCTACCGCTGCGCCACCGTGCCGCACCTTTGCCGAGTCATTGTGTCTTTTATTATAAAGCAGCATCTGCAGGTATTTTTACCTTGTACCACGAAGCGCAAAATTGGAGCTTCAATCAATTTCCTGCATAGAAAGGTAGACAATAGGTGCAGGAGTCGGCCATTCGGCCCTTCAAGCCAGCACCACCATTCAATATGATCATGGCTGTTCATCCAAAATCAGTACCCCGTTCCTGCTTTTTCCCCATATCCCTTGATTCCGTTAGCCCTAAGAGCTAAATCTAACTCTCTCTTGAAACCGTCCAGTGAATCCGTCTCCACTGCCTCCTGTGGCAATGAATCCCACAGATTCACAAATGGAAAAGGTTTTCCTCATCTCAGTCCGAAATGGCCTACCCCTTATTCTTAAACATGTTTCTTGTATCTAGCCTGTCCAATCCCTTACGAATTTTATATGCTTCATTTCTTCCCTACATCCCTTGTGCATTTAAACTTTCATTTCAAGGTAAACAGTGCCTAGAGAGCTGACCTGATGTTTTCCAGAAATATCCTCGTAGTTCCAACTGGTCCATGCCAACCAAGATGCCCCATCTACACTAGTCCCATGTGCCCGCCTTTGGCCCAAAACCCCCCAATCCTCGTGTGGGAAAGAACTGCAGATGCTGGTCCAAACCGAAGATGGACAGAAAATGCTGGAGTAACTCAGCGGGACAGGCAGCATCTCTGGATACTGATTCCTTCTCTCCAGAGACGCTGCCTGTCCTGCTGAGTAACTCCAACATTTTCTGTCGATCTGCCCTCCAAACCTGTCCTACCCATGTACTTGTCCAAGTGTCTTTTTAGTCCCTGCCTCAACAACCTCCTCTGGCAGCTGGTTCCATGCGCCCACCACCCTCTGTGCGAAAAAGTTGCTCCTCACCTTCCTATTAAACCTTCGCCCCCTCTCACCTCGAGAACTGTTATCACTTTAGAGTTCCTTGCCCCAAAACACGAAGTCCAGTTTAATTTAACTCCCCACCATTGCACATCCCCTTCCCTTAACACACAAATAAATTGTGTTTTAAAATCCAAAATATAAAATGACTGAGTTTTTTACAAATAAATAAAAGCCCCTTTCTTGCACAGCAAGGCAGAAGGATGGCAGATACGACAGTAAGCGGCAGGGCTGACAGACGGAGTGTGATTGATGGACAGAGGGGCGAGCGGTCCTGAAATTCTATTCCAGCGCCAGTCGCCGAAACTGTTCATCTGTCAAGGACGATAAGGAGCGTGGCGTTCTTTAATCTTTGCTGCAGCGACTTATAACGGCTCCATTACCGAGAATTATTCTATTTCGTCAAAGAGGTTCGCAAGGTATCAGTGACTCTCAGAGGTCAGAGCTGCATACTGAGAGAGAAGATGGTAACACTCTGAGTGATTATACCGTGCTATGGGGACGCAACGGTAAATCAAGTCATCACTACCCCAGCACGACGTACGTGTCCGCGTTCATATTGGATATTGCCTTGAAATTAATGCCTCTAATTGTCTTACAAGTTCAGGGGATTGGAAATCAACAGCTCAGCTTATCCAGCGCCTTGTATCTTTATTCATTATGACTTTATACATCGAAGCCAGTTTAAATCAGCTGTGTAGGAAGGAACTGCAGATGCTGGTTTAAATCGAAGATAGACACAAAATGCTGGAGTAACTCAGCGGGACGGGCAGCATCTCTGGAGAGAAGGAATGGGTGACGTTTCGGTTCGAGGCCCTTCTTCAGAATGAGCTCTGCATTGCTATCCCCGACATCATGTACAAGATCAAGATTGGAGCCAAATTGTGGTCCATGAAGAATATTCAACTCGCAACTCAATATTTCCACGATGACTGTTGTCAAGATGGGAAGGCAACAGAGAAGATTTACCAGAACGTCGCCAGGACTAGAGGGCCTGAGCTATAAGGAAAGGTTGATCAGGCTGGGACTCTATTCCTTGGAGCACAGGAGGATGAGGGGTGATCTTATAGAGGTGTACACAATCATGTGAGGAATTAACCTTGTAAACCTACGCTGCACTCCCTCAATAGCAAGAATGTCCTTCCTCAAATTAGGGGACCAAAACTGCACACAATACTCCAGGTGTGGTCTCACTAGGGCTCTGTACAACTGCAGAAGGACCTCTTTGCTCCTATAAACCACCAGCCTTTATAACAGCCCTAGTGAGACCACACCTGGAGTATTGTGTGCAGTTTTGGTCCCCTAATTTGAGGAAGGACATTCTTGCTATTGAGGGAGTGCAGCGTAGGTTTACAAGGTTAATTCCCGGGATGGCGGGACTGTCATATGCTGAGAGAATAGAGCAGCTGGGCTTGTACACTCTGGAGTTTAGAAGGATGAGTGGGAATCTCATTGAAACATATAAGATTGTTAAGGGCTTGGACACGCTAGAGGCAGGAAACATGTTCCCGATGTTGGGGGAGTCCAGAACCAGGGGCCACAGTTTAAGAATAAGGAGTAAGCCATTTAGAACGGAGACGAGGAAACACTTTTTCTCACAGAGAGTGGTGAGTCTGTGGAATTCTCTGCCTCAGAGGGCAGTGGAGGCAGGTTCTCTGGATGCTTTCAAGAGAGAGCTAGATAGGGCTCTTAAAAATAGCGGATAGGAGATATGGGGAGAAGGCAGGAACGGGGTACTGATTGGGGATGATCAGCCATAATCATATTGAATGGCGGTACTGGCTCGAAGGGCCGAATGGCCAACTTCTGCACCTATTGTCTATTGTCTATTGTCTATTGAATAGATCGTCTAGATGCAAAGAGTCTCTTGCCCAGAGTAGGTGAATCGATGACCAGAGGACATGGGTTTAAGGTGAAGGAGGAAAGATGTAATAGGAATCTGAGGGGTAACTTTTTCACACAAAGTGCAGTGGGTGTATGGAACAAGCTGCCGGAGGAGGTAGCTGAGGCTGGGACTATTATAATATTTAAGAAACAGTTGGACAGGTACATGGATAGGACAGGTTTTGAGGGATATGGACCAAACGCAGGCAGGTGGGACTAGTGTAGCCGGGACATGTTGGACGGTGTGGGCAAGTTGTGCCAAAGGCCCTGTTTCCACGCTGTATCACTCTTTCACTCTGAGGATATTAGACTAGGTGGAGCAGCGCAGGAACCGAACCATAACTGGAAATACCCACTTAAATGTTAATGATAAACCAATGATATTTTACGATCATTAAATGTCAATTATTCATGTAAGGCAAAGATAAAGAAAAGATCTTCTGTTGTCTACAAACCACCAAGATCCCGTGCAGCTCAGATGGGTTTTGCCACATTGGAATCAATCACATTATTCCACAATGATCACACATTGAACTGAGAAACGACCACAAAGGTTGCTGCCGATTTATACAGTCAGAGAATTCCCTGCCACAGAGGGCAGTGGAGGCCAAATCACTGGATGGATTTAAGAGAGAGTTAGATAGAGCTCTAGGGGCTAGTGGAGTCAAGGGATATGGGGAGAAGGCAGGCACGGGTTATTGATTGGGGACGATCAGCCACGATCACAATAAATGGCGGTGCTGGCTCGAAGGGCCGAATGGCCTCCTCCTGCACCTATTTTCTATGTTTCTATGTTTCAGAGTGCAAGCACTGCTGATCGCGGTTAATACATCACGTTGCAGTGGGTAGAGATGCTGCCTCATAGCGCTGGAGACCCGGGTTTCATCCCGACTATGGGCCCAGTCCGTACAGAGTTTGTACGTTCTCCCCGTGACCGAGTGGGTTTTCTCCGGGTGCTCCGGCTTCCTCCCACACTCCAAACTCGAACAGGTTTATGAGTTAATTGGCCCTCTGTAAATCGTAAATCGTCCCTAGTGTGTGTGTGTAGGATAGTGCTAGTGTACGGGGTGTTGGCTGGCCGGCACAGACTCAGGGGGCCGAAGGGCCTGTTTCTACATAGTCTATCTCTAAACTGAAGTAAATTGAGAGATTGGGCCAGCTGGACTTTACTCCTTGGAGCACAGGAGGCGATCTTATGGAGGTGTGTAAAAGCATGAGGTGAATAGATGGGATGAATACACAGTCTTTTACACAGGATAGCGGAATCAAGAACTAGAGGTCAAAGGTTGAATGTGAGAGGGGAAGTATTGAACAGGAATCTGAGGGGCAACTTTTTCACTCAGAGGGTGGTGGGTGTACGGGAATGAGCTGCTCGATGAGGTTGTTGAGGCAGGGACTCCAACAACATTTAAAAGCCACACGGACAGGAACATGGATAGGAAAGGTTTGTAGGATAAGTGCCAAATGCAGGCAAATGGGACGAGTGTAGACGGGTTGGCATGGAAGGGTAGGGTTGAAGGGCCTGCGTCCGTGCTGTAAGTGGGGGGGAAACGGAGCACCCAGGCTGGTCACGGGGAGAACGTGCAAACTCCGCACAGACAGCACCCGAGGTGAGGCACAAACCCGGGTCTCCGGCGCTGCGAGACAGCAGCTCTACCCGCTGCGCCAGCGTACCGCCATCTCCATTCACCGTAAACGTCAAGGCATCTGCTGATCAGACACAAACCATCTTTGCTTTCAAACAGCAAAGTACTTTATAGCCGGCAGATGAGCTAAACCCTCCAGAAGGTTCAAGAGGGGGAGAATAATCCATCTAATGATGTTTCCGTGACAATGCTTGTCGTGGTGTAAACTTTGCTCGTTTGAATAATGGCTCCATTTCCAATCAAGATACCCACTCAACCTTCTGTGTGTAATCTTGTTAATGAAAACAGATCGAGCCATTGAACGAGAAAAAAAACCTTGCTACCCAGTTGTCTAATGTCCTGCATTTTTACCCTGGTCGACACTTTCCCTTAATTGGACACAGAAGATTTTATAATTACCACTAATTATGCAGCATTAGAGCCATGATCGCAGGCATGAAATGGCTGCCATTACAATGGGCCTATGTCCCGGATGGCCAAGGTTGATTCATCCTTTACCACATCACCTGCCAGACTCTAATATCTGTATTAAATCTACTTCATATCTCTCCTTAATGACCAAAAGTAATTAACTGAGCCAAATGGAAATAGTGACCAAGAGGGCAGTTTAATCAGGCACCAGATAGACAGCCCTGGACTAGGTCATTGTAAACATAGAAACATGAAACATAGACAATAGGTGCAGGAGTAGGCCATTCGGCCCTTCGAGCCAGCACCGCCATTCATGGCTGATCATCCAAAATCAGTTCCCCGTTCCTGCTTTCTCCCCATATCCCTTGATTCCGTTAGCCCTCCTTACAGCTAAATCTAACTCTCTCTTGAAAGCATCCAGTGAATTGGCCTCCACTGCCTTCTGTGGCAGAGAGTTCCACAGATTCACAACTCTCTGGGTGAAAACGTTTTCCCTCATCTCAGTCCCAAATGGCCTAAAGAATGGTCTGAAGAGTCTGAGGAAGGGACTCGACCCGAAACGTCACCCGTTCCTTCTCTCCAGAGATGCTGCCTGTCCCGCTGAGTTACTCCAGCTTTTTGTGTCTACCTTCAGTCCTAAATGGCCAACCCCTTATTCTTAAACTGTGACCCTATTCAGGAACTATGAAGTTCTTGCAGTGTCACAGAAGCTGAATCGGAAGTTCAGAGGTACCGCTTGTTGATGCTTTCAAAGGTCTGTTTAGCTGCAGGCTTGAGAAGAGGAGGAATCTCTTTAGCCCGAGGGTGGTGAATCTGTGGAATTCATTGCCACAGACGGCTGTGGAGGCCAAGTCAATGGGTGCTTTTAAGGCGGAAATCGAAAGGTTCTTGATTAGAAAGTGTGCCAAACACAATGGGAAGAAGGCAGGAAATTGGGGTTGAGATGGGAATTGGTAAAGATTAGAGGGCGTAGCTTTAAGGTGAGAGGAGGAAATTTGAAAAGGAACACACGGTGGTGGTGGAGGCTGATACGTTAGTTACATTTAATAGACTTTCGGATTGGTAAGTGGATAGGCAGGGAATTGAAGGAAATTGATGATGAGCAGGCAGGTAAGAGTTGGTCTTGGCATCATGTTCGGCACAGACATTGTGGGCCGAAGGGCCTGTTCCTGTGCTGTACTGTTCTATGATTGAAAATAGTACCTTCACATGTGTGTTAGACGTCATGATGTTCACTGTTGTCACCTTTCGTAGCGTTGATACAGCATGGAAACAGGCCCTTCAGCCCAACTTACCCACACCGACCAACATGTCCCATCTACAGTAGTCCCACCTGCTTGCTTTTGGCCCGGTTCCCTCTAAACCTGCCCTATCTCTATCTGTATCTTAAACCTTGCGCTAGTTTTATTTCCACAGGGTTCGTCTCAGATAGGAATCGATTTTATTTTAGTTTTGTTTTGTTTAGAGATACAGAGCGGAAACCGGCCCTTTGGCCCGCCCGGCACCAACCAGCGATCCCCATGCACCAGCACTATCCTACACACACCAGGGACAATTTACAATTTTACCCAAGCCAATTAACCTGCAAACCTGCACGTCTTTGGAGTGTGGGAGGAAACCGGAGCACCCGGAGCAACCCCACGCGGTCACGGGGAGAGGATGTACAAACTCCGTACAGACAGGGATCCCTGGGATGGCGGGACTGTCATATGAGGAAAGATTGAAAAGACTAGGCTTGTGTTCACTGGAGTTTAGAAGGATGAGGGGGAATCTTATAGAAACATATAAAATTATAATAGATGCAAGCTAGATGCAGGAAAAATGTTCCCAATGTTGGGCGAGTCCAGAACCAGGGGCCACAGTCTTAGAATAAAGGGGAGGTCATTTAAGACTGAGGTGAGAAAAAACGTTTTCACCCAGAGAGTTGTGAATTTGTGGAATTCCCTGCCACAGAGGGCAGTGGAGGCCAAGTCACTGGATGGATTTAAGAGAGAGTTAGATAGAGCTCTAGGGGCTAGTGGAGTCAAGGGATATGGGGAGAAGGCAGGCACGGGTTATTGATAGGGGACGATCAGCCATGATCACAATGAATGGCGGTGCTGGCTCGAAGGGCCGAATGGCCTCCTCCTGCACCTATTTTCTATGTTTCTATGACAGCACCTGTAGTCAGGATGGAACCCGGGTCTGTGGCGCGGTGAGGCAGCAACTCTACCGCTGTGCCACCGTGATCGCCAATTTATTTCACATTAAGCAGATATGTGGATCAAGGCCGCAGCTCATCAGATCGGTTCCCCGGGGAATACAGCAGCAGCCACACACACATATACCGTGACCTCCCGTGATTCTGACTCCGTCAGGCCCATGACATTACCATATTCCCAAATTGGAAACACGAGGTCCCTTTTGATGTGCGTTTAATGCTCTGAAATCTCATCTCGTTCCTCAACATGCTACTGAATCTCAGCAGGAACTTTACAGATCTCCAGATACAGGAGGGGGTGTGTGCGCGATCAAAGCTCCCCGCAGCTTGTACCAGGGCTGAAGATGTACATGGTGATATCGGTAAAGAAACCAATGTTGTGTTCAGCTGGAACTCCTCTGACTGAAGTGCCTAATGGAGTTAGAATTTCATACAAATGTGCCTGTTGCTAATATCATACTCACAAAATGCTGGAGTTACTCAGCGGGACAGGCAGCATCCCTGGCTTTTTGTTTCTATCTTCGGTGTAAACCAGCATCTGCAGTTCTTATACATCATTGTCATACAGCATTGGAAAGAGGCCCTTCGGCCCAACTCATCCATGCCGACCAAGTCAAGTCAAGTCACTTTTATTTCTATAGCACATTTAAGAAACCACTCTCGTTGGTCAAAGTGCTTCACATTGGTGGAGATACTAACGTTATACCATAATTACCATAATTAATTACCAAGCACTTTATTTGTCCCCGAGGGGCAATTTAAACAAACAATACATTTAATCTGCACCGACCGGTCGACCGCATGAGCAGTGACCCAGCAATGGATTGGGTTGTCAGCAGCGATACAATAAAAAAGAACACACAAAAAGTAACACAAACATCCACCACAGCATTCATCACTGTGGTGGAAGGCACAAAAATTTGGCCAGTCCTCCTCCATTTCCCCCCCGTGGACAGGACCAGAGTCCAAGTCAGTCCAGGATCGGCTCTTCCTCACCGGAGACCGCGGCTTTAGATTGTTATGGGCCGCAGGCCGGCGGTCAAGATTTAAGGTTCCCTGCCGCAGCCAGAAGCACCGTAGACTGCAGGGCCGGCGGTCGAAGCTCCCCTCCAGGGGTGATGGTAAGTCCATGCCGGCCCCGCGGTAGAAGTTGGCCGCGGGCCGGCAATGATGGCTTCTTCTTCTTCCCCCGGGTCCCCCAAGAGGGATCCCGGGCTGTAGACGCCGCACCAGCTGGAGCTTTGCAGACCGCGGCTTCAGGCTGCGACTTCAGGCTGCCGGCTGCCCCGGGCCAGCGAAACGGAGCGCTCCCCTCCAGCGAGCCCCAGCGAGGGTTCACCCGCTCCACGCCGAGAGTCCACGCTGCGCCCGCCGCTGAAGCCCAGGCACGTCTCCGGGAAAGGCCGCGCCGATCCTTGATGTTAGGCCACGGGGGAGGCGACCTGGAAAAAGTCGCCTCTCCATGGAGGAGGCGACCGAAGCGGTTTCCCCCTTACCCCCCCCACACCACCCCCCACACAAGACATACAAAGAAACATTAATTACACATTTTAAAACATACTAAAAATAAAAAATAGTACAACAGTGGTTCATAGATTACGTACATACATACATATATACATATAGCCCTCCCTCAGAGGACGTCAAGAAAGGCTTGAGAGTAGAGATGAGTTTTAAGTCTCGACTTAAAGGAGTCGATGGAGGGGGCAGTTCTGATGGGAAGGGGGATGCTGTTCCACAGTCTAGGAGCTGCAACCGCAAAGGCGCGGTCGCCCCTGAGCTTATGCCTAGACCGTGGGATTTTCAGTAACCCCAAGTCGGCCGATCTGAGGAACCTGGAGGTGGAGTGGTGGGTGAGAAGACTTTTAATGTAGGTGGGGGCAAGCCCATTGAGGGCTTTGTAGACATAGAGGAGGATCTTGAAATTTATACGGAACCGCACAGGGAGCCAGTGGAGAGAGGCCAGGATCGGGGTGATGTGGTCCCTTTTCCGGGTTCCCGTCAGGAGTCTCGCTGCGGCCAAGAGGCCAAGATGCCCCGACCACACTAGTCGCATCTGCCCACGTTTGGCCCATATCCCTCCAAACCTTTTCCTAGACTTTACCTTGCATTAAACCATATTCCCTTTATCCTGTATCTATCTGCTGTGATTGCAACAATTTATAGTCTTTGACTTGGAATCATTTGATTGTAATCATGTTTGTAATCACTGACTGGATAGCACGCTACAAACATTGAAAAGACTAGGCTTGTATTCACTGGAGTTTAGAAGGATGAGGGGGGTTCTTATAGAAACATATATATTTATAAAAGGACTGGACAAGCTAGATGCAGGATAAATGTTCCCAATGTTGGGCGAGTCCAGAACCAGGGGGCCACAGTCTTAGAATAAAGGGGAGGTCATTTAAGACTGAGGTGAGAAAAAACTTTTTCACCCAGAGAGTTGTGAATTTGTGGAATTCCCTGCCACAGAGGGCAGTGGAGGCCAAGTCACTGGATGGATTTAAGAGAGAATTAGATGGAGCTCTAGTGGAGTCAAGGGATATGGGGAGAAGGCAGGCACGGGTTATTGATTGGGGACGATCAGCCATGATCACAATGAATGGCGGTGCTGGCTCGAAGGGCCGAATGGCCTCCTCCAGCACCTATTTTCTATGTTTCTAGAAAATGCTTTTCACTGTACTTCGGTACACATGACCATAATAAACTTAACTAATCTAAACTTAACCATATAATAAACTTAACCTGAAGAAGGGTCTCGACCCGAAACGTCACCTATTTCCTTCGCTCCATAGATGCTGCCTCACCCGCTGAGTTTCTCCAGCATCTATGGAGCGAAGGAATAGGTAACGTTTCGGGTCGAGACCCTTCCGGGTCTCGACCCGAAACGTCACCTATTCCTTCATCAGTCAGAAGAAGGGTCTCGACCCGAAACGTCATCTATTCCTTCGCTCCATAGATGCTGCCTCACCCGCTGAGTTTCCCCAGCATTTTTGTCTACCTTCAATTTTTCCAGCATCTGCAGTTCTTTCTTAAACAGTGAGTATGTTCATCTTGTTAAACAACCACACTCATTTCCCTTATCCCTAACTAGTCTGGCAAAGGGTCTCAACCCAAAATGTCACCCCATTCCTTCTCTCCAGAGATGCTGCCTGTCCCGCTGAGTTACTCCAGTCTATCTGCATTTTAATGGACAACTGGCTCCAACACCAACACTCTTGGGGGCGGTTAAGGTGGCGCAGCGGTAGAGTTGCTGCCTCACAGCGCCAGAGACCCGGGTTCCATCCTGACTACGGGCGCTGTCTGTACGGAGTTTGTACGTTCTCCCCGCGTGTGTTTTACTCCGGGCGCTTCGGATTCCTCCAACACTCCAAAGACGTACAGGTTTGTAGGATAATCGGTAAAAAAATGTGTAAAATTGTCCCCAGTGTGTGTAGGATAGCGTGGAAATTAAATTAGGAAGCAGCATTTGTCATTTACAACTGCAAACTTAAAGCCCTGTCCCACGGTACGAGTTCATTCCAAGAGCTCTCCCGAGTTTAAAAAAAATCAAACTCGTGGTAAGCACGTAGAATGTACGTAGCGGGTACGTCGGAGCTCGGGGACATCTCTTAGCAGCTCGTAACGCTAACGGCAGGTACTCGGGAAGACTCGCTAACAGCAGGTAAGCTCGGGAAGACTCGTGAAGATTTTTCAACGTGATGAAAAATGTCCACGAGAGCCCCGAGTACCGACGGGCGGCCATTACCGTAAATCTCCGTGTTCGAATCAGGGCAAACTCGGGAGAGCTCTCGGAATGAACTCGTACCGTGGGACAGGGATATTATTATAGCTTCATAGTACTGACATAACACGTAGTCAGGTAGCGATCAGTGCCAATGGAAAATTATGTCTCTCAGTGTATCATGGAAGTATTAAAGTCAGGAAGAACCCAATGGATTGATAGAAATATATCAGCTTGATATAATCTTTATTCCCTGGAGTGTAGGAGGATGAGGGGTGATCTTATAGAGGTGTATAAGGTCATGAGAGGAATAGATCGGGTAGATGCACAGTGTCTCTTGCCCAGAGTAGGTGAATCGAGGACCAGAGGACAGAGGTTTAAGGTGAAGGGGAAAACATTTAATAGGAATCTGAGGGGTAACTTTTTCACACAAAGGGTGGTGGTGTATGGAACAAGCTACCAGAGGATGTAGTTGAGGCTGGGACTCACAGAGAGTGGTGAGTCTGTGGAATTCTCTGCCTCAGAGGGCGGTGGAGGCAGGTTCTCTGGATGCTTTCAAGAGAGAGCTAGATAGGGCTCTTAAAAATAGCGGAGTCAGGGGATATGGGGAGAAGGCAGGAACGGGGTACTGATTGGGGATGATCAGCCATGATCACATTGAATGGCGGTGCTGGCACGAAGGGCCGAATGGCCTACTCCTGCGCCTATTGTCTATTGTCTATTGACTATACCAACATTTTAGAAGCAATTAGACAGGTACATGGATAGGGCAGGTTTGGAGGGATATGGACCAAATGCTGGCCGGTGTGGGCAAGTTGGGCCGAAGGGCCTGTTTCCACACTGTATCACTCTACGACACTCTACCGCTGTGTTTGAGTGAGGCCACATGCAAATTGCAGGAACACCACCTCATATTTTGCTTACAGACACAAAACGTTGGAGTAAGTCAACGGTTAGACAGCATCCCTGGTGAGAAGGAATAGGTGACGTTTCAGGTCGAGACCCTTCTTTAAACTTGCATCTGCAGTTCCTTCCAACTTATATTTCGCTTGGGCAGATTACAACCCAGCGATATGAACAAGAAGGGTCTCGACCCGAAGCGTCACCCATTCCTTCTCTCCACAGATGCTGGCTGTCCCGCTGAGTTACTCCAGCATTTTGTGTCTATCTTTGGTGTGAACATTGAATTCTCTACTCATCCCTGTATCCCTTCGTTATCAACTCTTCCCCAGCCAACAATGGACCATTGTGGGCTCCACTTGTTCATCTGTTGCCGACCCTGATTTGTTCTGCCCTTTTCCTACCTCCAGGTCCCACCACCTTCAGTCTAAAGAAGGGTTCCCACCAGAAACGCCACCCATCCTTTTTCTCCACAGATGCCGCCTGTCCCGCTGAGTTACTCCAGCACTTTGTATCTATCTCCGGTATAAACCTGCATCTGCAGTTCCGTTTAGTTTAGTGCAGTTTAATTTAGTTTAGTTTGGAGATACAGCGTGGAAACTGGCCCTTCGGCCCACCGAGTCCGTGTCGACCACCGATCCCCGCACACTAACACTATCCTACGCACAATATACCAACCAAGCCCAATTAACCTGCACGTCTTTGGAGTGTGGGAGGAAACCGAAGATCTCGGAGAAAGTCCATGCGGTCACGGGGAGAACGTCCACACAGACAGTAGTAGTCAGGGAGGCGGGATCGAACCCGGGTCTCTGGCGCTGTAAACGCTGTCGGGCAGCAACTCTACCGCTGCGTCACCGTGTTGCAATAGACAATAGACAATAGGTGCAGGAGTAGGCCATTCGGCCCTTCGAGCCAGCACCGCCATTCAATGTGATCATGGCTGATCATCCCCACAATCAGTACCCCGTCCCTGCCTTCTCCCATATCCACTGACTCCGCTATCTTTAAGAGCCCTATCTAGCTCTCTCTTGAAAGCATCCAGAGAACCGGCCTCCACCGCCCTCTGAGGCAGAGAATTCCACAGACTCACCACTCTCTGTGAGAAAAAAGTGTTTCCTCGTCTCTGTTCTAATTGCCTTCCAGCTCTGCTGTTTCCAACACAGACTGCAACTTGATTTTGAAGTAGTGTAACTCCACTGGGCAGTTTCTCCTGCCTGCATCATCTTTGCATTTTGACTTAGGATGAACCTGGGTGGATTTGACAGTCATGTAACAGATTAAGTTTATCTACAGCGGTGAGTTTGCTATACATCAGTAACGCAGCAGTAAGCCGAACTGCTTATTCGGAGCCCTAACAATATTTGTGTGTGTGTGTGTGCCTCCGTGCGAGTAATCTGTGACCTTGACTCTGTGCCGGCTGTTTACTCCACGGCAAGCTGTAAATTAATAAATCCTCCGTACATTGAAGCCCAATGCACTTGTCTAGTCCTGTTTCACGATGACGGCCGGCGCAGGATAATGTTTGAAATACACGTTCTGCTGCACACACTCATGCACTGAGCACCACATCGCGGCACGGTGGCGCAGCGTTAGAGTTGCTGCCTCACAGCGCCAGAGATCCAGGATCGATCCCGACTACGGGTAGCTGTCTGTACGGAGTTTGCACGTTCTTCCCGTGACCTGCGTGGGTTTTCTCCGGGTACCCCGGGTTCCTCCCACACACTCCAAAGACGTGCAGGTTTGTAGGTTGATTGGCTTGGTTGAAATGTAAATTGTCCCTAGTGTGTTTAGGATAGTATTAGTGCGCGGGGATGACTGGTCGGTACGGACTCGGTGGGCCGAAGGGCCTGTTTCCCCGCTGGGGAAGATGGATCCCTACAGGTGAAAATCAGGTTTCCAGATCTTTGATGGAACGGGCATGGTCCATTTTCTGACAGTAGTGATGTAGTATAGTTTAGAAATACCGTCAGAAACAGGCCCTTCGGCCCACCGAGTCCGTACTGACCAGTGATTCCCGCACACTAACACCATCCACTGTGCCGCCCCAGAAAACAGATAATAATAATAATACTAATAATAAACTTTGATTTCAGACTCGAGGTCCAGATAAAAGACGACATTACATAGAATACATTGCATAGAAAAACACCATAAAATACATAGAAAAGCTTAGTAAAGTACATGTGACAACATTATCAGCAATAGGGAGGTTGTACGGCAGTCGAGGTCATGACCCGTGACCCGTACTGTAGCCACGCAACGCCTTCTGGAGTACAAGCGGTGAACGTCAGCTAAGAGAGAATGGAGCGGCTGGGCTTGTACACTCTGGAGTTTAGAAGGATGAGAGGTTACCTCATTGAAACATATAAGATTGTTAAGGGCTTGGACACACTAGAGGCAGGAAACATGTTCCCGATGTTGGGGGAGTCCAGAACCAGGGGCCACAGTTTAAGAATAAGGAGCAAGCCATTTAGAACGGAGACAAGGAAACACTTTTTCTCACAGAGAGTGGTGAGTTTGTGGAATTCTCTGCCTCAGAGGGCGGTGGAGGCCGGTTCTCTGGATGCTTTCAAGAGAGAGCTAGATAGGTCTCTTAAAAATAGCGGAGTCAGGGATATGCAGCGTGGTCAGTGTTGATGCAGCGTGGTCAGTGACTCTGGGTGGGCGGAGGGACCAGACTGTCCCCAACTCTGCTGCAGCTGTCGGGGACGTTGCCGGGTTTATGGCCCCGTGTGTGTGGGCGCTGCCGACCCACAGCCCGTCACAGTGCGGCCGTCCAGGGGGAGACAGGGCGTGGCCGGACAGCGCTGACCCCGGGGGGAAAGTGGGGGCTGTCCCGAGGGATCCGCTCCTTCGGCCGCTTACACCTTGGAGCTCGGGTTGAGAGCGCTCAGTCACCCTCCAGCCCCGGGTGGTCATGGGCCGGGACTTGCCCACAACCCGCTGGCAAGCTGCTCTTTCGCAAGTCAGTGAGCAGCAGTGATTTTGGCGGTTTTCTCTCACGGTTACCACAATTCTTTACAGCGCAAAAAATTGACCATTTTGGCGGTTTTTAACAGGTGAGAACGTACGTGTTTCATGTGTTACCAGTGTATGCCGGAAGCTGCCTTGTACTCCAGAAGGCTTGAGCTACTCCGTGCGTCACGCCCTTTGACCTTACGACCTTACGTGCAACCCCCCCTATTAGCATTCCACTGACTCCATCTACACCTCACGCTGCCTCGGCAAGGCCAGCAGCATCATCAAGGACCAGTCCCACCCTGGTCACTCCCTCTTCTCCCTCTCCCATCCACCCTGGCCACTCCCTCTTCTCCCCTCTCCCATCGGGCAAGAGGTACAGAAGTGTGAAAACGCACACCTCCAGATTCAGCGACAAGTTTCTTCCCAGCTGTTATCAGGCAACTGAACCATCCAACCACAACCAGAGAGCAGTCCTGAACTACTATCTACCTCATTGGTGACCCTCGGACTATCCTTGATCGGACT
Source organism: Malacoraja senta (assembly GCA_038087875.1). Classification (NCBI taxonomy): domain Eukaryota; kingdom Metazoa; phylum Chordata; class Chondrichthyes; order Rajiformes; family Rajidae; genus Malacoraja; species Malacoraja senta. The sequence goes on from CM075978.1 coordinate 194,148,674, forward strand.
TTGCTGGCTTTCCCTTGCACTAAACATTATTACCTTATCATCTATACACTGCAAATGGCTCGATTGTAATCATGTGCAGATGCTGGTTTAAACCGAAGATAGACACAAAATGCTGGAGTAACTCAGCGGGACAGGCAGCATCTCTGGAGAGAAGGAATGGGCGACGTTTCTGGTCGAGACCCTTCTTCAGACTGGGTGTTTTTCAATCATGTGTTGTCTTCCCGCTGACTGGTTAGCACGCAACAAAAGCTTTTCACTGTACACGTGACAGTAAACTGAACTGATGTTGTGAATGAACGGAGGGTGGAAGGGGTGCAGGAGGTGGAGCCAGCGGCTTGGATCCTTCAGCGGTCTCGATGCCGAGCGCTGACGCAAGCACGCGGTGACAATGGCCGCAAGCAGCAGTTCCAAGAATCCCTCGAGCGAGATGGTCCGTGACATGGTTGCCATCCGCAGTTTCCCACCCACAAACCTCGCACAACCTGAGCACGGGGGCAAGAGTTAGAACGGCCAAACTATCAGCTGAAAATCTCGAGGGTGGCGCAGTGTTGCTGCCTCACAGCGCCAGAGACCCGGGTTCCATCCCGACTACGGGCGCTGCCTATACGGAGTTTGTACGTTCTCCCCGTGACCTGCGTGGGTTTTCTCCAAGATCTTCAGTTTCCTCCCACATTCCAAAGACGTGCAGGTTTGTAGGTTAATTGGCTTGGTAAATGTAAACTTGTCCCTAGTGTGTGTAGGATAGTGTTAGTGTGCGGGGATCGCTGGTCGGTGCAGACTCGGTGGGCCGTAGCGTCTGTTCCGAGCTGTATCTCTAAACTAAACTAAATTAAACTAAACTAAAGTTAAAAGTAAGGAAAAGGTATCTGGAACCAACTTCCCACAGAAGTATTCCTGGTGTAAATCCCACATCTGAATCATGATTGAATGGCAGAGTAGACTTGATGGGCCGAATGGCCTATATCTGCCCCTGGAACTTATGAACTCATGTGGTGTAAAGAGCTCAATTGAATCTCGTTTGAAATTGCACCAGCTCAACTAGACGGGAATGGTCTGGTAGTGGTGCCGGCCGAGTCTATTGACAACTCGATGGTTTTGCTGAGGATGTTTAGAGAACTGTGTGACCTGCCGTCTAACAGGATCCTCGAGAGAACAAGATTTTTTGCTCGGATGCAACAGGCTGACGAGCCTGTGGAACGATTCATCAGCGACTTGAGACATATCAGCTCCCGATGCAGATTTGGTGAGTTGACAAATGAGCTAGTCCGTGATAAAATTGTGGGAGGAATGAGCGACCGCAATCTACGAGCCAAACTGCCGCGGAACGCTGAACTGACTTTGGAGCAAGCGAATAGCCAATCTACATGTGGGAAAAGGGATGCATTCACGGGATCTCAGGGTGTCCTTAATCATGAACAAATTGAACAAAATGGACTAGTCTACTACAATCAGCCTGAAGAAATGTCCCCAACTGAAACGTCACCTATCCATGTATAAACCGCAGATGCTGGTTTATACCAAAGAAAGACACAAAGTGCTGGAGTAACTCAATGGGTCAGGCAGTATCTCTGTAGAACATGGGTAGGTAACGTTTCGAGTCGGGTCTGAAGAAGGGCCCGTCACCTATCCATGTTCCCCACAGATGCTGCCTGACCCGCTGAGTTATTCCAGCACTCTGTGAAACGTCACCTATCCATGTTCTCCACAGATGCTGCCTGACCCGCTGAGTTACTCCAGCACTCTGTGAAACGTCACCTATCCATGTTCCCCACAGATGCTGCCTGACCCGCTGAGTTACTCCAGCACTCTGTGAAACGTCACCTATCCATGTTCCCCACAGATGCTGCCTGACCCGCTGAGTTACTCCAGCACTCTGTGAAACGTCACCTATCCATGTTCCGGCAGCATCTATGGAGCGAAGGAAATAGGCAACGTTTCGGCCCGAAACCCTTCCGGGTTTCGGCCCGAAACGTTGCCTATTTCCTTCCGGGTTTCGGCCGAAAGGTTGCCCATTTCCTTCGCTCCACAGATGCTGCCTGACCCGCTGAGTTACTCCAGCACTCTGTGAAACGTCACCTATCCATGTTCTCCACAGATGCTGCCTGACCCGCTGAGTTACTCCAGCACTCTGTGAAACGTCACCTATCCATGTTCTCCACAGATGCTGCCTGACCCGCTGAGTTACTCCAGCACTCTGTGAAACGTCACCTAAACGTCACGGACTCCAGAGTTCATGCTGCTGTTAAACGCTGCAACCAAATGTACAAATCTCATTGTTCAAGGGTTGTGAAGATCATATTTTAAATAAAGTGATTTATTAAAAGATAAAGAATGTGTGGGATGAAAAGTGGAGGAAAAACTTTTTCACACAGAGAGTGGTGAGTCTGTGGAATTCTCTGCCTCAGAGGGCGGTGGAGGCAGGTTCTCTGGATGCTTTCAAGAGAGAGCTAGATAGGGCTCTTAAAGATAGCGGAGTCAGGGGATGTGGGGAGAAGGCAGGAACGGGGTACTGATTGGGGATGATCAGCCATGATCACATTGAATGGCGGTGCTGGCTCGAAGGGCCGAATGGCCTACTCCTGCACCTGTTGTCTATTGTCTAAACCACCACTAATTTGTCATTCAGATCACTCCGGGCCAGGCCGGGCCTTTAGTTTATAGTTTGGAGACACAGCATGGAAACAGGCCCTTCAGCCCACCGAGTCCACACCGACTGCCATTCACACACTAGTTCTAACTTATCCCACTTTCTCAGATCCACTCCCTACACACTAGGGGCATTTTCACAGAGGGGCCAATCAATCTGCAATCGCGCACCTCTTTGGGATGTGGGGGGAAACCGGAGCACCCGGAGGAAACCCACGCTGTCACGGGGAGGACGTGCAAACTCCGCACACGCACACGGAGAGCCCCCCGTGGTCAGGATCGACCTCGTGACTCTGGCGCTGCGAGGCAGCAGCTCTACCCGCTGCGTCACCGTGCCGTCAGTGTGCTGCAATTGTTTATGATTTGGACGTCAAAACGGATCAATCATACTGCGCGTGATCTATAGAGATGCGTATTTGCGAGTCGACTAAAGTGCCGGGGAAACTCGGCGGGTGCGGCAGCATCTATGGAGCGAAGGAAATAGGCAACGTTTCCGGGACCGAAACCCTCCTTCAGACTGTATTTGTGAGTATGTGTACATCTACATAGAAACGTAGACAGTAGTTTTCAGGAGTAGGCCGTTCGGCCCTTCGAACCAGCACCGCCATTCAATGGCTTTCTCCCCATATCCCTTGATTCTCTAGGCTAGGGCCTAAGAGCTAAATCTAACTCTCTCTTGAAAACTGACCACACACTGAACTTCTCATCTCTCTGGTTTATTGCATTGTTTACCGTGTACGATGTTTACGTATCGTGTGGTGCTGCCGCCAGTAAGAATGTCATTGTTCTGTCTGGGACACATGACAATGAAACACTCTAGGGTAGACAACAATGCTGGAGAAACTCAGCGGGTGAGGCAGCATCTATGGAGCGAAGGAATAGGTGACGTTTCGGGTCGAGACCCTTCCGGGTCTCGACCCGAAACGTCACCTATTCCTTCATCAGTCTGAAGAAGGGTCTGGACCCTTCTGGACCCTAATGGGTTCAGGGGGTATGGAGAGAAGGCAGGTACGGGATACTGAGTTGGATGATCAGCCATGATCATATTGAATGGCGGTGCAGGCTCGAAGGGCCGAATGGCCTACTCCTGCACCTATTTTCTATGTATCTATGTATCTATGACCCGAAACGTCACCTATTCCTTCGCTCCATAGATGCTGCCTCACCCGCTGAGTTTCTCCAGCATTTTTGTCCGCCTTTGATTTTTCCAAGAACTGCAGTTCCTCCTTAAAGATGAAACCGTCTCTTGATTCAACACCACACTTATTTACAGCTGCAAAGGAGAGAGCGGGAGAGAGCGTGAAGGGTTGCCTTGCTTTGAACAAACAATGCAGAAAGTTGACATTTTTAGAGAACGATTGAGCCATAAGTGTAACTGCCTGTCAGTGGTAAAACCCAGTTGACCCTGTGGACCAGGATGACCATCAATGAACACTTATCTCTTCTTTCATCAGCCAATTTGAAGGTGGGTCTCGTTAGTTGAAAGGGCATCAATATCACACACATGGTCCTTCAGGTGACGGAAGAAATGAACAGGCACTTTGTCTACAGTTTTGAAAAGGTCAGCGTTTATAGCTTGTCACGGCTTAGAAAAATCTAATAGCGAAATCAACTTTAAAGCATTTTAATTACACTATCATATTTATGCATTTTGAAAGGGCAATGACATTTTAAAATGAATGTACTGTATTCCCTTAAAACATAAAAGTCGGGAGGTGATGTTGCCGTTATATAAGACGTTGGTGAGGCCGCAGTTAAGAGTATTGTGTGCAGTTCTGGGCACCATGTCATAGCAAAGATGTTCTTTATGTTGGAAACGGTGAAGAGAAGGTTTACGAGGATGTTGCCAGCATTCGAGGGTCTGAGCTACAGGGAGAGGTTAAGCAGGCTGGGGACTGGAGTACAGGAGGATGAGGGGGTATCTTATAGAGGTGTATAAAATTGGGTTAGGAGGGTGAGATAAATCAGCCTTGATTGAATGTCGTTGACTTGATGGGCCAAATGACTTAATTCTGCTCCTATCACTTATGACCTGATAAAATCATGAGAGGAATAGATCGGGTAGACGCACTGAGTCTCTTGCCCAGAATAGGTGAATCGAGGACCAGAGGACATATGTTTAAGGTGAAGGGGAAAAGATTTAATAGGAATCTGAGGGGTAACTTTTCCACACAAAGGGTGGTGGGCCTATGGAACAAGCTGCCGGAGGAAGTCGTTGAGGCAGGGACTATCACAATGTTTAAGAAGCAGTTAGACGGGTACATGGATATGAGCAAAGATCCTCTAGCAAGCAAGATAGACCACTCGACGAAAAAGACGTAGTACGGTCATGGGCAGATTCATGGGTAATTTTCGGCCCCATTTCCGTAACCGGCTTCCATCTCCGTACCAAAGATCCCATCATAGCGGAGCAAAGATAACTAGTGCGGAGACGGAAGCCGGTTACGGAAACATCCTCGTAAAAATAAAAGTTCTTTGGTAAAAATCTTCCCCTCATTTTCAGAATTATAATTTATTAACACAAACTGTTCCCCCGCAACGTTGATTACACTGTGAGTCGGGTCGGGTCAGGTCGGGTTACTGAAATGGATGAAATAAATGCCCACGTTCCGCTCCGTTGCGTACTACACGTCAGCCCATTGCATTTAGAAGGAGTGATCTATCTTGCTCCGCTATAGGATCTTTGGATAGGACAGGATAGGAGGGTTAGGAGGGATTTGGATAGGAGGGATATGGGCCAAACGCAGGCTGGTGGGACTAGTGTAGCTGGGGCAGGTTGGTCGGTGTGGGCAAGTTGGGCCGAAGGCCCTGTTTCCACACTGTATGACTCGATAACTCTATGAGCCTTGACAACTGTGCATCTCACCTGCATTTGCCCCAGTGTTGCATTTTATACCAGATCTCTGCAAAACAATGTTTCCCAGTAGCTGTTCACAGGGACCTGTGCTCAACGGCCAAACTCATCTACATAGTATAGTATTTAGTATAATATTTTAATGACCACACAGCCAAGCTGGTGGAATTTTTGGGTTGTCAGCAGCGATACAATAATAAAGAACACACAACCACAATAAAAAAAAAGTAACACAAACATCCACCACAGTATTCAACACTGTGGTGGAAGGCACAAAAATTTGGCCAGTCCTCCTCCATTTCCCCTCCGTGGACAGGACCAGAGTCCAGAGTCAGTCCAGGATCGGCTCTTCCTCACCGGAGACCGCGGCTTTAAGTTGTTGTAGGGCGCAGGCCGGCTGTCGAGATTTAAAGTCTCCGCCGCAGCCAGAAGCACCGTAGACTGCAGGGCCGGCGGTCGAAGCTCCCCTGCAGGGGTGTTGGTAAGTCCATGCCGGCCCCGCGGTAGAAGTTGGCCGCGGGCCGGCAGTGATGGCTTCTTCTTCTTCCCCCGGGTCCCCCACGAGGGATCCCGGGCTGTAGACGCCGCACCAGCTGGAGCTCTGCAGACCGCGACTTCAGGCTGCCGGCTGCCCCGGGCCAGCGAAACGGAGCGCTCCCCTCCAGCGAGCCCCAGCGAGGGCTCACCCGCTCCACAACGAGAGTCCACGCTGCGCCCGCCGCTGAAGCCCCGGGCGCGTCTCCGGGAAAGGCCGTGCCGATCCTTGATGTTAGGCCAAGGGTTTCAGCCTGAAACGTTGCCTATTTCCTTCGCTCCATAGATGCTGCCTCACCCGCTGAGTTTCTCCAGCATTTTTTGTCTACCTTCGATTTTCCAGCATCTGCAGTTCCTTCTTAAACATCTTATTCATTCTGTTCCAGTTTTTTTTTTGTCGACTGGACGCACATCTTTGCATTTTTTAATCACCTTCCACTTTCAGTCCTGGCGTTTGGATTGGGAGCTGATAACATTCCCATTTGGGAGCTGTGACGTCGATATTCTCGTTCAGCGTCACCTGCGTCAGTCGACTCAAACTGTCGGCTCCAGTCATCAGTCGTTAGTTTGTCGTGTATATTGAAACATATAAGATTGTTAATGGGCTTGGACACGCTAGAGGCAGGAAACATGTTCCCGGTGTTGGGGGAGTCCAGAACCAGGGGCCACACACAGTTTAAGAATAAGGGGTAAGCCATTTAGAACGGAGACGAGGAAACACTTTTTCTCACAGAGAGTGGTGAGTCTGTGGAATTCTCTGCCTCAGAGGGCGGTGGAGGCAGGTTCTCTGGATGCTTTCAAGAGAGAGCTAGGTAGGGCTCTTAAAAATAGTGGAGTCAGGGGATATGGGGAGAAGGCAGGAACGGGGTACTGATTGGGGATGATCAGCCATGATCACATTGAATGGCGGTGCTGGCTCGAAGGGCCAAATGGCCTACTCCTGCACCTGTTGTCTATTGCCACGGGTACCGAGGTACAGTGAAAAGCCTTTGTTGAGTGCTATCCAGTCAGCGGAAAGACAATACATGTGACAATCGAGCCGTCCACAGTGTACAGATACATGAGGAAGGAGATATTGTGAATAACGCAAAATAAAGTCCTTTACTAAAGGCACTCAGTGGAAGCTGTTTCTGTCAGTCTTCATTCAATCCATTTTATTTCCTCATTCACCACAGAAACTGACCGATTAAGTCATTGAATGGAAAACAAAAGTGTTAAAGGGCCAGTCCCACTGTACGAGGTAATTCAAGAGCTCTCCCGAGTTTTAAAAAAATCAAACTCGTGGTGAGTATGTGGAATGTACGTAGCGGCTACGTCGGAGCTCGTGGATGTCTCGTGGCGGCTCGTAACGCTAACAGCAGGTACTCGGGAAACGCGGTAACTCGCGAAGTTTTTTCAGCACAGTGAAAAATGTCCACGAGAGCCCCGAGTACCTACGAACGGCTATTACCGTAATCCTCCGAGTTCGAATCAGGGGAAACTCGGGAGAACTCTTGAATTACCTCGTACAGTGGGACAGGCCCTTTAGGGTTAGGGTTACGCGATTTTTCGGCGACTTGCCGGCACCCGTCATAGTCGCAGCAGGTGGCCGAAAATTTTCAGCTTGTTGAAAATCCAGCGGCGACCAGAAAAAGGTACGACTCTTTGGGCGACTACTCACGACCGTACAGGCGTCACGTGTCGACATGTCGCGGGGTGACTGTGGGTTTTCTCCGGGTGTTCCGGTTTCCTCCCACATTCTAAAGAATAGAATAGAATGCCGAATGCCTTTTATTGTCATTCAAACAGACAAGGTTTGAACGGAATTTCATTCCTACAGTCGTGACATTACAAAAAAAACCAGACACACACTTAACACAATTTACACAAACATCCATCACAGTGAACCTCGAACACCTCCTCACTGTGATGGAAGGCAAAAGTCTTATCTCTTCCCTTTGTTCTTCTCCCGCGGTCCAGCCGTCCAACTGCAACGTTGAGGCGACTGGGGCTCACGATGTTGAAGCCCCCGGCGGGCGATGGTAAGTCCTGCGGCCGTTTAAGCCGCGCCGGGCGATGTTAGGCCTCGCTCCGAGTCATTTAAACCCCGCGATTCCGGCGGGAGAAGTTGCCGTTGCGGGAGCTCCGTGCAAGTTTGTAGGTTAATTGGCTTCTGTTAAATTGTATTGTCCCTAGTATGTGTAGGATATTGCTAGTGTGCGGGGATCGCTGGTTGGCACGGACACGGTGGGCCAAAGGGCCCGTTGTCGCGCTGCAATCTCTAAACGCTAAAAATAAAAGAGAACTTGCTTTCCTTCCTTTCCTTAACTCCATGAAGCCAAGATAATGGGGCTGGTATGTATCTAATAATATAAATAGATAAATGAACGAGGAAAATGTTGTCTTTCATTCCCCAGTTAATGGATAATGCATGTTGTTATATACTTCTTACTTATAACACACAGAACACAACTTTGGCTTTATACTTCAGTTTAGTTCAGAAGCCTTCTTCAGACTCATTGCGATGGGGGGGTTAGTGAATGTGGAAGAGAGGTAGGGGCGGGACAAAGCCTGGTGAGTGATAGGTGGATACAGGTGGGGGAGGCTCGACAATGCGTTCGGTGATCACTGCAAACTCTGTGGGCCGAGGGTCCTGTTTCCAGGCTGCATCTTGCAATCAATCACGATTTTTTTCAACATATAATTCCAGAGGAATAGATCGGGCAGAGTCTCTTGCCCAGAGTAGGTGAATCGAGGACCAGAGGACATAGGTTTAAGGTGAAGGGGAAAAGATTTAATAGGAATCTGAGGGGTAACATTTTCACACAAAGGGTGGTGGGTGTACGGAACAAGCTGCCAGAGGAGGTAGTTGAGGCTGGGACTATCCCAACGTTTAAGAAACAGTTAGACAGGTACATGGATCGGACAGGTTAGGAGGGATATGGACCAAACGTGGGCAGGTGGGACTAGTGTAGATGGGACATGTTGGCCGGTGTGGGCAAGTTGGGCCGAAGGGCCTGTTTCCACACTGTATCACTCTATGACTATGACTATGACTCTAGCTAGCTACCCCTAAGTCTTCCTTCTTTTATGACTGAAGAAGAGTCTCGACCTGAAACGTCACCCATTCCGTCTCTCCAGAGAGGATGCCTGTCCCGCTGAGTCAAAGCCCTGTCCCACTGTACGAGTTCATTCCAAGAGCTCTCCCGAGTTTGCCCTGATTCGAACTCGGAGATTTACGGTAATGGCCGCTCGTCGGTACTCGGGGCTCTCGTGGAGATTTTTCATCATGTTGAAAAATCTTCACGAGTCTTCCCGTGCTTACCTGCCATTAGCGAGTCTTCCCGAGTACCTGCCGTTAGCTTTACGAGCCGCTAAGAGATGTTCCCCGAGCTCCGACGTACCCGCTACGTTCATTCTCCGTGCTTACCACGAGTTTGATTTTTTTTAAACTCGGGAGAGCTCTTGGAATGAACTCGTACCGTGGGACAGGGCTATTACTCCGGCATTTTGTGTCTATCTTCGGTGAATTCCCAATGTCTCTCCTCCTCACATTAATAAATGTTTTTTGGCAAGAAAGAAATCGCAATACTTTTAACAAAAGCACATTGTAGCATGAATTTAACTTAATTGAGCTGTATCTACAAAGCTGGGTCAACGTGACAATTCTTCTCTGATTTGCTTGGAGTTTGAAAGAGGTATAACTCATCCACACTGAAGCCAGTGATTTGCAAAGTAATTACGTTCTGTGAAAAGCTGCCGGAGAAAAGATTGTGTTGATAACAAATTGTTCCATGAAATATGAAGCATATTCCACCTTCCGAACAGCTGCACCACAACACTTAAGCAAAATATCACGAAAAAAGAATAAAGCATTTCTGATTACTATTCAGCCTTTCCGAATAGGATTTATTGGGCATTTTTTCCCACTTTCAAGTAGTGAATCTTTATTTTCCGTTACATTATCCTATCTTTGAAGGACAGGCCACATTTTAGAGGAGCTATCTCAAGACACTTTATTTTTAGAGTCACCGAGCTAATATTATACGCCATCCAATGCCTGCCGATATCTTTAATCAATTGATGGGATTTGAAGTCTGAGTGAGATTATTTCTTCTGGGAATTGAAAGTCTGTGGCTAAATTAGAAAGTGCCAATATCTGTTTCAACGATGTTTGGAGAGTTGACGTTCAATTTTAGCCCTGCAATTTTACAACCAGGCTTTTTTCTGTTGTGTTATAGTGTCATAGAACATGGAAACAGGCCCTTCGGCCCACCGGGTCCACTCCGACCAGCGATCCCCGCACATTAACACTATCCTACACCTACTAGGGACAATTTTTACATTTACCGAGCCAATTAACCTACAAACCTGCACGTCTTTGGAGTGTGGGAGGAAACTGAAGATCTCGGAGAAAACCGACGCAGGTCACGGGGAGAACGTACAAACTCCGTACAGACAGCACCCGTAGTCAGGATCGAACCTAGGTCTCTGGCGCTGCATTCGCTGTAAGACAGCAACTCTACCGCTGTGTCACCGTGACTGCCCTTTTCACCCAGTGAGTTGTGAATCTGTGGAATTCTCTGCCACAGGAGGCAGTGGAGGCCAATTCACTGGATGTTTTCAAGAGAGAGTTAGATTTAACTCTTAGGGCTAAAGGAATCAAGGGATATGGGGAGAAGGCAGGAACGGGATACTGATTTTGGATGATCAGCCATGATCATACTGAATGGTGGTGCTGGCTCGAAGGGGCTGAATGGCCTACTCCTGCACCTATTTTCTATGTTTCTGTGTTCTATGCCAACCAAGATGCCCCATCTAGGCTAGTCCCATTTGCCTGCATTTAGCCTATATCCCTCTGAAGAAGGGTCTCGACCCAAAACGTCACCCGTTCCTTCCCTCCAGAGATGCTGCCTGCCCCGCTGAGTTACTCCAGCATTTTGTGTCGATCTTTGGTATAAACCAGCGTCTGCAGTTCCTTCCTGTGAGTGTAAAATCATGAGGGGAATAGACCGGGTAGACGCACAGAGTCTCTTGCTCAGAGTAGGTGAATCGAGGACCAGAGGACATAGGTTTAAGATGAAGGGGAAAAGATTTAATAGGAATCTGAGGTAGACAAAAATGTTGGAGAAACTCAGCGGGTGAGACCGCATCTATGGAACGAAGGAATAGGTGACGCTTCAGGTCTAGACCCAAGGGTCTCGACCCGAAACGTCACCTATTCCTTCGTTCCATAGATGCTGTCTCACCCGCTGAGTTACTCCTGCATTTTTGTCTACCTTGGATCTTTCCAGCATCTTTCTTAAACATAGGAATCTGAGGGGTAACTTTTTCACACCAAAGGTGGTGGGTGTGTGGAACGAGCTGCCAGAGGAGGTAGTTGAGGCTGGGACTATCCCAACGTTTAAGAAACAGTTAGACTGGTACATGGATAGGACAGGTTTGGAGGGATATGGGCCAAACGCAGGCAGGTGGGACTAGTGCAGCTGGGACATGTTGGCCGGTGTGGGCAAGTTGGGCCGAGGGGCCTGTATCCACACTGTATCGCTCTATGATTCTACACATTTCCCTCTAAACCTTTCCTATCCATGTATCTGTCCAAGTGTCTATTGTATCCGCCTCAACTACCTCTGGCAATAAAAGAGTGCTGGAATAACTCAGTGTGTCAGGCAGCATCTGTGAAGGGGATGGGCCGATGATGTTTTAAGTCGGGAGCCTTCTTCAGCTGTCCCTTCCCTCCACAGATGCTGCCTGACCCGCTGAGACCCTCTGCGGTAAAACAGATGGGATTTTACAGCAATCTGCTAATTCCATGAATCCCACCACTGACACTGGTTTTTAATTAAATTGTTGATATTGTATTTAATTACTTACATTTAAATTCCCCAGCTGCTGGGATGAGATCTGAAGTCATGTCCTTTGATCAACAAACAAGCCGTACGGATCTCAGTGGAGTATTTTAATTCTTACGTGGCCACGCCCATGAAGTTGGCATAGAACCGTTGAACCATGCAGGAGTAGGCCATTCGGCCCTTCGAGCCAGCACTGCCATTCAATATGATCATGGCTGATCATCCAAAATCAGTACCCCGTTCCTGCCTTCTCCCCATATCCCAGACATCCCAGGTTCACCAGGCTGATTCCTGGGATGTCAGGTCTTTCATATGAAGAAAGACTGGATAGACTTGGCTTATACTCGCTAGAATTTAGGAGATTGAGAGGGGATCTTATAGAAACGTACAAAATTCTTATGGGGTTGGACAGGCTAGATGCAGGAAGATTGTTCCCGATGTTGGGGAAGTCCAGGACAAGGGGTCACAGCTTAAGGATAATGGGAAAATCCTTT
>CM075978.1:194161232-194201937 GCA_038087875.1 Malacoraja senta
GTGAAAAAGTTTTTCCTCATCTCGGTCTTAAAGGATTTCCCCTTTATCCTTAAGCTGTGACCCCTTGTCCTGGACTTCCCCAACATCGGGAACAATCTTCCTGCATCTAGCCTGTCCAACCCCATAAGAATTTTGTACGTTTCTATAAGATACCCTCTCAATCTCCTAAATTCTAGTGAGTATAAGCCAAGTCTATCCAGTCTTTCTTCATATGAAAGTCCTGACATCCCAGGAATCAGTCTGGTGAACCTTCTCTGCACTCCCTCTATGGCTATGATGTCCTTCCTCAGATTTGGAGACCAAAACTGTACGCAATACTCCAGGTGTGGTCTCACCAAGACCCTGTACAACTGCATTAGAACCTCCCTGCGCCTATACTCAAATCCTCTTGCTATGAAAGCCAACATACCATTCACTTTCTTCACTGCCTGCTGCACCTGCATGCCTACTTTCAACGACTGGTGTACCATGACACCCAGGTCTCGTTGCATCTCCCCATTTCCTAATCGGCCACCATTTAGATAATAGTCTGCCTTCCCGTTTTTGCCACCAAAGTGGATAATCTCACATTTATCCACATTATACCGCATCTATACTTTACTAACCAGGAAGCCATGATGCAGCTTTATCGGGCTATGGTGAGACCGCATTTGGAGTATTGCGTGCAGGTATGGTTGCCCCATTACAGGAAGGTTGCAGAGGTTCTGGAGAGGATACAGAGGAGGTTCACTAAGTTGCTGCCTGAGTTACATTGCTCCTTGTGACCTCGTGGGTTTCCTCCAGGTGCTCAGGTTTCCTCCCACATCCCAAAGACGTGCAGGTTTGCAGGTTAATTGGCTTGGGTAAATCGTCCCCGGTGTGTGTAGGCTAGTGCTAGTGTGTGGGGTGGTCGCTGGTCGACGCGGGCTCGGTGGGCCGAAGGGCCTGTTTCCGTGCTGTATCCCTGAAACTAAAAAACGGAAACCCATGACAGGTTCGGCATGCTATCCACATTCTAAACCTAAAGGTAAACGTGCACCATCGGAGTGGAAAAATTCCCCAAGAATATTAGTCAAAAATGAAAGAGAAAATCCCTTCTGAATATTGTTCAGTGACATATAGGCAGCTCCGTCACCAACGATTGTCCTGTCTATGTCTCCGTCCTAAGTCACATTTCCACGCATCCGTAAAGGAAAGTATCATTACATGATAGTTATATGTTTTGATTCTAGTTTTATTATTATTTTTTTAGCTGTGTATATGTGGGTGGTGGGGGGGGGTTGGGGGAAACCGTTAGTCTCTTCCCTGTTTGGGGACCCGAATTTTTCCCTGTCGGGTCTCTGGTGTCGTTTGGCCTAACATCGTGGAGCCGGCAGCGGCCTCCGGCCAGGACCAACCTGAGGGCTCCAGTCGCTGAGCCTGCGGATTCGCCATCGCGGAGCTGGCCGATTTCGGAGCGGGGAGAGCTGTGGTGGCGCGCGGCTGCAACCCGACTTCGGAGACTCCGGCCGCAGGCCCGGTGGACAGGAACATCGGGAGCTCGCAGGTCCCTGGTGGGAGACTGTTCTTCGGAGCTCCCGCAACGGCAACTTCTCCCGCCGTAATCGCGGGGTGAAATGACTCGGAGCGGGGCCTAATATCGCCCGGCGCGGCTAAACGGCCGCGGGACTTACTTACCATCGCCCGCCGGGGGCTTTAACATCGGGAGCCCCAGTCGCCTCGACGCTGCAGTAGGACTGCTGGACTGCGGGAGAAGAACAAAGGGAAGAGATAAGACTTTTGCCTTCCATCACAGTGAGGAGGTGTTGGAGATTCACTGTGATGGATGTTTGTGTAAATTGTGTTAAGTGTGGGTCTTGTTTTTTTTTTGGAATTGTTAAGACTGTAGAAAATGCAATTTCGTTCGAACCAAGCTGTTTGAATGGCAATAAAAGGCATACTATTCTATTCTATTCTATATTTAAAAATTAAAATGTTAAATATGCCCATAACAATAGAAATGTTAAAAACAAAACAATTAATTGCTAGTTTCCAAGTTTCCATGGAATACCTTGCAAGTCACTAAAGCTGGAGATGGTGTCATTTCCCACCCAAATGAATCGCAAGGTGTTTACGTGGAAGAGAGAAGCTGGTGAAAGTGGAAGGGTCACCATCTGAGGATGTGGAGTTATCTCCAGCGCTGTGCAATGTGTGGACCAAGCCCAACGTCTGACTGACCACCACACTACACACACCAAGCAAGTCCGACAAATACTCCATCCCTCCCCACCCAAGTCTCACCAGCTTCTCGTTCACACCTAGCAAACGGCTAACAAGGGCCTGTTTCCTTTATCGTCGTCACTTTTTTGCACATCTTTCATTCATTTGTGCTTTATCTCTCCACATCACCGTCTATACCTCTCGTTTCCCTCATCCCTGTCACTGTCTGAAGAAGGGTCTCGACCAGAAACGTCACCCATTCCTTCTCTCCAGAGATACTGCCTGTCCCGCTGAGTTATTCCAGCTTTTTGTGTCTAACTTTTGTAACATTATCGACGCCCTTTAGGTGGTGACTGTTTGTATACCTTGTGTAAGCAAAGCATGTCACATGTGACAATAAAGTATCATTCATTCATAGACAATTGCCTTCGAGCCAGCACCGCCATTCAATGTGATCATGGCTGATCATCCACAATCAGTACCCCCTTCTCCCCATATCCCCATGACTCCGCTATCTTTAAGAGCCCTATCTAGCTCTCTCTTGAAAGTATCCATTCATTCATTCAGATAGATTGAATGTACTGGGTCGTGAGGTGGCAGAGAGGGATCTAGGAATGCAGGTACATCGTTCCTTGAAAGTGGTGTCTCAAGCAGAAGGTGTTAAGTAAGGCTCTTGGTATATCGGCCTTCATCAGTTCAGGTTATTGAGTTTAGAAGTTGGGATATTTGTACAGGATGTTTGGAGTACCAGGTCACCTTGCTACAGGAGGGATGTCATAAAGATGGAAAGAGTGCAGAGAAGATTTACAAGGATGTTGCTGGACCCCATGAACCTGGGCTACAGGGAGAGGCTGGGCAGACTAGGACTTTATTCCTTGGAACACAGGAGGATGAGGGGTGATCCTATCGAGCTGTATGAAATCATAGATTGGGTGAATGCACAGAGTCTTTTCCACAGAGCAGGGGAATCGAGAACCAGGGGACACCAGTTTAAGGTGAGAGGGGTAAGATTTTAATAGGAACTTGAGGGGCAACTTTTTTCACTCAGAGGGTAGTGAGCATATGGAACGAGCTGCCAGAGGAGGTAGTTGAGACAGGTGCAATAACAACACTTGGACAGGAACACGGATAGGAAACGTTTGGAGGGATATGGGCCAAATGTGCTTCAAGTGCTTGAGTAACTCAGCAGGTCAGGCAGCATCTGTGGGGAACATGGATAGGTGACGTTTCACAGAGTGCTGGAGTAACTCAGCGGGTCAGGCAGCATCTGTGGAGCGAAGGAAATGGGCAACCTTTCGGGCCGAAACCCTGAAGGAAATAGGCAACGTTTCGGGCCGAAACCCGGAAGGGTTTCGGGCCGAAACGTTGCCTATTTCCTTCGCTCCATAGATGCTGCCGGAACATGGATAGGTGACGTTTCACAGAGTGCTGGAGTAACTCAGCGGGTCAGGCAGCATCTGTGGAGAAAAAAGACAGGAAATGTCAACCATTATTTTTCTCCAGAGATGCTGCCTGACCCGCTGAGTTACTCCAGCACTTTGTGTCTTTGGTATGAACCAGCATCTGCAGTTTGTTGTTCCTGACACACACACACCTATCGTGCTGCGGAAAAAAACTATCAAAGCCAACAGCTGGAAACGTGAATGTTCTATTACATTTGATTGCCGTGTTGCAGTCCATTAAACAACAGAAACTGCAGTAAATGTGTAGACGTGACAGGGCTCGTGTACACTGTAGCATTCGTACCACTGGCGTGTCCTAACGTGTCGCGCTCACCGTGCCCACTCAAACACACGAAGGCTCGGCGGGAGGGAACTGGAGACATCGGACGTGGGGAATAAGGGCCAGTGGGAGGGTGAACCCGGGTAATAAGGGTCGTGTCACAGCAGTAAATGGCAGGTTGCTCGCCCACCCCCATCCCCCAGGTTTGGGACACAGGCCCCACGCCCGCGCTCCCCGACTTGGGGAGAGCTTGGAGGCAAGTGCGCGGAGAGGCAAGATGTACCTGGTGTGCGGGAGAGGAGAGGAGAGAGGGGAGAGGGAGGAGAGGAGAGGAGAGGGGCGGAGAGGAGAGGGGAGGAGAGGAGAGGAGAGGAGAGGGGAGGAGAGGAGAGGAGAGGAGAGGAGAGGAGAGGAGAGGAGAGGAGAGGAGAGGAGAGGAGAGGAGAGGAGAGGAGAGGAGAGGAGAGGAGGGGAGGGGAGGAGAGGGGAGGAGAGGAGAGGGGAGGAGAGGAGAGGAGAGGAGAGGAGAGGAGAGGAGAGGAGAGGAGAGGAGAGGAGAGGAGAAGGAGGAGAGGAGAGGAGAGGAGAAGGGAGGGGAAAGGAGGGGAAAGGAGGAGAGAGGAGAGGAGAGGAGAGGAGAGGAGAGGAGAGGAGAGGAGAGGAGAGGAGAGGAGAGGAGAGGAGAGGGGAGGGGAGGGGAGGGGAGGGGAGAAGGAGAGGAGGGGAGAGGAGAGGAGAGGAGAGGAGAGGAGAGGAGAGGAGAGAGAGGAGAGGAGAGGAGAGGAGAGGAGAGGAGAGGAGAGGAGAGGAGAGGAGAGGAGAGGAGAGGAGAGGAGAGGAGGGAGAGGAGAGGAGAGGAGAGGAGAGGAGAGGAGAGGAGAGGAGAGGAGAGGAGAGGAGAGGAGAGGAGAGGAGAGGAGAGGAGAGGAGAGGAGAGGAGGAGAGGAGAGGAGAGGAGAGGAGAGGAGAGGAGAGGAGAGGAGAGGAGAGGAGAGGAGGGAGAGGAGAGGAGAGGAGAGGAGAGGAGAGGAGGAGGGAGAGGAGAGGAGAGGAGAGGAGAGGAGAGGAGAGGAGAGGAGAGGAGAGGAGAGAGAGGAGAGGAGAGAGGAGAGGAGAGGAGAGAGAGGAGAGGAGAGGAGAGGAGAGGAGAGGAGAGGGAGGAGAGGGAGAGGAGAGGAGAGGAGAGGAGAGGAGAGGAGAGGAGAGGAGAGGAGAGAGAGGAGAGGAGAGGAGAGGAGAGGAGAGGAGAGGAGAGGAGAGGAGAGGAGAGGAGAGGAGAGGAGAGGAGAGGAGAGGAGAGGAGAGGAGAGGAGAGGAGAGGAGAGGAGAGGAGAGGAGAGGAGAGGAGAGGAGAGGAGAGGAGAGGAGAGGAGAGGAGAGGAGAGGAGAGAGAGGAGAGGAGAGGAGAGGAGAGGAGGGGAGGGAGAGGGAGAGAGGAGAGGAGAGGAGAGAGAGGAGAGGAGAGGAGAGGAGAGGACCAGGACAGGACTATGGACTTTGGACTTTGGACTTTGAACTTTAGAAATGGTGCCTAAAGATGGCGGTACTTGCGTGAGTAATATATACAAAGATATATTTCTCTGTGCAGTTGCATAGTTGACAAATAAAACACTATTGAAGATAGACACAAAAAGCTGGAGTAACTCAGCGGGGCAGGCAGCGTCTCTGGAGAGAAGGAATGGGTGCCGTTTCGGGTCGAGACCCTTCTCCAGACTGTGTCAGGGGAGAGGGAGACACAGAGATAAGGAAGTGTGGGGTGTGAAAACGAGAGATCAAAAGAGATGCGGTTCATGAAAAATGTGGAATAGATCATTGATGGCAGCCTCTGCCTACAGTCTGTCTGTTTTTCTATTTTTTTTTAATTCTTAGTCTGTTTTCAAAGTGTGATTTGGAGGATTTAAAAAAAAGTTTTTCTAGGTGGGGGGGGGGGAGGGTAAGGGGGAAACCGTTTCCCAGTCACTTCCTGGCGAGGATGCGACTGTC
The DNA here is from genome assembly GCA_038087875.1 of Malacoraja senta. Classification (NCBI taxonomy): domain Eukaryota; kingdom Metazoa; phylum Chordata; class Chondrichthyes; order Rajiformes; family Rajidae; genus Malacoraja; species Malacoraja senta. Next base: position 194,167,116 of record CM075978.1, read on the forward strand.
CTCTGAGTCGCGTCCTCGCCCCCCCCCTCCCCCCCGCAGCCTACCAACTGGATTGCTTCAGATCGCTGCACCGCCGAGAAAGCTTCAGCAGCGGCGGTGCAGCTCTGGATTCACCGCGGAGCGGGGCGATGCCTTACCTGGATCGCCGTTTGAAGCTCCGGAGTGTTGGGCCTGCTGCTTCAACATCTCGGTGCTCTGGCTTCCTCCCACACTCCAAGGACAGGCGGGTTTGTAGGTTAGTCAGCCTGTTCATTGTGTAAATTGCCCCGAGCATATAGGGGGGGTGAATGAGGTCGATAGATAACCAAGAACTAGTGCGAACGGGCGATCGATGGTCAGCATGGACTCGGTGGGCCGAAGGGCCTGTTTCCAGGCTGTATCACTAAACTAAACTAAGCCAAATCCAGCAGTTTGAAGCCATCTGCAATTAGATAAAATATATTAGAAATAGTTAAAAGGCAAGTTAAGTTAAAAGTCGAAACCAGGATAATAACGAGGAATATAAATGAGCAAAAATGTTTTTGTTAATTGCTTTTGTTTAATGGCATTATTTAGCATAATTAAATGCTGTTTACCTCGTGCTCCTTTACTCAAAAACGCCGCACTTTGAAGAATTATAGCCGCGAGGTATAAAACCGTCATTATCTCACATAACCATTGTCTTTTAATTTAACTTTTACTGATTATCTCAAAGATCCCATCTTCCAAATCAAAAATAGTCGCATCCAGTAACAAGTTGCGAAAGCAGGAAGCGACCAAGGAGAACGAGAAAAACAATTGATTTATTCAGTAGTTTTCACCTCCCAGCTTTTGTGACGTTGATTATTTGGATGCTCAGGAACTCAGGAGATTACACTGCCCGGACCATCACAGATACTGACCTCCCCACCATCGAAGGTCCATCACAGTACTGACCTCCCCACCATCACAGTACTGACCTCCCCACCATCACAGTACTGACCTCCCCACCATCGAAGGAATTTGATTAGTACGGGTGTCAGGGATTATGGGGAAAAGACAGATGAATGGTGTTTGGAGGGAGAGGTAGATCAGCCATGATTGAATGGAGGAGGAGACCTGATGGGCCGAATGGCCTAATTCTGCTTCCTATCATTTACACACCTGGAGTATTGTGTGCAGTTTTGGTCCTCTAATTTGAGGAAGGACATTCTTGCTATTGAGGGAGTGCAGCGTAGGTTTACAAGGTTAATTCCAGGGATGGCGGGACTGTCATATGCTGAGAGAATGGAGCAGCTGGGCTTCTATACTCTGGAGTTTAGAAGGATGAGAGGCAGGCTCACTGAAACATATAAGATTGTTAAGGGCTTGGACAGGCTAGAGGCAGGAAACATGTTCCCGATGTTGGGGGAGTCCAGAACCAGGGGCCACAGTTTAAGAATAAGGAGTAAGCCATTTAGAACGGAGACAAGGAAACACTTTTTCACACAGAGATTCATGAGTCTGTGGAATTCTCTGCCTCAGAGGGCGGTGGAAGCAGGTTCTCTGGATGCTTTCAAGAGAGAGCTAGATAGGGCTCTTAAAAATAGCGGAGTCAGGGGATATGGGGAGAAGGCAGGAACGGGGTACTGATTGGGGATGATCAGCCACGATCACATTGAATGGCGGTGCTGGCTCGAAGGGCCAACTGGCCTACTCCTGCACCTATTGTCTATTGTCTGACAATTGTATGTGTTTCCACCCCTGACGCCGGCTGTGAGCGGAGATATTATAATTTGTGAATATACATTCTCACGTCTAAGGGCTGGATCTTGGGGAGTTGTGGTTTCACGGGCCACTAGATTGGAAATCAATGACTCTCGGAGTTGATCACAACATGTGATGGTATTTGGGTCTGGGATACTCCCGTGTGTGGATACGCGCACCTCCAGATTCAGGGACAGTTTCTTCCCGGCTGTTATCAGGCAACCGAACCATCCTACCACCAACTAGACCAGGGGCGGGCAACCCTGTTCTGCATAGGGGGCCGGGACGCATGTCTGTGAGCGGGTGGCGGGCCACGTCTATCACTTGTACACATGGATCCCGCCCCGGGATGGCAGGCATCAAATCACGTGTTCACAGAAGGTGGACAAACATGCTGGAGAAACTCAGCGGGTGAGGCAGCATCTATGGAGCGAAGGAATAGGTAACGTTTCGGGTCGAGACCCTTCCGGGTCTCGACCCGAAACGTCACCTATTCCTTCATCAGTCTGAAGAAGGGTCTCGACCCGAAACGTCACCTATTCCTTCGCTCCATAGATGCTGCCTCACCCGCGGAGTTTCTCCAGCAATTTTTCCAGCATCTGCAGTTCCTTCTTAAACATGCACATGCCCTTTGTTTTTTTCATGTATGCAGTAACTTGCATTCCCTGCGTGTCTCACCCGCTGAGTTTCTCCAGCAATTTTTTGTCTACCTTCGATTTTTCCAGCATCCGTGGTTCTTTCTTAAACGTGTCCACAGAAGGTGCGCGGGCGTGCCGGCGGCTTTGCGCAGGATGCGGTATGGCCAGAACTCGGCGCTCGCCGCTCGGCGGGCCAGATGATTACGGGAAAAACAATCCGCCGGGTGATTTTGGGTTACGGGCCGCATTCGGCCCGGGGGCCGCGTGTTGCTGGCTCCTGGTCTAGACAGTTGGTCCTGACTTCCCATCTACCTCATTGGAGACCCTCTGTATATCTTTAATCTGACTATACTGGACTTTATCTTCCATTAAACCTTATTCCCTTTATCTGTACACTGTGTGGACGTCTCGATTGGAATCATGTACAGAGTGTCCGCTCGATGGATAGCACGCAACAAAATGATTTTCAATGTTCCCCGGTACATGTGGCAATAAACTCAACTGACCTTCATTCCCACTGCTAGTCTCTGATGAAATCCTCATGTACCGTGACATTTTCTTGCATGAAGCTTCCGTGGAAGGGCTAGGATGAACCAAACTGCCCAGTCCATCATCGGCTCTGACCTCCCTTCCACCGAGGGGATCTATCGCAGTCGCTGCCTCAAAAAGGCTGGCAGTATCATCAAGGACCCACACCATCCTGGCCACACACTCATCTCCCCGCGACCTTCAGGTAGAAGGTACAGGAGCCTGAAGACTGCAACGACCAGGTTCAGGAATAGCTACTTCCCCACAGCCATCAGGCTATTAAACTTGGCTCGGACAAAACTATGAACATTAATAGCCCATTATCTGTTATTTGTATTTTATCAGTTTATTTATTCATGTGTGTATATATTTATATAATGGTATATGGACACACTGATCTGTTTTGTAGTCAATGCCCACTATGTTCTGTTGTGCTGAAGCAAAGCAAGAGTTTCTTGTCCTATCAGGAACACATGACAATAAACTCACTTGACTTGACTTGACTTGAAACTGCAGAGGATTCTTGAGCACCAAAGCTTGCGTGAAGCGGCACGGTGGCGCAGCGGTAGGGTTGCTGTCTCACAGCGCCAATGAGCGGGGTTCGATCCTGACTACGGGTGCCTGTCTGTACGGAGATTGTACGTTCTCCCCGTGACCTGCGTGGGTTTTCTCCGGGTGCTCCGGATTCATCCCACACTCCAGGTTTGTAGGGTCATTGGCTTCTGTACATTGTCCCCGGTGTGTGTGGGATTGAACTGGTGCTTGGGGTGATCGCTGGTCGGCGCTGACTCGACGGGCCGAAGGGCCTGTTTCCGTGCTGCAGGCTCTGAAGTCTGAAGCGACAAAGTCGCAAAGAAGGAATGATGACTATTTTTTTCCACATCAGATAAAATCCTGCCTGAAGCAGGCAGCCAGACCAGGCCTGATGATTGTGGGTTAATGAGGGCAGCAGAGAGAGAGGCTAATTATGCAGAACGCTGCATCTGAGCCTTTGCAGCAAATCCAGGAGATATTTTCCACGCAACAACTGCGACTCTCTCAATCGCAGCTCTCTCGGTGACTGCGTTGCCAGACGATTACCAGCGATATGGGGGAAGCGCTGAGTTGTGGAGAATCCATTAGCTGAAGACCAAGAAATCTTGCCACCGTCAATATTGCCACCATCAGCCCCATCTACACCAGTCCCACCTGCCCACGTTTGGTCCATATCCCTCTAAACCCATCCTAACCTAAACCCAATGTCCCATCAACCACAGTCCCACCTGCCCACGTTTGGCCCATATCCCTTTAAACCTTTCCTATCCATGTATCTCCTACTATCCACCTCATTGGTGACCCTCTGAATAATTCAATTCAATTTATTTGTCTTTTGGACAAATTTGTCATTTGGACCCCTTGAGGTCCAAACGAAATGTCGTTTCTGCAGCCATACATTACAAAACGAAGAAGACCCGAGACACAACACAATTTACACATACATCCATCACAGCGCTGTGATGGAAGGCAAAAAAACGTATCTCTCCACTGCACTCCCCCCCCCCCCCCCCCGATGTCAGAGTCAAAGTCAAAGCCCCTGGCGGGCGATGGTGATTATCCCGCGGCCATTAAAGCCACGCCGGGTGATGCAAGGTCGCGCACCGGGTCTTGGTGTTAGAGCCCCGGCGCGCGCTCGCAAAGTCCGGCGGCCATTCCAAGCCGCGCGGGGGGATAAAGCCCCGCTCCAGGTGCTCTTCAACCCCGCAACTCGGGCGGGAGAAGTTGCCGCTGCGGAAGCCCCGAAAAGCGGTCTCCCCCCAGGGGACCCGCGGGCTTCCGGTGTTGCCGTCCGCCAGACCCGCGGTTGTAGCCTCCGAATCTCCGGGGGTCCGGTCGCAGCAGCGCTCCACCACAGCTCCACCCGCTCCAGACTCGGCCAGCTCCGTGGCGGTGAGTAGTCCGCAGCTCCACAACTGGAGCCCCAGGTCGTTCCTGCTGGAGGCCGCTCCACGTTGCCCAGTCCCAACGACAACGGAGACCCGACAAAGAAAAGGTCGGGTCTCCCGTGCAGGGAAAGATTTCAAAGTTTCCCCCCCCACCCCCACCCCCACCCCCCCACACACATACCCCGACAAAAAAATAAAATAAAAACTACATAAAAACGAGGCAAAAATAATAAAAAGACAGACGGACTGCAGAGGCCGCTGCAAACGAGAGTCGCGCCGCCCACCAAATGAATGAATGAATACGTTTATTGGCCAAGTATTCACATACAAGGAATTTGCCTTGGTGCTCCGCCCGCAACGCCATACAGTGACAGTTAGGAATGACACATAAAAAATTAAACAATGATAAAACATTATCGATTAACATGTGAATTACATAAAATACCAGAGCAAAAGGAGGCTACAGATTTTTGGTTATTGAGTAGTTACTGCTTGTGGAAAAAAGCTGTTTTTATGTCTGGCTGTGGCAGCTTTGACAGTCCAGAGTCGCCTTCCAGAGGGAAGTGATTCAAAGAGTTTGTGGCCAGGGTGAGATGGGTCAGAGATGATCTTAACCGCTCGCTTCCTGGCCCTTGCAGTGTACAGTTCGTTCATCAATGGAGGGAAGGTTGAGATCAGAGAGAACCCACAGAGAGATCCGGCACTGCTTGATTGGACGTTGCTGGTGTCTGTGGACTTTGACATCGTGGAGCTTGCGGTCTCTGGTCAGAGACCGACTTTGGGAGCTCCAAGCCACAGGAGCTTCGACCGCCCCGACTGTGACAGAATAAAGATGAAGAAGATTGGACTTTATTGCCTTCCATCACAGTGAGGAATGTGGGGAATCAGCAGTGGTGGATGTTTATGTAGGTGTGTGTGTGTGTGTCTTGCAGCTTTTTGTTTAGTATGGCTGTATGGCAATTCGAATTTAACTGTACCTTAATTGGTTGACGTGACAATAAACTGACCTTGAAACCTCGAAACATCTTTGGAGTGTGGGAGAAAGCCTGAACACCCGGAGAAACCCACGCAGTTCACAAGGAGAACGTACAAGCTCCGTACAGACAGCACCCGTAGTCGGGATCGAACCTGGGATTCTGGCGCTGTGAGGCAGCAACTCTACCGCTGCGCCACCGTGTCATGCCTTCCAATACGTTTTTTCCTGAGTTACCTCACAGCGATCCACGTTAAGTTGCCGCAGCCAATTCCGCAAACGTTTACCTTTTATGCAGAGTCTTTAATGAGTTCCTGGTGCCTCCGGGCCATTCAGAAATGAATTTAGTTTTGATGTGAAGACATGGTTGTAATGAAAAACAAAAGCAAGGACAGCAAACTACCGCAGGCGGAGCTGGACAGGCCAAGGCAGCAGCATTGGTGATGTGGGGCTGGACATTAACGTTGCCTCAGACAGGGAGTATCACTCCCCGAATAGTCACAGAGACATAGAACACAGAACAAATCAAACTCCATCTGCCATTTCTCTGTACATTTCTGCAGCTGATCTATAACCCGCTGTATCTACTGAGGGAGTGCAGCGTAGGTTTACAAGGTTAATTCCCGGGATGGCGGGACTGTCATATGCTGAGAGAATGGAGCGGCTGGGCTTGTACACTCTGGAGTTTAGAAGGATGAGAGGGTATCTCATTGAAACATATAAGATTGTTAAGGGCTTGGACACGCTAGAGGCAGGAAACATGTTCCCGATGTTGGGGGAGCCCAGAACCAGGGGCCACACAGTTTAAGAATAAGGGGTAAGCCATTTAGAACGGAGACGAGGAAACACTTTTTCTCACAGAGAGTGGTGAGTCTGTGGAATTCTCTGCCTCAGAGGGCGGTGGAGGCAGGTTCTCTGGATGCTTTCAAGAGAGAGCTAGATAGGGCTCTTAAAGATAGCGGAGTCAGGGGATGTGGGGAGAAGGCAGGAACGGGGTACTGATTGGGGATGATCAGCCATGATCACATTGAATGGCGGTGCTGGCTCGAAGGGCCGAATGGCCTACTCCTGCACCTATTGTCTATTGTCTATTGTATCATCTGACAGCCTTCCTCACTGTCTGCAACGCCTCCAAATATAGGGTCACCAGCAAACTTCCTCGCCAACCCATCTACATTCACGTCCAAGTCAAACACCAGTGCAACAGGCCCTTCGGCCCAACTTGTCCATGCCCTCCAAGATGTCTGCTCTTGTCCCATTTTCCCACATTTGGCCTAAATCTCTCTACACCGTTCCATCCGTTATACGGCCCCATGAATCTGCAAACCGGCACGTCTGTGAATAATAGCAGGAGGCGTAAGGAAGGGGCAATGCTGCAACCAACCCGCGTACAGATCATTCTTCCATCCGGAGCCACGCGGTGGCGCAGCGGCAGAGTTGCTGCCTCACAGCGCCAGGGTCCCGGGTTCCATCCTGACCTCGGGTGCTGTCTGTACGGAGTTTGCACGTTCTCCCCATGGCCGCGTGGGTTTCCTCCGGGTGCTGCGGCTTCCTCCCACACACCAAAGACTTGCAGGTTTGCGGGTTAATTGCCGTCTGTAAATTGTCCCTAGTGTGTAGGATACAACTAGTGTGTGGGTGATCGCTGGTCGGCACGGACTCGCTGGGCCGAAGGGCCCGTTTCCGCGCTGTATCTCTAAAACTACAAAATAGGCCTGGCTTGCATGATATTTTAACAAGTAATTTTATAAATCCTCTCCCGAACCACCCTTTCATTCACACTGACATTACACGCTCAAAAAGGCAGTGTGATGTCTAGCTTGACTTGTGATCATTGTTTCATGAATTGATTTGTTTTAGACAGTGGGCATCATCAGTGGCTTGATATCCAACCAGACACAACAGTGTCACTCCCATTGTAAATGATGACAGCCATCCAGACGTCAATGTCCATAATTAGATAACTCCCTCAACCGAAAATCTCAGATCATTGTGGAATTAATGAGGAGGGGATGAGGAAATGGCAGCGCTGTTCGCCAGATAGTTTTTATCCGTCTTCATAGAACATAGAACATAGAACAGCACAGCACAGGAACAGGCCCTTCGGCCCGCAATGTCCGTGCTGAACATGACGCCAAGTTGAACTCATCTCCTCTGCCTGCACGTGATCCATATTCCCTCATTCCCCGCGTATCTACGTGCCCGTCCAAAAGCCTTTTAAATACACCACTGTCGTATCTGCCTCCACCACCACCCCCGGCAGCCCATTCCCGGCACCCACCACCCTCTGTGTAAAAAAATCTCAGTGTCAAAAGTTGAAAATAATAAAACCATTTCAGTTGGAGAAAACATATTAGGCAAACTAATGGAAATAAAGACAAAGATAGATACAAAGAATAGGTATGTTACAAAACTTACCTTCAGTCGCGCTGTAATTCTGCCACTGGCCGTGTGCGCGATTTTGGCGCCTTTAAGGGGGGTGGGGTTAAAACGCGGGTTTCTCCTCCCTTGTCCTGAATTATATTTTGTTGGAGTACAAGCGTTGGCTGAAGAATCATTCCTAGTGGCCTTTTGTGTATTTTTTATTTTTATTAAATCGTCAATGTCAGCGCTAGAGTAATTTTAAAAGCAGCTCCTGAAGCGTCAACGCCGATAACGGGGACGGATTTCACACACGGGACAGGTAAACGAAAGTGGTTTCTTTAAATGTGTAAAAGTGCTTCTTAAGAAGCCTTTAATTCACATTTTTTCATGCGACACGGTGATTTTTTTCCCCGAATTAACGGCAGTATTTTTCATGCCAATACGGGGTTAAATTCACCGCAAATGAACGTTCCAAATGATCGCGTTCCAGAAATCCTCACTCACAAGATGATTTAAATGCCCATTAATTTACAGGTATTAAACATTCAATTCCTTCCATTTGGCCTGTAAATTCATGAAAATTAGATTTAAAAATTATGTTATATTGTGAATTATTGTGTGAATGTTATTTGGACACTTAGGCTATTTAAAAATGTTAATCTATTCTTAAGAAATTGATAGATGTTTAGATCTAGTAATTGAATTTTGTAATTAGCTACAATTAGGTAACTAACTAATTATATGCTTTACTTTCATGTCTTCTAAGTAAGATTGTTTCATATTTGTTTCAGAATGCTTCAATCTATAATAACTGATTTCAATCTATAATAACTATAATTTCTTTCAGTTATCTTAATTTTTAAGAAAGTTATGGGCTTTTGACTGTCCTCGATCACAGCTTTTGTGTTAAGTCAATGGAAAAGCAATAGGGAACAAGATGCTAATTTCCGAGTATGAAAATGGCCATAACTTCTTTAATACTGAAGATATGAAAGTGAATTAGGTGTCAAATTAAACTTCTTTTTATGCTTTATCTGATGGGATAAATTGCAGACTTGATTTTTAAAATCTCAAAATGTTGTAACATTGCTACAAAGAAGCTGCCTGCCCCGCCATGATAGAATGGCAGCGTAGACTCTATGGCCGAATGGCCTCATTCTACTCCTATTACCTTTGCACTTATGAACTTACAGAGTGGACGCAAGCCTGTAGTGGACTAGCTGTATATAATGGAGTCAAGAAAGGAAAACCATTGTATTAACTTCATTGGATTCTAGTGGGATTGATAAAGGTTAATTAGTGGACGTGTTGTATTTGGATCTCAAAAATAGGTATTCAATGAGATAACACATAGAAGAGAACGACACGAGATAAAGGCTCATGTGGCTGACGGTGATAAGTCGAGCAACATGAATAGAGAATACGCAGGGCAGGAGAATCCAAAACGAGAGGGCACAGGCTTGAGGTGAGAGGGGAGAGATTTAAGAGGGAACCCAGAGCAACTTTTTGACTCAGAGAGTAGTCTGTATCTGGGACAAAAAAAAGGTACAAAGTGCTGGAGTAACTCAGCGGGAAAGCAGCATCTCTGGAGAACATGGATGGGTGATATTGGGTCAGTGATGAAGTCGCCATCTAGTCTACTCCACCATTCAATCATGGCTGATCTGTCTCTCCCTCCCAACCCCATTCTCCTGCCTTCTCCCCATAACCTCTGATACCCACACTAATCAAGAAACTATCTCCACCTTAAAAATATCCACTGACTTGGCCTCCACAGTCTGTGGCAAAGCAATCCACAGATTCACCACCCTCTGACTAAAGAAATTTCTCCTCATCTTAGAAACATAGAAACATAGAAACATAGACAATAGGTGCAGGAGTAGAGGCCATTCGGCCCTTCGAGCCTGCACCGCCATTCAATATGATCATGGCTGATCATCCAACTCAGTATCCCGTACCTGCCTTCTCTCCATATCCCTTGATCCCTTTAGCCACAAGGGCCACATCTAACTCCCTCTTAAATATAGCCAATGAACTGGCCTCAACTACCCTCTGTGGCAAAGAGTTCCACAGATTCACCACTCTCTGTGTGAAAAAGTTTTTCCTCATCTCGGTCTTAAAGGATTTCCCCCTTATCCTTAAGCTGTGACCCCTTGTCCTGGACTTCCCCAACATCGGGAACAATCTTCCTGCATCTAGCCTGTCCAACCCCTTAGGAATTTTGTAAGTTTCTATAAGATCCCCTCTCAATCTCCTAAATTCTAGCGAGTATAAGCCGAGTCTATCCAGTCTTTCTTCATAAGACAGTCCTGACATCCCAGGAATCAGTCTGGTGAACCTTCTCTGCACTCCCTCTATGGCAATAATGTCCTTCCTCAGATTTGGAGACCAAAACTGTACGCAATACTCCAGGTGTGGTCTCACCAAGAAATCTTATTTCTCAAGTTACGACCTTTTATTCTGAGGCTGTGCCCTCTGGTCCTAGACTCTCCCACTGGTGGAAACATCCTCCCCACATCCATTTTATCCAGGACATCACTTGTCCTTAGGTAGACAAAAATGCTGGAGAAACTCAGCGGGTGCAGCAGCATCTATGGAGCGAAGGAAATAGGCAACGTTGAGTTACTCTTGTTGTCCGCATCCTGCTGTTCAGTTTAGTTTAGATTAGAGATACAGCGCAGAAACAGGCCCTTCGGCCCGCCGGGTCCGCGCCGACCAGCGATCCCCGCACACCAACGCTATCCGACACACACACACGCACGCACACTAGGGACAATTTATGATTTTACCAAAGCAAATTAACCTACAAACCTGCACGTCTTTGGAGTGTGGGAGGAGACCGGAGCGCCCGGAGAAAACCATGCAGGTCACGGGGAGAAGGTACAAACTGCGTACAGTCCGGACAGCGCCCGTAGTCGGGATCGTACGAGGGTCCCTGGCGCTGTAAGGCAGCAACTCTACCGCTGCGCCACCGTGCTGTCCACTTCTTAAAGGCTCTTGTAACAAATGGAAGACAAAAGTGCTGGAGAAACTCAGCGGGTGCAGCAGGATCTATGGAGCGAAGGAAATAGGCAACGTTTCGTCCCGAAACCCTGAAGGAAATAGGCAACGTTTCAGGCCGAAACCCTGAAGGAAATAGGCAACGTTTCGTCCCGAAACCCTGGAGGAAATAGGCAACATTTCGTCCCGAAACCCTGAAGGAAATAGGCAACGTTTCGGGACGAAACCCGGAAGGGTTTCGGCCCGAAACGTTGCCTATTTCCTCCGCTCCATAGATGCTGCTGCACCCGCTGAGTTTCTCCAGCGCTTTTGTCTACCTTCGATTTTCCAGCATCTTTTCCAGCTCCTTCTTAAAGGCTGTTGTAACAAGACTTGCAATGGATGCATAGCCGCCAGGCAGCTGATGGCCCACACATTCTGCTTGCTGTTACTCACTTGCAGCACTTAGAATCACACTGTAATGGCCATCTCTCTTTTTATTGCTAAAACCGTTGCTTTTATCCCCCCCCAGAGTTGCGTTCCTTACACGCTGCCGCAGCAGACACACCACTTTAATGCTTTATAAAGTAGTTCTCAGGAAGAATGGTGCATCAAATCCACCTGATGTCACAGATACTGCCTCTCCGCTCCCAGTCTAATTCCCTCCACTCCGTTCCGGACCGCAGCTCTGCTGTAGAAATGTTAATGGTCAGAGCTGTTTCCACGCCAGATTGCCATCTGATCGTTGGATGACTAACTGAAGCTTGCACACTGCTTGAAACATAAAGAGTCCTTCTTTGAAAAATTAGCTGTAACCAATGAAATTATGCAGACAACCCAATGGGGTGAACGTTGAATTCGCCAATGTCAGGTAAACCCCTGGAACCCCCTTGTTCCCCCCTTCTCTCCCCCCTTCTCCACCACCCTCCCCCCCCTTCTCTCCCCTCTCTCTCCCCCCCTTCTCTCCCCTTCTCTCCTCCCCTTCTTCCCCCCTTCTCTCCCCCCTTCTCTCCCCCCTTCTCCCCCCTTCTTCCCCCCACCACCCCTTCTCTCCCCCCTTTCTCCCCCCTTCTTCCACCCCACCCCCCTACTCCCCCCCTTCTCCCCCCTTCTCCCCCCTTCTTACCTCCCTTCTTCCACCCCACCCCCCCTTCTCCCCCCTTCTCTCCCCCCCCTTCTTCCCCCCTTCTCCCTCCCTTCTTCCCCCCCTTCTCTCCCCCCTGCCCCTCCCCCCTTCTCTGCCCTCCTTCTCTCCCCCCCTTCTCTCCTCCCCTTCTCCCCCCTTCTCCCCCTCCCTCCCTCCCCCCCTTCTTTCCCCCCTTCTCCCCCCCTTCTCCCCCTTCTTCCACCCCACCTCCCCTTCTCTCCCCCTTCTTCTCCCCCTTCTTCCACCCCCTTCTCCCCCCTTCTTCCCCCCCTTCCCAACCCAGAATGTCACCTCTCCATGTTCTCCAGAGACGCTTTCCCCCTCTCTCCACCCCTCCCCCTCCCTAGTTCACTGATCAGTCTGACTGTCCCCCTTTTTACATGTTATCTCTGTCCACTTCATTGTCACCTTCTCCTAGTGACCAATAACCCACTCTACATTTCCCTTTGATCCGCATCCCCATTGATGTCCCGTTTTCGCACCTTATGCAGCCTTATCTCTGCGTCTCCCACTCCCCTGTCTCTTGGTCTGAAGAAGGGCCTCGACCAGAAACGTCACCTATTCCTTCTCTCCAGAGACGCTGCCTGTCCCGCTGAGCTACTCCGGCATTTTTGTGTCTGTCTTCGGAGACGCTGCCTGACTTGCGGAATTACTCCGGCACTCTGTGTTTTTCTCAAGATTCCGGTGCCTGCAGTTCCTCGTGCCTCCATTAAAATAACTCAGTGTTGCCTTGCAGTGAATCATTTCTACAGTGAGCCTGAATAATTCCAAACTCAAGTTCCAAATAACAATATTTCATCGTGTGAGAACTCTTCTGTGAATCCACTTGAGCGATTTACTAGCCTTATGCTGGCACTTTCATATAATAAATACAATACAATACTATAAAAATGTTTCTGGGATTCACTACTGCGAACACAATATCTTGAAAACAGCCTTTAAATAAAGCTGATTACCTGCGTTATCAACAAAATATATCCATTGCCTTTCAAATTTATTTCAATAAAAATCAAAATATTTATTGTGTTCAGCTACTGAGTTTTGCCAAACCCAATACCTTGACAACAGCCTTGAGGTAAAGGTAGACAAAACATGCTGGAGAAACTCAGCGGGTGAGGCAGCATCTATGGAACTAAGGAAATAGGTGAATAAAGTAAGCGTGCAGGTACAGCAGGCAGTGAAGAAAGCGAATGGCGTGTTGGCCTTTATAACAAGAGGAATCGAATATAGGAGCAAAGAGGTCCTTCTGCAGTTGTACAGAGCCCTAGTGAGACCACACCTGGAGTATTGTGTGCAGTTTTGGTCCCCTAATTTGACGAAGGATATTCTTGCTATTGAGGGAGTGCAGCGTAGGTTTACAAGGTTAATTCCCGGGATGGCGGGACTGTCATATGCTGAGAGAATGGAGCAGCTGGGCTTGTACACTCTGGAGTTTAGAAGGATGAGAGGCAATCTCATTGAAACATATAAGATTGTTAAGGGTTTGGACACGCTAGAGGCAGGAAACATGTTCCCGATGTTGGGGGAGTCCAGAACCAGGGGCCGCACACAGTTTAAGAATAAGGAGTAAGCCATTTAGAACAGAGACGAGGAAACACTTTTTCTCACAGAGAGTGGTGAGTCTGTGGAATTCCCTGCTTCAGAGGGCGGTGGAGGCAGGTTCTCTGGATGCTTTCAAGAGAGAGCTAGATAGGGCTCTTAAAAATAGCGGAGTCAGGGGATGAGGGGAGAAGGCAGGAACGGGGTACTGATTGGGATGATCAGCCATGATCACATTGAATGGCGGTGCTGGCTCGAAGGGCCGAACGGCCTACTCCTGCACCTATTGTCTATTGTCTATTGACATTTCGGGTCGAGACCCTTCTTCAGTCTGAGAAAAAGAAAGGAAGAGGCGGAGACGGTAGCTTTGTGGGTCTGAAGAAGGGTCTCGACCCAGATAACGGCGCCAACACCTGCTCTCCATAGATGCTGCCTCACCCTCTAAGTTTCTCCAGCATTTTTTGTCTACCTTTGAATTTACACCTGTAAATGCAAAATTGTCCCTAGTACGTGTAGGAGAGTGTTAGTGTGCGGGGATCGCGGGTCAGCGCGGACTCAGGGGGCCGAAGGGCCTGTTTCCGTGCTGTATCTCCAAACTAAACTAAAAACTAACCGGCCTGTCCCACTTACGTGTCCTTGACACGCAAATTACGTGACCTTGCGGTCACGTAATTAGCGTGCCAGGGACACGCAAGTGGGACAGGCCCTTAACCGACTTTATTGAGTTCATGCTGTTGTAACATGTAACTCTGACAATCCCTACGGTTCTACGCTCCAGAATCTCAAATTCAATTATTGCCAGCGCATCCCCTGACACCCATGACGTTTAAGTTTCATATTATCATGCGTACCGAGGTACAGTGAAAAGCTTTCTCCTGCCTGCTATCCCATTACATTAGCCACACGTACAAATAACCTCAGGTGTTCCCCAAGGTTTTCATTGCTGGGGCATTTTCCTTTGATGTGCTTTCAACTTAATTCTGCCTGGGATAATATTTTAGCTTTAGGTTTAATATAGACATGTGTATGGGGGTATACACGCTTTGTTTTTTTGCACGCCATCCAATCAGATCAGAAATATTACACATACATACAATCACAGTTTAAGAATTCCACAGAGAGTGGTGAGTCTGTGGAATTCTCTGCCTCAGAGGGCGGTGGAGGCCGGTTCTCTGGATGCTTTCAAGAGAGAGCTAGATAGAGCTCTTAAAGATAGCGGAGTCAGGGGATATGGGGAGAAGGCAGGAACGGGGTACTGATTGGGGATGATCAGCCATGATCACAATGAATGGCGGTGCTGGCTAGAAGGGCTGAATGGCCTGCTCCTGCACCTATTGTCTATTGTCTATTGTCAAGTCAAACTCCAGTCCAATAGGTAGAGCAAAGGGGAAGATACAGAGTGCAGAATATAGTTCTCAGCATTGTAGCGCATCAGTTCCACAGACCCACCGTCCTGTGTAGGAAGGAACTGCAGATGCTGGTTTAAACACCGAAGATAGACACAGAGAGCTGGAGTAACTCAGCGGGACAGGCAGTGTCTGTGGAGAGATAGAACGGGTGACGTTCTGGTCGAGACCTTTCTTCACACTGTGCTCTCTTCTCCAGTTCCTGTTCTTGCAGCATATCACTATTATTTAATCCATGCGGCCAAATCCCTCGGTGTTCTCACTCTGGCATCTTGACCAACCGTCAATGGGAGTTTGGCTTCATCAGCTGTTTAACCCCATGGATTGGAGCGTTGCTCCCTCCACGTCTCTCTCCCTGTTGCAAATGTAACTAAACACCCTCTCCCTCTGGCTGTAGAATCTCTTCATGTGGATCTGTGTAAAATGCTGCTTGATAATATTCTTACAACTCTTTGCAACATTTGGCAATGTCAAGATGCTACAGTGTGTTGGCGGAAGTGATTCTTGTTTCTCTTTGGTGCGGATGTCCCTGCAACATTCTTGCATCAACTCCCTGTGTTCAGTTTCCACAGTTTAAATTAATTTCCCACTTCTCAGATGTGTTGTCAACGTTTTGTAAGACAACTCAGACGCAGACACAAGGAACTGCAGATGCTGGTTTACCAGAAAAGACACAGAGTGCTGGAGTAACTCAGCGGGTCAGGCAGCATCTGTGGAGAACGTGGATAGGTGACGTTTCACAGAGTGCTGGAGTAACTCAGCGGGTCAGGCAGCATCTGTGGAGCGAAGGAAATGGGCAACCTTTCGGGCCGAAACCCTGAAGGAAATAGGCAACGTTTCGGACCGAAACCCGGAAGGGTTTCGGGCCAAAACGTTGCCTATTTCCTTCGCTCCATAGATGCTGCCGGAACATGGATAGGTGACGTTTCCCAGAGTGCTGGAGTAACTCAGCGGGTCAGGCAGCATCTGTGGAGAACATGGATAGGTGACGTTTCACAGAGTGCTGGAGTAACTCAGCGGGTCAGGCAGCATCTGTGGAGAACATGGATAGGAGACGTTTCACAGAGTGCTGGAGTAACTCAGCGGGTCAGGCAGCATCTGTGGAGAACATGGATAGGTGACGTTTCACAGAGTGCTGGAGTAACTCAGCGGGTCGGGGCAGCATCTGCAGAGGACGTGGATAGGTGACGTTTCGGATCGGGACGTTTGCAGACGCTTGTTAATTTATCGGGAGTCTGTAATCTAAGAATATTCCTGATTTCGGATATGTTAAAATGTTGCCTGTCCCGCTGAGTTACTCCAGCTTTTTGTGTGAATCTTACGTTGAAATGTTGCGATGTGTAAATGATTTGTTCCAGTTATTCAGTGGGAGGAGATCACAACCTTTCTCCCATATTATGGACGTTCAAGAAGGAACTGCAGATGCTGGAAAATCGAAGGTAGATAAAAAGTGCTGGAGAAACTCAGAGGGTGCAGCAGCATCTATGGAGCGAAGGAAATAGGCAACGTTTCGGGACGAACCCGGAAGGGTTTCGGCCCGAAATGTTGCCTATTTCCTATAGTGGTGATTGTTCAACTCTTTACATGGAGCGAAGGAAACGTTGCCTATTTCCTTCGCTCCATAGATGCTGCCGCACCCGCTGAGTTTCTCCAGCTTTTTTGTCTACCTCCCATATTATGTAACATATTCTTGAAAATGTTTTATTGATGGAAATGACAGAGAGCTTAAAAAAAAACATCTGACAGAGTTTAAATAAGCATTAAACTAAATTAATGTTTCATAATAAAAAATAAAATGTAGTTAAATAGTAACAAAAGCGGCAATAACTATAATATGCAGAGACTTCTTTTTACTTACTCAGAAATTCATATAGTGGTCAGGGGCCCCTCGGCCCATCTTGCCCACACCGGCCACCATACCCCAGCTACACTAGTCCCACCTGCCTGCGTTTGGCCCATATCCCTCTAAACCCGTCCTACCCATGTACCTGTCTAAATGTTTCTCAAACGTTGGGATAGTCCCAGCCTCAACTACCTCCTCTGGCAGCTCGTTCCGTACACCCACCGCCCTTTGCGTGAAAAAGTCACCCCTCGGGTTCCTATTAAATCTTTCCCCCCTCACCATTAAGCTACTGATTGTCCAAAGATTTAAGGTTAGAGGGGCAAAGTTTGAAGTAGACGGGAGGAGTAAGTTTGTTAGATGGAGGGTGGATGGGCCTGGATCGAGGGAAGTGCCTCATGTGTCGGCAGAGGAGATTAGTTTATATTAGTTTTGAGATACAGCGTGGAAACAGGCCCTTCGGCCCACTGCGTCCACACCGACCAGCGATCCCCGTACACTACCCTACACACACTATGGACAACAGACAATAGACAATAGACAATAGGTGCAGGAGTAGGCCATTCGGCCCTTCGAGCCAGCACCGCCATTCAATGTGATCATGGCTGATCATCCCCAATCAGTACCCCGTTCCTGCCTTCTCCCCATATCCCATGACTCCGCTATCTTTAAGAGCCCTATCTAGCTCTCTCTTGAAAGCATCCAGAGAACCTGCCTCCACCGCCCTCTGAGGCAGAGAATTCCACAGACTCACCACTCTCTGTGAGAAAAAGTGTTTCCTCGTCTCTGTTCTAAATGGCTTGCCCCTTATTCTTAAACTGTGGCCCCTGGTTCTGGACTCCCCCAACATCAGGAACATGTTTCCTGCCTCTAGCGTGTCCAAACCCTTAACAATCTTATATGTTTCAATAATATTCCCTCTCATCCTTCTAAACTCCAGAGTGTACAAGCCCAGCCGCTCCATTCTCTCAGCATATGACAGTCCCCCCAATGTTACATTTTTACATTTACACCAAGCCAATTAATCTACAAACCTGTACGTCTTTGGGGTGTGGGAGGGGACTGAAGATCTCGGAGAAAATCCACGCAGGTCACTGGGAGAACGTACAAACTCCGTACAGACAGCGCCCGTGGTCAGGATCGAACCCGGGTCTCTGGCGCTGTGAGGCAGCAACTCTACCGCTGCGCCACCGTGAATCTTGGAAATCATGTTGAGCACAAAGACTGTGGGCTGAAGGGCCTGTTGCTACGCTGTACTCTCCTGTGTTCCGAGATCCACAAGCACTTACCTTCTTCAAAGGACATCAATAACATTCTGTTCAAAAGATAAAACGAGGTTGATGGAGTCAGAGACTCGATAACAACGCAGCAGGAAACTAATAAATGTTGGGGGTGATTCAGGCACGGCAAGAACAACAAAATGAAACCCAAACTACCAGTGTGACTACAATAACCTTGCATCTTTCAACCCCTGATAAACTCATCGAAACACAGAGAATAATCGATATTCATTTCAGCTTCGGCCCATAACGGTACATTAGCATCAGGCTCACTTCTGGTCCTGAATTGTTAAACATTTCACATTTCCCTGGACTAGAGCTTGATAGCTTTGCTGAAAAATGATTTGTTATATAATTAGTCCACACGCGCGGACTGCTAAATAGTCAGTGAAAGATGCAATACATATTGTGTATTTCATAACGAAGAACATCTAAGTGGGGAAGTCACGTCAAAAACTATCTCTTAAATCCCCAATAACTCCACCGTTTACCAGCCCTGTTTGGCAAAGCGATTGAGGCCGGTTAATAAAGAAGGGTCTCGACCCGAAACGTCACCAATTCCTTCTCTCCACAGACGCTGCCTGTCCCCGCTGAGTTACTCCAGCTTTTTGTGTCTATCTTCGGATTAAACCAGCACCTGCAGTTCTTTCCTGCGTATGAGGCCAGTTAACTGTGGCAAAGAGTGGTCTGGTTTAAGGTTATTAATATCCTTATTTGAAAGGTTATTGAGAGTGAAATTGTGTACAGTTTGGGTGGAGAGTAATCCCAACAGAGATGTCTTCAAATCCAGTCAGATAGGTATAATTTTTGGAGATACGGCGCGGAAACAGGCCCTTCTGCCCACCCAGTCCGTGCCGACCAGCGATTGCCCATTCAGACTGGTTCTACATTAGCCCACATTCACAGCCACGCCCCACGCCCGAGGAAGCAACTTACAGAGGGCTGATTAATCTACAAACCAGCACGTCTTTTGCATGTGGGAGGAAACCAGAGCACCCGGAGGAAACCCACGCAGTCACGGGGAGAACAGTTTAAGAATAAGGGGTAAGCCATTTAGAACGGAGATGAGGAAACACTTTTTCACACAGAGAGTGGTGAGTCTGTGGAATTCTCTGCCTCAGAGGGCGGTGGAGGCAGGTTCTTTGGATGCTTTCAAGAGAGAGCTAGATAGGGCTCTGAAAGATAGCAGAGCCAGGGGGATATGGGGAGAAGGCAGGAACGGGGTACTGATTGGGGATGATCAGCCATGATCACATTGAATGGTGGTGCTGGCTCGAAGGGCCGAATGGCCTACTCCAGCACCTATTGTCTATTGTGTATAGCACGTGCGAACTCCACATACAGTACAGACAGGACTGGTGGTCAGGATCGTACCCGGGTCTCTTGCACTGGGAGGCAGCAGCACTACCCGCTCAAACCCAAGGCAGCCCGACCGATTTTCTCTCAGCGTGTCTTGCAGCTGTGAACAATCCTGCAGGGACCACGGCGTCAATGTTTAAGTCCACTTATCCCTTTCTAAACGTGAATCTCCACTGCAGTTTAGGGATTCCACCAGCTCTCTGAGACTGGTAAGTGGAACCTTCAGAGAGCGGAGCAGCATTGAACTCAGGCCAAGGAAGTGACACTGTAATCTCACTACAAAGGCAGCAGCTTTGCAACGGCTGTCCCGAGGGACATTCTCAGCCTCTCTCTGCTGACGATTCACGCTCGTTACTCCTGTAACAAGCTCGGCAGGAACACGGCCCCAGCCTTGTTATTTAGCGGCTGCACTTTGACACTTGCTGACTTGCTCACTGCCGTCAACAGGTTGGACACCCGGGCATGGGGGCGATCGCCAGTCGCTGAGGCACAGCGGAGCGACAGGCAAAATGTGTAGGAAGGAACTGCACCGAAGATAGACACAAAATGTTGAAGAAGTCTGAAGAAGGGTCTCGCCATTCTTGCCATTGAGGGAGTGCAGTGTATGTTCACCAGGTTAATTCCCGGGATGGCGGGACGGTCAAATGTTGATAGATTGGAGCGGCTTGTCTGTAATTTAAAAGGATGAGAGGATATCTTATTGAAACATATAAGATTATTAAGGGTTTGGAACGCTAGAGGCAGGAAACATGTTCCCGATGTTGGGGGAGTCCAGAACCAGGGGCCACAGTTTAAGAATAAGGAGTAAGCCATTTACAATTGAGATGAGGAAACACTTTTTCACACAGAGAGTGGTGAGTCTGCGGAATTCTCTGCCTCAGAGGGCGGTGGAGGCCGGTTCTCTGGATGCTTTCAAGAGAGAGCTAGATAGGGCTCTTTAAGATAGCGGAGTTAAGGGATATGGGGAGAAGGCAGGAACGGGGTACTGATTGGGGATGATCAGCCATGATCACATTGAATGGCGGTGCTGGCTCGAAGGGCCAAATGGCCTCCTCGTGTACCTATTGTCTATTGTCTATTGAAACATCACCCATCCCTTCGCTCCAGAGATGCTGCCTGTCCCGCTGAGTGTCTGTCTACAGAGGAGGCGCAGTCTGGATGGTGACCGAGACCTTGGATGGTCCTTGGATGGCGCTGGTTGATGCAGGGACAATCACAACCTCTAAAAGACATTTGGACAGGTGCATGCAGGGGAAAGGCTGGGGGACAAGCGCGGGCAAAGGGGATTGGCTTACATGTAGCATCTTGGTCGGCATGGACAAGTTCTCGGAGCAGAATTCGGCCATTCGGCCCGTCTACTCCGCCATTCAATCATGGCTGATCTTTCTTTCCCTCTCAACCCCATTCTCCTGCCTTCTCCCCATAACCCCTGACACCCGTTCTAATCAAGAATCTGTCCATCTCCGCCTTAACAATATCCATCGACTTACCATTGATTTTTTTTAAAGACTTTTTTTGATTTTGATTTCACAGAGAAAGGATATTATACCAGTTACAAGATAATTGAAAACAGCTTGTTTTGTAAATCAAAAAGGAAAAATCCCTTGAGGTGCCTCTTGAAAATGTGGAGGGTGTTTGTGGCATAATAAAGAGTTTAATAAAGCACACAGATTCTTATCAGTCACAGTTCTTATTGAAGAAGCATAAGATAAAAACCCTGGGACCATTTGTGTACATATTAAAGATTAAATGATTGGAAAGAAATAGAAAATGGAAGCTATGTATTGGTCAACATATTATTTTCATTCTAGTTGAAAAAGCAATATTAGAATTACAAATAGGCTGTTACTCATGCATGCAAATCCCTTGTATATTCATTTGTGGTTTAGTTTAGTGATACAGCACGGAAACAGGCCCTTCGGCCCACTGAGTCCGGACCGACCAGCGATCTCCACACACTGAAGGGCCTGTCCCACTGCACGAGGTAATTCAAGAGTTCTCCCGAGTTTTCCCCTGATTCAAGCTCGTGTATTGTACGTAGCGGGTACGTAGGGGCTCGTACGAGTAAAAAGTAACCGTTTTTTTCATCACGAGTATTTTTTGCTCGTGGACATTTTTCACAGTGTTGAAAAAACATCACGAGTTTACCGGATTTCCCGAGTACCTGCCGTTACTCGTACGAGCCTCTACGTGACATCCACGAGCCCCTACGTACCCGCTATGGACATTACACGAGCTCGAATCAGGGAGAACTCGGGAGAACTCTTGAATTACCTCGTACAGTGGGACAGGGGCTCAACACTATCCTACTACACACACTAGGGACAATTTCACATTTACACCAAGCCAATTAACCCCTACAAACCTGTCCGCCTTTGGAGTGTGAGGGGAAACCGGGGATCTTGGAGAAAACCTACACAGGTCACGGGGAGAACGTACAAACTCCGTACAGACAGCATCCGCAGTCAGGATGGAACCCGGGTCTCCGGCGCCGTGAGGCAGCAACTCCACCGCTGGCGCCTAATTGTGCTTTTCAAAATCTTTTCTATTATTCTTATTGATCAATCTGGGTGTTTGAGAAAGAACTGCAGATGCTCGAAGGTAGACAAAAATGCTGGAGGAACTCAGCGGATGAGGCAGCTGGGTGATAGCTCGTCCGCTAAACACACAGCTCAGTGCTGCTAATTTTAACACAGATATCCAAATGCTTTTATTGGTATATTTATGCACTTCAGTGGCCCTTTACTGAATTAAATATGATATCCAAATATTTATATTGCCATGTTTACACACTTCAATGACTTTTACTGAGTTGAATTAGAATGCATGGTATTTGAAGCTCCATCACCACTTCATAAAGCGCTACTGCTGTTCTCAGATATTGAATTTTATGCGATAATATAAATGGAATGTGCGTCGACGTGTGAACTCGTCATCTCTTCTCAGGATATTCTCCGCGGCAGATTCAGCTTCTGTCTGCCAAGCTGGGGGATCTGACCTTTCTTTCGTTACAATTTCATTTGAAAGTACAGTATTGCAACGTGATGCGTGACGGGGCTGCAGATCAACGTTTCCAATGAGACAGCTGGATAGATCTCTTCACCGAAAAGGAGGGATACGTACGCGTACATTTTCGTTTTGGGAGATTTAGCGTGGAAACAGGCCCTTCGTAAGTTTATAGGAGCGGAATGGGACCATTCAGCCCATCACGTCTACTCCGCCGTTCAATCGTGGCTCATCTGCCTTTCCCTTTCGACCTCCTTCCCCCCCATAGCCCGGGGCACCCCTACTAATCAAGAATCTATCAATCTCCTGTTTAAGAAGGAACTGCAGATGCTGGAAAATCGAAGGTAGACAAAAATGCTGGAGAAACTCAGCGGGTGCAGCAGCATCTATGGAGCAAAGGAAATAGTCAACGTTTCGGGACGAAACTCAAAGGAAATAGGCAACGTTTCGGGCTGAAACCCGAAGGGTTTCGGCCCGAAAAGTTGCCTATTTCCTTCGCTCCATAGATGCTGCTGCACCCGCTGAGTTTCTCCAGCATTTGTGTCTACCATCTATCACTCTTCGCCTGTGTCCATAGATCATCCCTACACTAGTTCTATGTTATCCCAGTTTTGCATCCTATACACTAGGGGGCAATGTACAGAAGCCAATTTTATCTACAAACCGGCATGTCTTTGGAATGTGGGAGGAAACCGGAGCACCTGGAGAAATCCTGCCACAGGGAGTACATGCGGACTCCACACAGACAGCACCAGCAGTCAGGATCGAACCCGGCTCCTCCTTAAAAAACCACTGATTCTTGTTACTGTTATCCCTCCCGATTGTCTTCTTCATTTGGGCGGCACGGGTGGCGCAGCAGTAGAGTTGCTGCCTCCCAGCGCCAGAGACCCGGGTTGGATCCTGACCACGGGTGCTGTCTGTACGGAGTTTGTACGTTCTCCCCGTGACCCGTGTGGGTTTTCTCCGGGTGCTCCGGTTTCCTCCCACTCTCCAAAGACGTGCGGCTTTGTCGGTTAATTGGCTTCGGTAAAGTGTAAATGGGCCCTAGTGTGTGTGTAGGATAGTGTTAGTGTGCGGGGATCGCTGGTCGGCACGGACTCGTTGGGCCGAAGGGCCTGTTTCATAGAAACATAGAAATTAGGTGCAGGAGTAGGCCATTCGGCCCTTCGAGCCTGCACCGCCATTCAATATGATCATGGCTGATCATCCAACTCAGTATCCCGTACCTGCCTTCTCTCCATACCCCCTGATCCCTTTAGCCACAAGGGCCACATCTAACTCCCTCTTAAATATAGCCAATGTACTGGCCTCGACTACACTCTGTGGCAGAGAGTTCCAGAGATTCACCACTCTCTGTGTGAAAAAAGTTCTTCTCATCTCGGTTTTAAAGGATTTCCCCCTTATCCTTAAGCTGTGACCCCTTGTCCTGGACTTCCCCAACATCGGGAGCAATCTCCCTGCATCTAGCCTGTCCAACCCCTTAAGAGTTTTGTACGTTTCTATAAGATCCCCCCTCAATCTCCTAAATTCTAGAGAGTTTCCATGCTGTCTGAATGATGTAAATGGACCTCATTGTTAAAAACGAATCATTGAAGCTGGCAATTAATCCTCAGCGTATGCCAAGCATCCTTCAATTATTAGAATACACTGTCATCCGTCGAGCATTTCAGCTGCCTTTCCACTTATAGTAATTCTATCTAGATAAAACCATGCAGGTACATGTGAAAATTACGGAAACAAAACAAATATTTTTGCATGGAATAATACAGATAATTGCTTTCTGGTCCGTGATCGACTGATAAAAGACACCGTTCACAAATGTAATGGCATTGAATTGTATTTCATCCGTGTATAATGGCAATACTTATTACAACGTTTATGTTAAATGTTTATTTTCTATTTGTTGAGCAGTTCTTCCCAGTACCTGATTTCAAATAACAATATGATGCTGAAGATATTTAATAACTTGGACAGCTGTTCCACAGGGAATATGTTGGGATAAATAGACAATAGACAATAGGTGCAGGAGTAGGCCATTCGGCCCTTCGAGCCAGCACCGCCA
The DNA here is from genome assembly GCA_038087875.1 of Malacoraja senta. Classification (NCBI taxonomy): domain Eukaryota; kingdom Metazoa; phylum Chordata; class Chondrichthyes; order Rajiformes; family Rajidae; genus Malacoraja; species Malacoraja senta. The sequence goes on from CM075978.1 coordinate 194,191,863, forward strand.
TTCAATGTGATCATGGCTGATCATCCCCAATCAGTACCCCGTTCCTGCCTTCTCCCCATATCCCCTGACTGCTATCTTTAAGAGCTCTATCTAGCTCTCTCTTGAAAGCATCCAGAGAACTGGCCTCCACCACCCTCTGAGGCAGAGAATTCCACAGACTCACCACTCTCTGTGAGAAAAAGTGTTTCCTCGTCTCCGTTCTAAATGGCTTACTCCTTATTCTTAAACTGTGTGTGGCCCCTGGTTCTGGACTCCCCCAACATCAGGAACATGTTTCCTGCCTCTAGCGTGTCCAAGCCCTTAACAATCTTAAATGTTTCAATGAGATCCTCCTCATACTTCCAAACTCCAGAGTGTACAAGCCCAGCCGCTCCATTCTCTCAGCAAATGACAGTCCCGCCATCCCGGGAATTAACCTTGTAAACCTACGCTGCACTCCCTCAATAGCAAGAATTGTTGTTTTATGCATATTGTATATGTGGGAAGAACAGTGAAGGAGCTGGCAACATCAATTATGTTCAATCAGGTGCAACTCTGAACCAGTGACTACGTTCCTCACGGTTTCTGGGTAATTTGTTGACCTTGTGAGAAATTGCGTATTCCATTTTTTAAATCAATATAGACGTGTAAGAAATTGGTATTAGAATTGGGTGGGAATTGGGTGACAATACCGTTCTCAGCAAAGTCATGTCTCAGTTCCAGAGAAAAATCCTAAAGTCCTCAATGGAATTGAATTGAATTGAATATTTTTTTATTAGCACATACAAGGAATTTGCCTTGGTGCTCTGCTCGCAAGTAACAACACGATATACAGTAGACAATTAAAAATAAAACATCATAATTCAAACATGTGAAGAATTAAATAAAATACCAGAGCAAAAGGAGGCTACAGATTTTTGGTTATTGAGTAGAGCTACGACTCGTGGATAAAAGCAGTTTTTAAATCTGGCTGTGGCAGCTTTGACAGTCCGGAGTCGCCTTCCAGAGGGAAGTGATTCAAAGAGTTTGTGGCCAGGGTGAGAGGGGTCAGAGATGATCTTGCCCGCTCGCTTCCTGTGCCACAGCTCATGGAAGGACCGATACCATATTGTACGAGTATTAGTATCAAACTGGGTTGAATGTGTAGACGTCCATAATTCCGTGATCAGCTGACACCTCGGCAGCTAAGTTCGATTGCCTCAGTAAATGGTTGGAGGAAATAAGGATGTGTAATTCACCCGTACATCACAATCCGGGCAGCACGCTAACTTGTCCTGGCTGCTGCTTACAACATCTCCAGCTCTCTCCAGCACCGACAGGGCTCCCCACAAGAGAGACACGGCGTGAATGATGTACACAAGGAACTGCAGATGCTGGTTTACCAACAAACAAAAAAAAGACACCAAGTGCTGGAGTAGCAGCAAATGCTGGAGTATCTCAGCGGGGCAGGCAGCATCTCCTGAGAGAACAAACTCCCATTCCTTCTCCCCAGAGACGCTGCCTGTCCCGCTGAGTTACTCCAGCATTTTCTGTCTATCTTCGGTTTAATATCAGCATCTGCAGTTCCTACTTACACACAAGTAACTCAGCAGATCAGGCAGCATTTCCGGCGGCACGGTGGCGCAGCGGTAGAGTTGCTGCCCCACAGCGCCAGAGACCCGGGTTCGATCCTGACTACGGGTGCTGTCAGTACGCAGTTTGTACGTTCTCCCCGTGGCCTGCGTGGGTTTTCTCCGGGTGCTCCGGTTTTCTCCCACACTGCAAAGACGTGCAGGTTTCTAGGTTAAATGGTTTGGTGTACAGTAAATAAATTGTCCCTGGCATGTGTAGGACAGTGTTAATGTGCGGAGATTGCTGGTCGGCACGGACACGGTGGGCCGAAGGGCCTGTATCCAAGCTGTATCTCTAATACTAAAGCTAAACCAAGGCTTCAAACTGTAATGGGAGTTACATGTAAGTCCTCGAAAGGCACGTGCAAAGTGACAAAAGGTGTTAGTGCAGAAATTAAAGTATGCTAGACAAACAGTGTGGTGTGAATGGTAGATTTTAACTTGCAGAATGTTTAAGCAGGTGAAGATTAGTGATTAGTACAGGTGTCAGAGGTTATGGGGAGAAGGCAGGAGAATGGGGTTAGGAGGGAGAGACAGATCAGCCATGATTGAATGGCAGAGTAGATTTGATGGGCCGAATGGCCTAAGTCTGCTTCTATCACATGGTTATGAAGATGACAAATTTCTCCAGAGTGTTTGGGACAATTTTCTGTATTAATATGTGCCAGTTCCTGCTCAGAACTAAACTGTATTTGATTTGCTAATGAATATGGCTGTTGTATTTGGAGATTGCATTTCTAGTCTCTGCTTCTTCACGGGAGTAAATGCTTTGAATCTTTCACAGCTGAAGGTAACGGGTTAAGGCTCGACGGAGAAACATTTCCCCCGTTCCTTGGAGGTGGCAAAGCAGCATAATTATTGTAAATGAAGGTTTATCGGCCGCACGGTGGCGCAGCAGTAGAGTTGCTGCCTTACAGCGAATGCCGCGCCGGAGACCCGGGTTCCATCCTGACTACGGGCGCTGTCTGTGCGGAGTTTGTACGCTCTCCCCGTGATCGTGTGGGTTTTCTCCGAGATCTTCGGTTTCCTCCCGCACTCCAAAGACGCGCAGGTTTGTAGGTTAATTGGCTTGGTGTAAATGTAAATTGTCCCTTTGTGAGTGTAGGATAGTGTTAATGTTCGGGGATCGCTGGTCGGTGCGCACTCGATGGGCCGAAGGGCCTGTTTCATCACTGTATCTCTAAACTAAACTAAAAAGCGGAATCAATGATTACAGTACAACTGAACCATCCTACCACAACTAGGCAGCCCTCCTGAACTACTATCTACCTCACTGGAGACCTTTGGACTATCTTTGATCAGATTTTACTGGCTTCATCTTGCACTAAACCTTATTCACATTATCCCCTTATCATGTATCTGTACACTGTAATGGCTCGATTGTAATCATGTATTGTCTTTCCGCTGACTGGTTAGCACGCAACAAAAGCTTTTCACTGTACCTCGGTACACGTGACAATAAACGACACTGAACTGAACTAAGATGTGACGTACAACATTGCCAATCATCGCTTTACTAAGCAGGCTCAATGGTACTACATCTAGTGTTGACAAGTCAAGGCTAATAATGTGACCACTTACACCACATACTCTAATACATTTGAATAGCAGGAACCGTAAATTAGAATTTAATTTAGAATTACAATTGCATTTAAAATAAAATGTTGAAGAAAAGGTATGATTGGCCCTAATGAGCAAAGATTGAGAGGTATAGTTTGCAGATTGTATCATTCTCAGATTCATTAAATAATCTGTTGTCTTTGCTGTTCTTACATCTCCAGGGAGTGTATCTTTGCCCGATACGATGATGCATTCTGCACCCATTTGCTTGCACCTTACACCAAAAACCATTTGCTCGCTCCCATGCTAGCTTCATTTTTGTTGGAGGCGCATTTAAAAAATAAAGCAGGGTGCTGTCTGTGTGGAGTTTGCAGGTCTCCAAGTGCATTTAGATAACTCCGAGAGATTTTCTCATTCGTCAATAGTTTATTGTCGCATGTACCGAGGTTCGTGTTTCGTGCTAACTAGTCTGTGGAAAAGTGCAGGAAGGAACTGCAGATGTTGGTTTAAAACTCAGCGGGTTCATGACCGCTGCACAGCATAACTCTCAGCTATGAATCCCTGTGCAATATCTGTGGTTGCTCTTTGGACCAGAGGTTTTTTCCCACTGGTTATAGACTTGATGGGCTTGATGGGTTATAGACTTGAATAGAGTGATGGGGCCGAATGGCCTAATTCTGCTCCTAGGACACATGAATTTATGAGACCTCATATAGTTTGACCCGAAAAGCATGGAAGTAACTCAGCGGGTCAGGCAGCATCTCTGGAGAACATGGATAGGTAGCATTTCGGGTCGGGACCCTTCTTCAGATCTTGGATATTTCTGTGTGGAGAAGGCAGGCACGGGTTATTGATTGTGGACGATCAGCCATGATCACAATGAATGGCGGTGCTGGCTCAAAGGGCTGAATGGCCTCCTCCTGCACCTATTTTCTATGTTTCTATGTTATTGTTTACTAGACCACTTAATATAATATTCCACCACTCACCCGTTCCCCCCAATGCATATATAATATCCATGTGTTTACAGGCCTGCTACGCTGCTGCAAGTAAGAATTCCATTGTTCCGTTGTCAGTACATACGACAATGTAACGCTCTTGACTCTTGTAGAAACAAGGAAATGCAGATGCAGGATTACAGGAAAAGGTGCAAAGTGCTGGAGTAACTCAGCAGGACAGGCAGCATCTCTGAATGAATGAATGAGTTTATTGGCCAAGTATTCACATACAAGGAATTTCCCTTGGTGCTACGCCCGCAGGTGACAACATGACATACAGGGACAGTTAGGAATGACACATAAAACATTAAACATTAATAATAAAACATTATTGATTAAACATGTGAATTAAATATAATACCAGAGCAAAAGGCAGCTACAGGTTTTTGGTTATTGAGTAGAGCTACTACTTGGGGAGGGTCCTGTCCTGAATCATCACCTATCCATGTTCTCCAGAGATGCTGCCTGACCCCCTGAGCTACTCCAGGACTATGTGTCTACTCTTGACACTCTCTTGACTCCTAATTGTACATACGTTCCAGAAGTAGTATTTAGGCCATTTGGCCCATCAAGTGGTGGGTGTACGGAACAGGCTGTCAAAGGAGGTAGTTGAGGCTAGGACTATCCCAGCATTTAGGAAACAGTTAGACAGGTACATGGATAGGACAGGTTTGGAGGGATATGGACCAAACGCGGGCAGGTGGGACTAGTGTAGCTGGGACATGTTGGCCGGTGTGGGCAAGTTGGGCCGAAGGGCCTGTTTCCACACTATATCACTCTCTGATTCTAAGTCTACTCCGCCATTCAGTCATGGCTGATCTATCTCTCCCTCTCAACCCCATTCACCTGCCCTCTCCCCACAACCCCTGACACCCGTACTAATCAAGTTCAAGTGCCCTGTGCCACAGCTGTGAGATGCAGAGCATTGCAAGGCAAGGAGCTAAGCATTCTGGGCCAGTGTATAGACCAGTGTTCTGGGCCAGTGTATAGACCAGTGTTCTGGGCCAGTGTATAGACCAGCGTTCTGGGCCAGTGTATAGACCAGTGTTCTGGGCCAGTGTATAGACCAGTGTTCTGGGCCAGTGTATAGACCAGTGTTCTGGGCCAGTGTATAGTCCAGTGTATAGTCCAGTGTTCTGGGCCAGTGTATAGACCAGTGTTCTGGGCCAGTGTATAGTCCAGTGTTCTGGGCCAGTGTATAGACCAGTGTTCTGGGCCAGTGTATAGTCCAGTGTTCTGGGCCAGTGTATAGACCAGTGTATAGGCCAGTGTATAGACCAGCGTTCTGGGCCAGTGCCTGATATACTTCTGCCTTCATTTGAAGTGACATCCAACTTCCTTGAGCCACACTCCTAATGGAAGCACTAGGCTTTGCCAACATGTTATTAACTGATTTTATCTTTGAGACAGTTACAGCATGAACTGCTGACTGCTGGCGTTTGGACGAGTTCTGAATCTACAACACCCGACTTGAATATCAAACATATCAGGCCTAGAAGGTGCCACTGTACTGACACAAAGTGCTGGAGTAACTCGGCAGCTCAGGCAGCATCTCTGACATACATTGAACTTTATCTCTTTTGATGTTTCGTTTTCACACCTTACCCTTCCATATCTCTGTGTCTCCCTCTCCCCTGTGTGTGAATATGTATATATATATTTTCCCTGTTTATTATCTTGTTTACAGTGTACTATGTTTACATATTCTGTTGTCCTGCTGCCAGTAAGAATGTCCACCGGATCCGCGTCGACCAGCGATCCCCGCACACTTACACTACCCTACACACACTAGGGACAAATTACATTTACACCGAGCCAATTAACCTACAAACCTGGACGTCTTTGGAGTGTGGGAGGAAACCGAAGATCTCTGAGAAAACACACGCTGATCACGGGGAGAATGTACAAACTCCGTACAGACAGCGCTCGTAGTTGGGATCGAACCCGGGTCTCTGGCGCTGCAAGCGCTGTAAAGGGCCTGTCCCACGTGCATGCGACTCCTTGCGGCAAGCGCGACCTAACCGCAAGCGGGGGCCGCGCGGAGGTCAAGTGATCCCCGTATAAGGGCCGGTCCCACCAGCATGCGGCTGCATGCGGCAAGCGCTACCAAATCGGAAGCGGTGGCCGCGCGGCCTCGATGCGGCAGGCGTTGCCGCACGGAATTTTTGAACAGTGTCAGTTTTTCGGAGCCCCCGCGCGATGTCGGGACCAGCTCCGCACAACTCCATGCGGCTCCCGCGATCGAAGTGGGACCGGCCCCGCGACCCCCGCACGGCCCCCGCACGGCACCCGCTTGCGGTTAGGTCGCGCTTGCCGCATGGCAGCAACTCTACCGCCGCGCCACCGTGCCACCCCTGAGGGAATGCATTCTCCGACAGAGATGAAGATACCAATTAAATGGCCTGCTTGGTCCTGCACGCTGTCAAGCCTCTCTGAAGTTGTTTCCGCTTCCCTGTACCCTGCACAGGAACGATATGCGTGGCTTTTCTGCGAGATCTCCCGTTTCCTCCCACACTACAAAGACGTACAGGTTTGTAGGCTAATTGGCTTAGTATAATTGTAAATTGTCCCTCGTGTGTGTAGGATTGGGTGGGTCGGTGCGGACTCGGTGGGCCGAAGGGCCTGTATCTCTAATGTCTAAAAGTCCAAAGACTATTTGCTTACTTTGACTTCCATAATGAATCGTAGCTTAAATATTATACAATAGACAATAGGTGCAGGAGTAGGCCAGTTGGCCCCTTCGAGCCAGCACCGCCATTCAATGTGATCATGGCTGATCATCCCCAATCAGTACCCCGTTCCTGCCTTCTCCCCATATCCCCTGACTCCACTATTTTTAAGAGCCCTATCTAGCTCTCTCTTGAAAGCATCCACCGCCCTCTGAGGCAGAGAATTCCACAGACTCACAACTCTCTGTGAGAAAAAGTGTTTCCTCGTCTCCGTTCTAAATAGCTACCCCTTATTCTTAAACTGTGGCCCCTGGTTCTGGACTCCCCCAACATCGGGAACATGTTTCCTGCCTCTAGCGTGTCCAAGCCCTTAACAATCTTATATGTTTCAATGAGATATTATTGTGTGGGAAGAGATAAGAATGAAGAAATGTTTTATTCCTTATCTGCTGAAGGGTCCTGACCTATCCATGTTCTGCAGAGCGGCTGCTGCCTGACCCGCTGAATTACTCCAGCACTCTGTCTTTTTTTTCTTCTTATCTACACCTGTTTATTATTTGTTACTGATTGGCCTGATTTGTACATCGTTCAATTTCCCACTCGATCCACTTATCTCCTGTCCCCACCTTGTTGAGCGATCGATTGATCTTTGTCTAGTGAGTGATGAATCTGCTGCAAGTGGGGCAACCACTGTCAACATTAAGTGGTTCCGTGTCAGAAGTTGTTGCCAAGATGTGGGATAACCTTGTGTGTAGCTCGGAGAAGCCTGTTAGCAGCCCACACGTTTTTGTGTCTATCTTCAGTTTAAACCAGCATCTGCAGTTCCTTCCGACACGTCTAGACAATAGACAATAGACAATAGGTGCAGGAGTAGGCCATTCGGCCCTTCGAGCCAGCACCGCCATTCAATGTGATCATGGCTGATCATCCCCAATCAGTACCCCGTTCCTGCCTTCTCCCCATATCCCCTGACTCCGCTATTTTTAAGAGCCCTACCCAGCTCTCTCTTGAAAGCATCCAGAGAACCGGCCTCCACCGCCCTCTGAGGCAGAGAATTCCACCGACTCACCACTCTCTGTGAGAAAAAAGTGTTTCCTCGTCTCCGTTCTAAATGGCTTACTCCTTATTCTTAAACTGTGTGTGGCCCCTGGTCCTGGACTCCCCCAACAAAATCTACCAACACAGAACCGGATCAACGTGTATTCTCAACCTTCTCCTCTGTAGCAGCAGAGGAATCCGTTCACACGCAGGATATTTCAGACGGATATAGAAAGTGCTCGAAGGCAACTTTTGCAGAGGGTGAGAAAAGAGCCTTAAAGCTTCAGGTTGAAACATTGTTCGGCATGGGTGAGTTGGGCCAAAGGGCCTGCTCTGCGCTCTGTGACTCTGCACTCTCTCATTCAGCTCACTGACCGAGTACTCTAACTCTTTTTGTTTAAGAAAGAACTGCAGATGCTGGAAAAATCGAAGGTAGACAAAAATGCTGGAGAAACTCAGCGGGTGAGGCAGCATCTGTGGAGCGAAGGAATAGGTGGCGTTTCGGGTCAAGACCCTGCTTCAGACTGATGAAGGAATAGGTGACGTTTCGGGTCGAGACCCGGAAGGGTCTCGACCCGAAACGTTACCTATTCCTTCGCTCCATAGATGCTGGAGAAACTCAGCGGGTGAGGCAGCATCTATGGAGCGAAGGAATTGGTGACGTTTCGGGTCGAGACCCTTCTTCAGACTGATGTGGGGGGGGGCGGGAAGATGAAAGGAAGAGGCGGAGACAGTGGGCTGTGGGGAGAGCTGGGAAGGGGAGGGGAAGGAGGGAGAAAGCAAGGACTACCTGAAATTGGAGAAGTCAATGTTCATACCGCTGGGGTGTAAACTGCCCAAGCGAAATATGAGGTGCTGCACCTCCAATTTGTGGTGGGACTCACTCTGGCCACGGAGGAGGCCCAGGACAGAAAGGTCGGATTCGGAATGGGAGGGGGAGTTGAAGTGCTGATTTCGGACTCTAATGCCCCTGTCCCACTTAGGAAACCTGAACGGAAACCTCCGGTGACCTCGCGCCCCCACCCAAGGTTTCCATGGGTCGCCAGAGGTTTTTGGTCACTCGCCTGGAAGGCCTCGACCGAAGCGTGAGCTGCATCTCCGGACCAAAGATCCAACAGGATCTTTGCTACCGACCGCACACACACACGCACAAACACATCGCGAAGGTGGGGGCCAGGGACAGCGGAGGAGCGCTGTCTGCGCGATGAAGAGGAAGGTAAACGGCTACCACAGAGCACGGTAAGTCCTTTGGAGAGCGCGGGAGGGGGGGGAGGAGAAGGGGAGAGAAGGGGAGGAGAAGGAGATTGCCTTCCACTGCCTGTAAGTAAATAGCGACCCCACTCCACTGGCTTCAACCAAACGGCAACCTATTTTTAGTCGAGGCCTGATTCTGATTTAGTTGAAATAATCGAAGGAACATAGAAGAAGCCTCGACCAGGCGGAAACCACTTTCGAGCATTTGTGAGAGTGACCAAAACCTCCGGGAACCTCAGGGAAACCTTGGGTGGGGCGCAAGGTCTCCAGAGGTTTCCGTTCAGGTTTCCTAAGTGGGACAGGGGCATAAATATATTTCAGTTTCAGTTTTAGAGATTACAGGGTGGAAACAGGCCCTTCGGCCCACCGAGTCCATGCCAACCATCGACCACCCGTTTGCACTAGTTCTATGTTATCCCACTTTCTCATCCACTCCCTACACACTAGGGGGCATTTTTACAGAGGGGCCGATTAACCTACAAACCCGCACGTCTTTGGGATGTGGAAGGAAACCGGAGCACCCGGAGGGAACTCACACGGACACAGGTAGAACGTGCAAACTCCACACAGGCAGTACCCGAGGTTCATAAGCGCAAAGGTAACATGAGCTGAGTTAGGCCATTCGGCCCATCAGGTCGACTCTGCCAACTCCGGTCAGGATGGAACCCGGGTGACTGGCGCCGCGAGGCAGCAGCTCTACCCGCCGCGCCACCGTGCCGCCCCAGGTGTTTAACGGTGTGGCTCCTGCCACAGATCCCGCTTGGCCTGTTAAACCTCTCCTCCCTTCAGTTTAGTCATCTGTAACGAGGTGTGAAGGACAAGATTGGGAGAGGCGGAGCTAGAATATAGCTCGCTCAGCATCTCACCCCCAATGCTACCGGATTAGTATTCTCTGCATGAATGCAGATGGTTTAAAGGCTGCATTGCTCGCTTGACCACAGATAAGTAGCAATTATTACATCATCTG